>JAJJWW010002659.1:0-292827 GCA_023531295.1 Papaver armeniacum | reverse complement strand
TAGTTGGAAACCCGTGCTACGCACCGGGACAAACGGTTTATTACGCCTAGTTTTTATCCACTGAGGCGGGGCTTCGCCCCGCACCCGTCCTAATGAGAGTTCTAATAAAACTATTATAGAATATTATCCTACACATTAATAATTAAAAATATGTAATTTTAACTTTATGATAATCAAATTATAATTTAAACTTTTTATGGTTGTGAAAACTAATTTCGAAGCAATTTAATATAGCGGGAAATAACTCAAGAAGTAAATTAAAATAAATAGATCTAAGTAATTTCAAAAGAAAAATAGTTTAAATTCTAAATACTAAAGCATTATACTAAAGCATTAACTTGATTAAAACCTCGCATACTAAAAAAAAAAAAAAAACAAAAAAATCTCGCTTATCTGTTGTCGTATTCATAAGTAAGCACTTCATTGCCATGTTCATCTATTTTGACCAATGGTGGCATCTTAGATCCCTTTCTCCCAATTCACCATCATGTTCATCATCGCTGCTTATGATGTCGTGCTTTCTCTTGTGGTCTTTTTTAGATGGTGTCTTGAGTTATTCTTTTTCAGGGACAATGTACTTTGTTCTTCACGTGTGTTTAATTATATTCTGTATACATTCAAGTTTATTTTTTACGTTATGTTATGGGACATTTAATTTACTACTTACAATGTTAGTAATGAGAGGAGATCTTTATTAATATATATTGTTGGAGGTTAAGAAATCTTCTTAAAGAAAATACTTTTCAAAAATTATACCAACCTTTGAAATCATTAAGTAGTTCATTACATTATCAATATCAGTATTATTAGTAGTTAGATGAAAATCACACTTGCTATACAATTGTATCGATATCTTATATTAGAGACACTAAGAAAAAGATATTCATATAATATAAATTGCCAACTCTAAAGAATGCACAACATACGAGTGCTTCCCCGTCAAAAAAGATATAATCAAGAAAATGCACTGATTCTTTCTTCGAAAATCTTATATTTTCTCTAAGAATCAATGGACCAATTCAACTAATCTTCCAAGCTCCAACTTCTAAAAGTTAAATGAAAAATCACACCCATTATATATATACCGATATCTAATATTAGGGAAAAAATAATCAAGACATTAATATAAAATAGATTGCCAACTCTAAAAAGTGCAAAGCATATGAAGTGCTTCCCGTCAAGAAGGGGTCCCAATTAACAACTCAGCTTATAATGAAAACACCAATTATCATTTAGTAGATTAGCAGTTGAAAAAAATTATTCACCAATTAAATATAATAAACTTAATTATGAGATGTTGTTAAACTCTCTGAAATCAAGTTCTAATACAGTAAACACTCGATTATTTAATAAACTCTCTTAGACAATGTTTTTATCCGGTCTCAAGTCGGGGACAACGTGCCAAATTAATAATTCACTAAAAATAAAAAATAATATTTTTTGATTATCTATGTAGGCCCCATATGAAATATGATCTCAATATATTAATGATTTTTGAAGATTTTTGAAAAATGATTCAATTGTCTTTTGTTTTATATTAAAAGCAATATCACATTAAATTACATATCTAATTTTTCTTATCATCGTCTGGTATTGTTTTCTCATAGCTCAAAGAAGAAATTATTTAATGTCATTCTTCTGCTTTAACGATCTCGTTTCGTGAAGGGGGATATATTGTAGAACTTTCATCACCTTCTTTCCCATTTTTATCAGTTCCCATAACATTCTTAATTATATCTTCATCAGTCAATAGTTGCATAACTTCATTTTCTACCGGATATTCAGGACATCTTGACATTCATTGAACTTACCCAGCTTTTTTGACCAAGCTTGTGTTATTAGTTAATTGAAGTTTACAATGAAGCAAAGCGGGAGATTGAAGGGTGCTTTGAAGAATTTAATATTCTACAGTATTTAGAAAATAATTCTTTGATAATAAATTTCTTTATAAGTTCATAATTATTAATTTATCGGTTAATTAATATCTCACTTAATTATTTTGGCGGTCCCAACAACATTAATTTATAGAGTTTCTACTATAGAACTATCCACCAAATTAAAAATAACAATTAAAACTATGTAACTAAAAATTTCTACTAATCAAACGTATAATACTATTATCATCTTAAGATCTCACGTAATTTCAAGCAATTTAATAAAACAGTAATATATTTTACAAATAAACTAAAATAAATAGATTTAAGTAATCTCAAAAGTAAAATAGTTTAAACTCTAAATACTAAAACATTAAACCTGATTGACCTCACATACTAAAAACAAATATAAAATGTTCAACATTACAAGCCTTGATAACTCAGAAGTAACTAAGAACATCGAGGTCGATTTATTAAATTCTATGGTAGATAAATCAAAAGTGCTAATAATAATCTTGTCAATTAATTCAAAACATTTAATCACAAACCTTGAACAAAATAAATTCTTAACTACTAATTAAATAATTAATATTATCTAAAAACTACTAATTAACCAACATGATACCTAAACACCTAGTACTTTGGGAATTGACTCCCACTTGGTGAGGCGGGGCTTCACTCGAGTTAATAACGTAGTGCTTAACGAAACCATCAATCCTAATATAGTATATAAGCAAGTTGGAACTAAATTCATCAATTACATATTGTTTAAAGTTTTCAAGATTAATAAAAATCCTCTAAAAGAAAATACTTATGGAAAATCATGTCGATTATTGAAATCAATAATTAGTTCATAACATTACCAACATCGGTACTCTAAAAATAATTGGTAAGGATAGATTTGAAGTCTTTTAATCCAAAGAGCACTACAACGACATTTAGTCTTGCTAGATTTTAGAATTTTCATTTCTTGCTTAATCCATTTTTGCAACTTAAAAGTAAAGAAATAAAGTCATAATAATATTTTGCCTCAAAACTCCAATGATGGCTTCCGCTTCGGCCAAATATTGTTCATACTTCACCCGCTATACACTCCCCAACTACCTTACAACCATATCATATACTTGTGTTAAGAATCAACCCACCAACTCAACTGCTCCTCCAGGCTCTAATACGTTGCAGTTAAAGGAAAAACATATGAAGTGCTTCTCGTGGAAGAAGATATGATCAAGGAAATACACCGATATATCTTTCTTCATAAATCATACACTTGCGCTAATAATCAAGCATCCTGCCAACTCAACTACTCCTCTGGTTCCAACTTCATATAGTTAAATGAAGAAGAAACACTAAAAAGAATCACCCACTATATAGTTGTATCAATAGTTATACGGTGGAAACTCTTTTTAATTAATACTCGATTATTTAATAAATTCTCTTAAATAATATTTTTGGCCGGTCCCAAGTTGGGGACAACGTGCCAAATTAATAATTCGCTAAAATTATAAGATAGTACATTTTTGATTACCTATGTAGACCCCGTATGAAATATAAATTAATAACGAATATATATATTCCATTAATGAGTTACGAAGATTTTTGAAAAATGATTTAATTGTCTTCTGTTTTTTGCTAAAATCATTATCGCATTGAATTTCATCTTTAATTTTTCTTATCATTGTAAGAATTTTTGGTATTGTTTTCTCATAACTCAAGAAGAAATTATTCAATTTGATTGCCGCTTAAATAACCTCATTTCGTGAAGGGGAGCCATATTGAAGAACTGTCTTCATCTTGTTCCACATCTTTATCAGTTCCCATAACGCTCTCAATTATTTGTTCATCAGTCAACAACTGTGTAACTTCATTTTCTTTCGGATAATTTAGGACATCTTAGACATTCATTGAATTGCGATATCCCAATTTCTCGATCAGATTTTGCAAGTCGTGAGTGATTTCACTGTCTGTATGTTCATCCAAATTGTCTAAACTTGTGGTATCTATTGATCGAAGTTTACAATGACGAAAGCATCGATATTTTCTAAACTTGTGATATGAAATTTATCTATAAGTTAATAAAATATTAATCAATATATAAATTAATAATTATTAACTTATAAGTAGAAAAAGAATATATATATTGTACTCCAAGAAGGTTAATTATACATTATACAACTTGAGTACGATACATTATACATTATTCCTATTTTCTAACTTTTTAAAAATAGTTGATTTATGAAACCATAGTTAGTCCCATTTTATAACAAACTTGATTAATGTCCAAATCCCGCTCTTTCAAACTAAATATAAACAGTTTTTAGAAAAATCATAAGCCATGGATTAGTGGACCGCATGTGGGAATAAAGATAAGCGCAACTTTAAACGTGGTCCTCATCTATAAATACCCCTTATAAAAATAATTTGGTATCTCACAGGTTGTGTAATAAGCCATCTTCTTTTAAAAAGAAAAATGACTTGCAAAGATTATCTATCAACATGATTAGTTGTGATTAAAAATTGAAGCATATGTTCTAAGTTGTGATTAAAAATTGAAGCATATGTTCTACGACGGTTTGCCTAAAATGTAAGGGAAAGAGAAAAGTGTTCCCTTTATTAATGAACTCAAATGTTCGGGAATTAGAGAAGACCGAAACTTGATCTCATTTATCTTAAAACATTGAAACCAAAATTTCGTGCAAATATATTATGTATTAATCGAACAAATAGATCTCACTAAAACGTTTGGGCCCAAACAAAGATAAAGGTTACTAATGAGAAAAAAATTAAATAAAGATGCAATGAACGATTATAAAGTAGGTCGGAATGAGGGTTTGTGTATAGAACTTCCCAGGATCTATAATAATATTTGCGGCGGGGAAATGTTTTGAACCACTCTTTAAAGAAATAAAATATATAAATTGTCTTAATGCTTTGAAGTATTGGCTGGAAAATTCCTTATTTGCACTCGATTTACAGTAATCTTTTCTCCATCTACAATCTCCATGCGAGGTTTTCCAATTAAATATCAACTGGGATTGGTGGGGGTGTTAGCAACTCCCTCCCGCTCATTAGACCCGTCTCTCGAAACCTAAAAACCAAATACAAACAACAATCATTAGATATCTTTAAACCACGAGAAAGTCATCTAGTTAAAATGTCTCTACTTTATGCCGCATCAATAAGGTCCCGTGTAGAATGAATGTGATTTCAAAAGAGCTATTCTCGCTTCTATGCAACATCGGGAACAAACAAAAACAAAAAGAAATTCAAAACTTGAGTTGACATATTTATGTTACAACTTCTTTTAGTACTTTTGTTAGTGAGCTAAAAACATACCTTGTCCAAACTATGCCCTAGCAACTCAGAATCGCAAGTTCATTCATTTCATATTTCAATGGAAATATTCAATATCCCCATATATACCATTTTTTTACATAAAGTATTTAGAAGCCCTGAAAAAGGAAAACATTCTTATATATGAAACAAAGATTGCATAAAGGCCGATAACTACCATTAATCTGATTGCCTACTCTTAATGGATGCCAAAGTAACACACTTTAAAATTAAATGGAAGAATATATATCACACACAATTATAAATTTAAGATGGATTAGGATAGTGATGAATGATATCAAACAAACATGGGTCAAAATTCTAAAGCTAAAACTTAAAAGTTATTTTATTTATTTATTCTAGGATTATGGATTTACTTAAAAAAAATATTGATATATAAAACATTTGGAATAAACATGGACTAATACGTGATGTTGAATTCAAAGGTCAGCACAAAGAGAATAGGAAAAAAGTACCAAATTTATTGTTGTAAATGATGTGCCTGCTCATATACAAAAGTGCAGGTAACATGAAAAGAATGAAAGACCACCCTATTTTACAATACAATCCACTAATACTGTAATTAAAAAATGAAAAATCAAAAAAAAAAAAAAAAGCCTTACCTGTCTTCGTAGGAACTTTAATGTGCATCAAATTAATAAAAGTAACCCAGAATAAGGATCCTCAAATGAAACCATCACCTGCAACAAAAAAAAATCAACATCCAAATGTATTTGCAATCCTATTCGACTAAAATAAAATCGAAATAGCGCCATATGTTACCATACAATAATCAAACAATAATTTCATCGATATAAATATTGATTAAAAAAATCATCACAACAATTTGTCCTCATTATTCCAAATCATTAATGAAGAGTTCAAAGCGATTAACAACCATAGAGTAAAATCCTACCAATTGCTGACTTGAATGAGTTCAAAGCAGTCTTCATATGAGAGGAGCAATGCCAATCAACTAAAGGTTTTCATTATATATCGCAAAACGATGAAATTGAATCGTAAGCACCCACTAACAAAAGACAAAAATAGCAAAGAAGCAACATCCAAAAACATCAAAGAAGAATAAGGCTTGGATTTGCAATCAAGCTGTTTTATATAGGAGAGAGAATTTTTTATTTTTTTTAATTAATGTATTATATTTACCAAGAAAAATCAAAAAAAAAAAATTTCTTCTCCATTTTGTTTTATCTTTGCCTCTGGATTAATTAGGAAATTATATATATAGAATATTGTTATTTTTGGTTAGGTATATTGCCGATTTAATATTATGTGATATTTTTTTTTCTTAATCAATTTTAGGAAAATGTATTTAGAATATTGCTATTTTTAGCTAGTTACATTAGAGTTATTATGTTCACGGATTTTTTTTCTTTGCTGATAAATATAGAATGAGTGATGTAGAAAAATAATTTCTGGATTAATTTTAGAAAATTAAATTTTTAATTTTTTTAATTTTTTTATCTTATATTTATTGGATTTGTTACCTTCTATCACATATTAGATTTTTCGAGATGATCCTAACAATTATTCATAGATATTTTACCTTAAAAATAATCTAAAAAATATAAATATGATTTTTTTACCCCATAAACATTTTTATCCGATTTTCTGAAATTAATATAGCAATTTTTCTAAATAATGGGGGCCGTCCATCGCGTGTGTCCCACTAATCCATCCAATCTACACCGCACATTATCAGATCAACGCACTATATCTAACGAAATTTCATCGGACGAATACGAATGGTTTCTCAATTAGCCAATTAGAGCGCGAGGTCAAATTATAATATAGTATTTTGTTAATTCTCTGGATCTTTTACAATAATATAGTTTTTTTTTTTTTTAATCATAAATGTCCAAAATTAATATAATAGTTTTTTTATTTTTTGGATTTTCATAAAATTATAAAAGATTATTTTATTCCATAAATATGTTGAATTGATTTTTTTTTATTTTAATCATAAATGTCCAGAATTAAAGAGTGATTTGCATTCTTTATATAGATGTTAGAAACTTAGTTCCAAAAAATCTTTAAAATCGTTATGGAATTAAATCCAGCTTATATGGTTTGTTATAAAGAAAATAGGGATGAAGAATGATTTCCATCCTTTATTAACTATTGGCTTTGTTTTTATTAGTAAATTAACCGTATTAATGGAACTTGTTAGATTGTGTTCTAGTAAATGATTAGATTTTTTTTATATTAATGGATATCGTTAACATAAATATAAATAGTAATTTAAATATCAATTAATGTAGTATTTTTTATATATTGTTGGTTTTTCCTTTGTTAGATATTTATCATTAATACTAAAAATTAATATAGCTATTTCTATATTTTTTTCCTTTTAAAAGATAAAAAAAAAATATAAATCTTTTTTATTCCGTAAATACGTCGATTTTATTTTTTATTCTAATCATAAATGTCCAAAATTATAATATAGTATTTTGTTAATTCTCTAGATCTTTTACAATAATTACATGAAGCTATAAATGTAATTATTTTATTTTATAAATATGTTAATTTGATTTTTTTTATTTTAATCATAAATGTCCAAAATTAATATAGTAGTTTTTTTATTTTTTGGATTTTCATTAAATTATAAAAGATTATTTTATTCCATAAATATGTTGAATTGATTTTTTTTATTTTAATCATAAATGTCCAGAATTAATATAGTAGTTATTTTTATTTTTTGGATTTCCAAAATAAATGCACAAAATTAATATAGCAATTTTTCTAAACAATGGGGTAAATGCACAAAATTAATGTGTGTCCCACCAATCCGTGTGTCCCAAATCTACACCGCACATTGTCGATCAACGCACCATATATAACGAAATTTCATCCGACGAATACGAATGGTTTCTCAATTAGCCAATGAGAGCGCGAGGTTTCGGTCACCAGCCAATAGGAGGGAGGGTAAGCAGCACCAAAGGCTACTTTTATTCCAGGAGTGAGGGATGGTATTGAGTTTTTAGGTTGTTGATATAAAATTTATATAGATATTATCTTCCTAATAAATTTATAATTACTAGTAAATAAAGCCTATACATGTTAATGATATTACTAGTAAATAAAGCCTATTTCTTATATTGCATTCTTTAATTTTTTTAAAATTTTCAAACTATTTTATATACCATTTCATTTAATTTGTTAACAGTATAACTAAAAAATATTAAATAATTACTTAATTTTAGTTTCATATTTTGTTTGAAATATATATATAAGTATTTAAGTAAAATAATTTTTAACAATAGTGGTAATTAGTATGAATATTAATATTATATAGTAAAATAATTAATTATTTTTAAACCCCATAAAATTGAATAAACCTACCATTAGAGATATGTCCATGCTTTTGTCATTTGCTACAACAACTATGGTTGAATCTGAAATTTTACCAAACACACTTTGATTGCTTTAATTAATATTTTACCAAACGTCTAACCGCTTTTTCTCACTCACAAAGACAAAGAACGCCAAAGAACCATGTTTTAAAGTGTTTTTACAAAAGCTTCAAACAGCAATACCAAACTAAGCCTAAGAGAACACAAAATCTTGGTGAAATCGGCGACAGCTAGGCCTGCAAGCGTGGGTGTCAGGTGCTCATAACCCTCCCCGACGGGGTTTGGAGGTTAGCTAAAAAAGCAAAATCCCGGGGAAATCCGCGACAGCTTGGCCTGTTACATATATAGGTATCATGCAACAAAATCTCGGGAAAATCTTCCGCGACTTTTCTTGGTCTGAGGAGTTGTCTACTTGCTAATTTCATCAACAAATTAAACAGAATCATTGTGCAGTTGCGGATTCCCCCAGATTGATTGTCCATCGTGCTACCAGCTGTTGCGGATCACCCCTCAAGATTTTGTTTTCGATCTCTTCTTACTCCGTCGATCAAGGAAAGTCGTGATATATTACTCTATAATATCACATTGTAACGCTGGTATAATATCTTGATTCTCTTCTTCAGCATTATTATATATATGTAACGCTAGCTGGTATTAGTTCCTATATATGTAAGTAGAGGTTAATTTTAGTCTGATCATACCGAAAGTAAGGATCATAGTATCAAACGAAAAGAAGAAGATTTTACTAATTGAAATCATGGCCAAGATGAGTATGTTCCTTTGTTTCTTCTTGTTTGTCTTGGTTGCCATGCCAACCTCTTCTGCGACCAGTAAGTCTAGTTTCCATATATGTATATTTATTTAGTTTACTAATTTTTACAATATCTGTTCATATATCTAATTATCAATATCAACTGAATACCAGGGATGATGATCGGAGGAGTCCAGGTGGATCAAGAAGTAGTTACTAAGTGCCTAAAGCCCATAAACGTAGCTAGCTGCACAAAAGATGTTTGCTCCCGCAAACCATTTTTTGGGTCTAATCTTAAATGCCGAGATGGTTATCATAAGTGCACGGACTGCTGTGGGAGCACAAAATGCGAATCTGATATTATATAACCTATCGGTCAGTACTAATTGTACTGCGTTTCATGTATTACATATATCATATGTACCATTGTAAATGTTGTGTGTGGATGGTATTGTGTTTTCTCCTATTAATTTGATGTAGCTAACTAGCTTGCTAGTTTCATATGCTCGGCTATGAAACATGTTTTTCATTTTCGGTGCTTCTTCTTTCTAGCCGAGGAATTTGGTTGTAAAATTGAAGCTCTTCCAACAAAATATCTGGAATTATCTTGTCTCCTTGCCATATCTGGATTATGAGTAATGTGACTTAGAATTTTGAGCCATTTCATATTTTGAGTAACACTCCTGATAATATATCACAACAGTCATGATCCGTGTGTAGTCAATTTTGGCCGAGATTCTCGGTCCATGCCTGAGATGAGATTTCACGGTGAACTCGGCAAGACAATCGAGATTTCACCGAGGTGTGGCTGAGCTTCCGTCAATTTATATTTAAGAGATATTTTGCAAAGGGGTGGTATGTTTATAGTCAAATTAGGGTCTGGGTGGTAAAACATGTCGTGGATGCATTAGGGTCTAGACTAAAGTTGACCGTCCATATTATTTACCAAAATATCCTTATAAAATAGTCATGAAATTATTTCCTTACCCAAGTTAAATACCTAACAAATTTGTAGAGACATTTCATCAAACGGCTTTAGGAGGAGACAAATTTCACCCTGAACCTAATTGCTTAATCACACCAATTAATACCCAAACTAATTGTCTCAGCTACTATCTATCATCTCCGATGTATACCAATTAATCCCAAGCTAATCAGGTAGGAATCGAAAACCAACCCTTTTTTGTTTCTTTTGATCGCATAAATAGGTTAGCTAGATTCGATCAAACTAGAAATTTTGAATTTTGTTTCAGAATTACATACGTTTCGGAAATATTGGTTTTCCCAACCGTGAACTAATTATACGGTTGGGAAAATATGAACTTATTTGAACATGGGTTTTTCTATAGTTGGAAGAGTTCCAACCATATATAGTAAATACGGTTGGGAAAATTTTGAGACTCCCAATCGTGTGTTAAATGAAAAAAATATATTTTGATTCTCGAACCCTAATTTAACTATAAATCAAACTATTAGTCCAATTTAATCACTAATCGTATTTAATTTAGTTAATACCATCATTACCACTAGGTAGGGGAGGATATCCTAGCCATTAACAAAATCAATAGGTTAAGGGGTTTTGTTGATTACTATTTGAAGACTCAATTTTTCATCTTATGAGCCCTCAAAACCAAGTTTGGAGCCCTTATAATAGACTTCTTCGTTGAAACATTTTAAGAGCGCCTCGTTCAAAGAAATTACGTTTATCAAAAAGCTTTTGTGATAGAGCTATTGGAATATATAAATATATATATATATATATATATATATATATATATATATTGCAGTGACCGAGGTGATCGTGCAATGTGGTGGAATTGCATACCATTGGCGAGACGCTAGCTTGCATAAGGCCATAAATAGATTTGCACAATCGAAAAACTTGTGTATCACCGGGGTGAGAAAAAACAGGTGAAGCCTTCATGTAACAGATAATAAGGCACGAACACTGACCAATTTTTCCATATGAGCAAAAGTCTCATGATAATCAATGTCTTCAAATTGGGTATACCCTTTGGCCACTAATTGAGCTTTATAACGCTCAATAGAACCATATGATTTTCTTTTGATTTTATAAACCCATTTATATTCGGTGGCAACTTTACCTTGTGGTAATTCTTGTCGATCCCACGTGTCAGTTACTTCAAGTGCACCAACCTTATTTTTCATTGTTGTACGTCAAACATGGATTTTTACAACTTGTGTATATTGTTAACGCAAGACTCAGGTGGTGTCATATAGGGTCATTCTAATATCTATACAATATGTTGTACTTTAGTTTATCCTGTTGATAACTTGCCTGATGGGTAACCTATGTATTCCTTGATTCATATAAATACATGTCTCAAACCCTGTTTAGAGTTAAGAGAGTTCATACGCTTTTATGGTATAGAGCCATTAGGGCTGTCTTTCTTTGTTTTTTTTTTCTCTTTTCTAGCAAACCTAATAACCATGTCTACAGAACCGGCTTCTACTTCTGCTGTCATCTCTTCCTCTACTTCTTCTCTGAAACTTAAAACTTCATACATCTCTTTCAAACTTAATGAAACAAACTATATTCAGTGGCGTCACCAAATAGTTCCCATCCTGCGTTCTCATGACATCTATAGCTATGTAGATCCAACTGTTGAATCTCCGTCTCCCCATCTTCCCTGTTCAACTAATGAAGAACCAAGTCCCAACCCTAAGTATCTCCTCTATTTCAAGTTGATACCCATCTTCTTAGTTGGCTCCAAGCTACCCTAACCCAATCCGTCTTTGCAGATATCCCTGATTTCACCTCTTCACGTGAACTCTGGGAATACCTAGCTAATACCTATGCTGCTCCAACTGTAGCTCGCTCTCTTCAACTTCGTCATCAACTGCAAACCCTTCACAGAGACAACCTTTCTATCTCTGCATATATACCTTGCTAATTAAAATCACCTCCATTAGAGACTCTCTTTCAACATCTTCTGCTCCATTAGGTGATGTTGAACTTGTTCTTAACACTCTAAGAGGTCTAGGGCCTGATTATCAAGCCTTCTCAACAGCCATAGAAACTCGTTATTCTCTCCCTTCTTTCTCTGAGTTGAAGCCGTTGCTTCTCAACCATGAAATCCGCCTCACTCAGTACAATCAAACCGTACCAGACTCTACTCCTTCCACTTCCTTCTACGGTTCTACCTTTTCATCTTCTTCTTCCACAAACTTTTCCCCTTCTTGGTTCCCCAAAAACTCCAGCCGTGGTGGTCGTAACTCTTACAAAGGTGGTCGTGGTGGCAACAATGGTCGTGGTTATCGTGGTGGTGGTCGTGGTGCTGGTGGACGCGGACGTGGTGGTTACTTTGCACCTCCAACCTATTCGTTTGGTAATCAATCCCAACAGTAGCAGTCTATACTTGGTGCGCCTCCTTCACAGCTTTCAAGCAGCAAACAACCTTGTCAAATTTGCGACTCCAAAGCACATACGGGATTGACTTGTCCACACAGATTCAATCATTCGTATCAGGCTCGTGACCTTCCTTAGTCGTTTTATGCAATGCAACTTCAGGCTCCGCCATTTGATCAACATTGGTATGCTGATATAGGTGCTAGAAACCACATTACATCCGATCCTAACCTTCTCACTACACCAGTTGCATACTCTGGTTCCAATCATGTTATGGTTGGTAATGGTAATCTTCTTCCTATTACTTCTACTGGGAATGCTTTACTCACAACATCATATAGTTCCATCTCATTGAATCGTGTTTTCCATGTCTCGTTGATTGCCAAAAATCTTATATATGTTTCTCAATTAACTCGAGATTATAATGTTTCTGTGTGTTTTGATCGATTCGGTTTTTCTGTTAAGGATCGACAAACGGGAAAACTCCTACTCAGCGGACCCAGTAATGGTGGTCTATACTCCATTCGTCATATTTCTTCTCACACATCTTCTCCTTCAGTTGCTGCTCAAAGTCATCTTGTAGCTCTTTCTTCTTCTCAGTTGTGGCATATGCGTCTTGGCCATCTACACAATCGAAGTTTTTCCAGCTTAGCTTCTCAAAATTAGTTTTTATTCCTTCAATAATATGGCACACCTTATGTAATAGTTGTGCTTGTGCTAAGCATCATAGGCTTCCTTTTTCTTTATCAGATTCAGTGAGTGATAATATACTTTTTAAAGTTCATAGTGATTTATGGGGCCCTTCTCCAGTTATCTCTAATTCTGGTTTCGATATTTTCTTCTCATTGTGGATGATTTTTCCAGATTTACATGGATATATTTTTTGCATAATAAAACGCAAGTTTTTAACTGTGTCAAAATTTTTAAGGCTCAAGCTGAGAATAGGTTTTCAACAACTTTGAAAATCTTCCAGAGTGATGGAGCTGGAGAATATATCTCTCATTTTTTACGTGAATTTTTGCTTCTCATGGTGTTTTACATCAATTTTCTTGCCCTCACACTCCACAACAAAATGGTGTGTCTGAGCGCAAGATTCGTCACATTGTTGAAACAGGCCTGACTCTTCTTCGTCATAGCCATATGCCTAAGTCTTATTGGCCAGAGGCCTTTACAACAGATGTTTACCTCATTAATCGTATGCCTACTCCTGTTTTGGGTGGTTATTTCACCATTTTTAAGCTGTATAATCAGCAGCCTAACTACAATTTTCTGCGTGTTTTTGGTTGTTTATGTTACCCTCATCTGGTTCCAACAACAAAAACAAAATGGAGTACAAAACAAAACTATCTGTATTCATTGGTTACTCTAACCAACACAAGGGTTATAAGTGTTTTTATTTGAGTAGTAAACGTGTCTATATCTCTATACATGTTCTTTTTGATGAGTCATCTTTCCCTTTTCCTATTACTAATCCTTGTGCTCCTCCTGAAACTACTTCACTTTTTCCCACTTGGTTTGTTTTGCCATTAATCACACCGACAGTTTTACCTTCATCTCCTGGTCCTGTAACACCAGCTTGATCAGAGTCTCTGTTTCAACCTTCTCTAATACTTCGTCGTCCTCTAGCAGTGACTCTTTATCGCCACCTCATTCTCCTGCAGTTACCTCTTTTGCATCTTCATCTCCGGTATCTTCTCCAGATATTGAGTCTATTGTTTCTACTTCTTCTCCTCGTCAACAGGGTCCTCCACTCCATCCCATGACTACTCGTTTACGTGATGGTATTCGTAAACCTCTTGTTAATATGAATCTACTTGCTGTTACGAAGCATCATGTTGCTTCTTGCTTTCTTTCTGAGATGAAAGATTCTTTTGTTGAACCTAAGTCTTACAGTGAAGCATGTAAAATTCTACAGTGGCGAGATTCTATGAAAGATTAACACCATGCTCTCAAGATTAATGATACATGGTCGTATGTTCCTCGTCAACCTCATATGAACGTTATAGGTTGCAAATGGGTGTATCGGATTAAGCATAAATCAGATGGTACAATTGATCGTTGCAAGTCTCGTTTGGTTGCAAAGGGGTATTTGGTATTGATTACGATGAAACCTTCAGTCCGGTAATTAATCTTATTATTCATTTGGTGTTAAGCATTGTTGTTTCTTGCTCTTGGCCTATTCGTCAATTAGAAGTTAAAAATGCATTTTTGCATGGTTTTTTGGATCAAGAGATCTATATGTCTCAGCCTCCGGGGTTTGTCGATGCAAGATATCCCAATCATGTTTGCAAATTGAATAAAGATATCTACGGGCAGAAACAAGCTCCTAGAGCTTGGTTTCAACGGTTTACTAATTATCTCTCCGAATTGGGTTTTGTTGCTTCCAAGTCAGATGCTTCTCTGTTTGTTCTCAAATCTTCCACTGGAGTTTTGTTACTCCTTTTATATGTGGATGATATTATTATTACAGGGTCTGACTCTTGCTATTTTACTCATCTGTTGATGGCTCTCAAGCAATAATTTTCTATGACAGATTTGGGAGATCTACATTTTTTCCTTGGCATTGAGGCACACAGGTTTTCTTATGGTCTTCATCTATCTCAAACACGTTATACTTTTGACATTCTTCAATGTGTTGATTTGTTAACTGCAAAACCAGTTTCGACTCCTATTGCCGCCGGCAAAAATCCTGTCACTCATGAGGGTACCTTATTTCCTGATGCTACTCTATATCGCAGTTTGGTGGGTGCATTACAGTATTTAAGAATGACTAGACCAGATATTACTTATGCTGTCAATCAGGTTTGTCAGTTTATGCATGCTCCTACTGACGTTCACTTTCTAGCAGTGAAAAGAATTCTTCGTTATCTCAAAGGAATGCTTGGAAAGGGTTTATTTTTTAAGCCATCTTCATTCTTTCAAGTTTCTGGCAGTTCTTATCAATTTGTCTATGCGTACAGTGATGTTGATTGGGCTGGTAACCCTGATGATCGTCGTTCTACATCTGGCACTTGTGTTTTCGTTGGTCCAAATTTAATTTCCCGGTCTTTAAAGAAACAACCAATGGTTTCTCGTTCTAGTATGGAGGCTGAATACCGTGCCTTAGCTCTTGTTGTAGCTGAAGTTATTTGGATACCGTATCTCTTGAATGATTTGGGTTTATACATCAAGCAACCACCAATTATATTCTGCGATAATATCAGTGCTACATACATGGCTTCTAATCCTGTCATGCATTCTCGTGCTAAGCATATTGATATTGACTATCATTTTTTTCGAGAACGTGTTGCTCGTGGTTCTCTACTTGTTCGTTACATGCCTACTCAACATCAACTTGCAGACCTATTCACCAAAGGACTTCTCAAGTCAAGGATTCACTATCTGTCGTCCAAGTTTTCACTTCAGGATTCTCCACGTTCAGCTTGCGGGTGTGTGTTAATGCAAGACTCAGTTGGTGTCACATAGGGTCATTCTAATATCTATACAATATGTTGTACTTTAGTTTATCCTGTTGATAACTTGCCTGATGGGCAACCTGTGTATTCCTTGATTCATATAAATACATGTCTCAAACCCTGTTTAGGGTTAAGAGAGTTCATACACTTTTATATATATAGTGGGTTCGACATCAGTAACACCGTTAGTCAAAAAGGTCTGGTTATTGGAATAAATGACATTATATTGGAGTGAGCGAGGTGATTGTGCAATGACCGTGTGCGCACGTGAAGAATAAATCAAATATCTAGAAGATATGTGTAATCTTTTAGCTTCCCAGGTAAGTATATTATGATATTAATTAGGAATATATTTTTCATCTTCTCAACTCTATAAATAGAGTGCAAATTTAATTATAAAACTATTTTTGAAAGTTCTGATGATCAATCTAATTCACCTTTATGGGTTTCTCCGTGGACGTAGGTCGAGATGACCGAACCACGTAATATCATTCATCTCATATTCTATTTTGGTATGTAGATGTACTTATTTTGGTATTTTATCGTTGATTAACATTTTTATTGTTTGTCAAATCAATGATATCCTTGTTAGTTTTGATCTACTTATCAAAATCTAACATGGTATCGGAGCAGAAATGCTCTCAATCCAATCGCTTCCGCTTCCTATTATTTATTGACTCTTTTTTTTATAAGATAATTTCAATTTTTTGATTCTATTGATTTTAGACTTTCATTAATTTAAATTCACTTTTGTTGGCGTAGTTTATGTTGTTTTCCCTCCAATAAAATTAAAATCAGTTTCTTCTCTTTGCAAATATTTCATTCAAGTATCTTCTTTAAGATGTTTATCCAAGATCTTTTTTTTTACTCCGTCTTAGCTCTGATTTTCATAAGATAATGAATCAGTAGAATTGTATATCTCATGCCTTTGCTTTGGCATGTTACGATTCAAGTCCACTAAACTCATGTACATTTATCTCTTCTCATTTTGAGATTTTATCAGTGAACAAAGGTAATGACATGTTCACTTTCGTTCGAAGTCAACATTCATTTGGTTGACATAATGAATCATTCACAACTATTAGGTTGTTGATAAGTTTAAGTTGACTTCATTTGGTTGACATAATGAATCGTTCACAACTATTAGGTTGTTGATAAGTTTAAGATACGTTGAGAATGTCAACGCTCATCATAAAAAAAAAATCCAAAGATATTTTATCCTCTCTTATTTTTGAAAATATCTTATTCTCAAATCAAAATGATGTTTAATTATATGTTACCAATAATTTTTTCATTATGGGTAACCTCAATTCCTCCAGGGAAAACCTAGTAATAATTAGCGAAACAACTTTCCTCATGTTTATATTGACCCACAAAATCCTACCTTCTCTGGTAATCACATGTCATTTACGAAAATATATTCTCTCCATTGGATTTGATACTATTATCATTAACCAGTAAAGTAATTTTTATAATACCAACTTACCTCTGGTTATTTGTGGAAACATCTTCCATATTTCTCTGAATCATAATTCTATCATTTTTTTGGCCATTAATTTTATGTATCCTACAAAATTGATCCTTCATTTTTGATAAAATCCCTTTCATATTTCCTCTTTCTGATTATCTTTTCATTTATAGAACATAAGATCATTTTCGATCCTATTTTCGGAAAGTTTTTTAGGCAATCCTATTTTGTCAATATGGACTCAGACTCAACATGAAGGTTGATATGGTTAGCAATTAAACAAACCATGATCTTTGAACATTAAGGCCAATTCTTAATACAAAATCTATATGTTCGCAATAGTGTCACGCACCAAATCATGTCTAAACTTAAGCCCAACTTCATTCGCACAGTGCAAGGCATGATCACTGAAGACATCCATATCTCTCTTGAAAAAGGGGTAAGCACCATCCACCTCGAATAAGGGGATCCCTAATCTGTACCGGAGAACTGCACTAAATTGCCTAAATCCAATAAGTTGATTGAGCCACAAAATTGGAATCTCTATCAGAAAATCCCAAGCATGTTTTGTTTGGTTGCATTGCCAAAGCACAAAATCACGTTCAGTCATAACATAGTTAGTGGGTAAATTCTTCTTTACATCATCAAAGTAAATAGTTTCCAATGATTTCATGCAATGGGTGGCAAAACTACTAATGCAAATAGGAGAAACAATCCTACACAGAGATTCAAAATTAAGGATCCCAAATCTTCTTGAAGATAGAGTCTACTACCATCGATATGGGTGCGTCTGAGAATAGTGAACTGCATATATAGGGTCTGTAAACAAGAAACAAGGAAACAATAATACTTAGTGTCCTGCATAGTATATGTTAGAGCACTGCTCGGTCGAACTCGCAAGTGTTTCTATTTCAAACTTGTTTGTAAAGTTTAGTTGCCAAAACTATAAGTCCTGATTTCTAGTCTACTTATAGCTAAGTGTTGTATTAGGATAAAAAGTGTAGTTGAGATTTAGACTTCACGTCGTTCATCGATTGAAGACGAAGAACTACTAAGGGGATTTTGTGGAACTTCATCAGCAAAATGTATATGGAGACTTGAACTCATATATCACTCAAAAGTCTACTTTCATCAATCTCAAATTTGAGACGAAAGTCGTATCGCTATATAGACTTCGATTATACACATTTGATATTTCGAGTTGATTTTCACTCGCTTACATATTTATCGAAATATGTGTTGGTAAGATTTCGCTTTAACCAAGTTCATCTTATATTCTTGACGAAAGTCAAAAGATGATCATGTGAAAAATCGCCTAGTAACATCTTACATGATTTGTGTGAGACAATCATTTGATTTAGACTCGGAATGTTTCGTATTGATCTATCGATCACTTGAAAATTGCTTTGAAGCTAATAGTTTATGTGAGACAACTATTGTCGTCTTCCAAGAATGTTTCAATGATTAAATGAGAGTTTAGAACAAATTAACCATGATTGGATATAACACAGTATATATGCGTACTTGTATGCTAACTGTTGCAAGTTATTCCAAGTCCGGGAACCATAGTATGCATACCCGTATGCGTACAGGTTGGTTAATGAAGGTCCGCGAACTTAGTATGCATACCCGTATGCATACTAGCGTAAGTTCATGTCCGGAAATTCAATTGAGTTTGGAGGTATGCGTACCCATTCGCATACTGGCGAATCCAAACTTAGTCCGGCCGCTTAGGTATGCGTACATGTTTGCATACTTGAGTAGGTTATGTTCTAAAATCGGTTGTTCATGAAATAATACATTTATATAATAAGGAATGCAATCTTTTGCAAACCATGGCTATAATGTTCATGAATTGATCATTCGAGTGAATCAAAATTGATTTTGCTTCATTGTATCTTTTATACTTCTATGAGAATATAAACAATTGAACAACTCTAGAACTAGTTTCATTTGAGTCATTTGAACTAGTTATGATTGAGATGAACAAGGTTGATATGAAAGTGTTCATATGGCTAACTTCGGTTAACTGTTGTTGATCCAACAAGGTGTATACGTTTAGGCACGGTTACCCATATTTAAAAGAAGTCACTTTTCATTTGTGTGTAAAAAGCTAAGTTCAATCTAACGGTTGAAAGATATTAGCTTGAGTCTAATCAGGTTTTCATCTAACGGTTAATATTGAATGCTTTGTTACCAAGGTAACATTGTTTGCAAACCCTGATTTGAAGACTATATAAGGGAGAACTCTAGCAAATGGAAAACCTAATCCCCATACCTCATGTGTAATACTAGTTGCGACTAGTAGTCGATTATCCTTTAACCTAGGTTTTTCTAAAACTATTATAGGTTAACGACTTAAAGACTTCATTGGGATTCTGAAGCCTGACCCAACTATTTTCTCTGTAGTTGCATGTTCTGCTCTTGTTGTTTTCTATCGTGTTGAGTACTATCTTCTCTAAGATTTTCTCGAGATTTAATCTCCAATAGGCAAGATAAAAAGTAGTCACAAACATCTTCGTCTCATCGTTTGTGATTCTACAATATATTGTTTCGCTACCATACGATTAAGATTATTGTGAGGTGATTGATATTACTAGGTTGTTCTTTGGAAATATAAGTCCGGTGTATCAATTGGCTCGTGTTCACCTTGATTTATCAAAATACGGAAAAAAAAACTCATGGGTATTTCTGTGGGAGACAAATTTATCTATTCATTATACTTTTCTGTGTGATACAGATCTGTTTATCAAGTCTTCGACTTTGGTTCGTAGCAACTCTTAGTTGTGGGTGAGATCAGCTAAGGGAATCAAGTGCGTAGAGTCCTGCTGGGATTCAGAGGCGTAAGAAACGCGGCTGCACCTTGATAGGTGTGAGATTGGTTAGGGATCAACTATATTACAGTTTGAAGTTAACTTAGAGTAGGCTAGTGTCTGCAGCGACTTAATATAGTACGGTGTTCAAATCTGGACTACGTCTCGGGGTTTTTCTGCATTTGCGGTTTCCTCGTTAACAAAATTTCTGGTGTCTGTGTTATTTATTTTCCGCATTATATTTTCTATATAATTGAAATATCACAGGTTGTGCGTAGTTCAATCAATTACATAATCCAACCTTTGGTTTTTGATATAAATTGATTGACACTTGAACAATGGTCTTTGGTACCGTTCAAGTTGTTTCACATAATAATCAGGCTGGCGGATTTCTATCTGTGTAATTTGTTGATTACATTATGAAACAGAGATATAACTCTTGGATATACTTCCATTGATTGAGTCTGACTATCTAGTTGATTCTCTTGGAATTATATTGGAGTTTGTCCATACATATTGCTAAATGAAATATTGGGTGTGGTTGTTATACCCCCGCTTTTTTAATTGGTATCATAGCAGGAAAACACATTTAAGACCTCATAAGTCTGTGTTTGGGACAATTTGATTTATGTGGATAGTTGTTTATCTCAAACTCGCGCATATAGAAATGAGTTCCAAAAGTTTTGATTATACTAAATGTCTTGGGCTTACCTCCAAGGATAACTCCTATGCAATTCTTCCGAATCCCGAGGTAAAAAAAATTTTGCTATCAGATTTTGATAACATTCCCTCTGATGTGACATTTAATACTATGGCTGGAGCTGAAATGGAACTCACCAGAACTCTAAAAAAAATCTGCTGAGATTATTGATATTCAAGGAGGTAAGATAAAGTATCTTGAAGAAAAACATGATCAGCAAATTGATGAGCTTGAGAAGTCTCTTGGTCGAGAACGAGAACTCTATAGCATCGTTGAGTCCTTATCTAACAATATCGAAAAATTTGTTCAAGAAACCACTCTACAGCGTGAAAAGATTAGTACTCTTGAGGATATTGTTAAAAAAAATCAATTAGATAAAAACGTTTGATCGAGACTCATTCATCATATCTGGACAACTTTCGTGTTGAAAATGAGAAATTGGTTGCTTCCCTTCTTCTAGCCCAAGTGTTTTTGGGTAAAAACGGATTCTGATGTTTTTGGTAAATTTGGGTGTGTTGATGAGAAACGAATTCAAACCCTAAACAAATGCACTGCACGGGAGTACTTTCAGATTCGAGAGATCAATCTGTAAGACTCTGGCCTAATCCAAGAAATGGCGGTTCCAGATTCAATTCGGTCACATGGTGAAGGAGAAGGTTAATCTTAGGGAGGGAAGCGAAGAAGGTGTTTGAGATCAAAATGTTGGATTAAGAAGGTGTGGCTGTTTTATAACTTGTATCAGAAAAATGGTTTTTGACTACTTGTGTTGATAACACTTCTATTCTCTTTTTTTTCCGAAATAGATTGAAAACCTATTCATACAAGTCATTGGGCGCACCCTGATCTCATAGAAAGTGGAGGAAGTTAAGTAATGGAGAAGTGGGTTTGTGTGAAAGGTGGTGATTATCGTGTTTCCGTTATGAGGGAAGACAAATCACACGTTCGCCCACTACTCTGATTACTGTTAACCGTCCGTCTTTCCTGATACTTTCTCGTAATGGGCGTGTTGCACGCAGCACAATGTAAACCGCCAGACCAATACCCCAGTGACCATCCCCCAGTTTGTGACATGTTTAATGTATCTAGTAAGTGGGTCGAGTCATGGGACTCGTTGCTGAAAGCAGCATGTAGTGCTTTTAGGTCAAATAATAATTTATTTGTAAAACCGATATTTATAAAGCATTGCTTATAATCGATGTATGTAAATCATTTCTTTCGAATAAGCAATGAAAATAATCAATGTGCTAGAAGCATCGTTGTTTTTGAGCTCGATCGAATCAG
This sequence comes from Papaver armeniacum, assembly GCA_023531295.1. NCBI lineage: Eukaryota > Viridiplantae > Streptophyta > Magnoliopsida > Ranunculales > Papaveraceae > Papaver > Papaver armeniacum. The sequence continues at coordinate 270,411 of JAJJWW010002659.1, read as the reverse complement.
TCACACGAATATTCAAGCGTCTTAAAAGAAGCACGACCGGCCCTCTTTGGGTGTTCGTTTGAGGACCCTATGGGCAAGCTATCACTTGGTCGATCGCTCCCTGTGGGGAAGAGATGGCCGGTGATCACAATGCTACTTTGTTACATTTCTGAAAACAAATCTACATTATCCAACTAGGCTGGCGAAGTTGGATGGACGAGATGATTTGCGGAAGTTGTATATTGCCATTGTCGTATTTAGGGTTTGGAAGCCGTGCGGCTATCCCTATTTTAGCTAGTTGAATCAAAGCGTTGGGCGCTGATTCGAATAGGTCGATCGGTCATGTGCAAAGATGAGCCGCTGGTGTGCACGCTGTCATCTCTTGGGTCATCTGAAATTAGATCTAATCCACTCGATTCAGCTGGCGAAGATGAGTGGTCACGATCGATTTGCGACAGTAGTGCGTTGTCGCAAAGCATTTTTAGAGTTTTCAAACGGCGGGTTCTCCCTACTTTGGGCTTCGATTTGATGTGCTCGGTCTCGTTATGACCGAGTCGATCGACCAAGTGTGGAGTTGGGTGGATGGTGAACACGTTAGCACTTCTTTAATTATTCAAAGGAAAATCTAAGCCGTCCAACTAGGCTAGCTAAGTTGGGCGGTCGTGATGTTTTGAGACCGTTTTGGCCGGTTTTAGCTCTTTTGAGCTATTTTTCAACAGCGCGATCATCCTACTTTGGGAAATCGTTTTGATGTGCCTACGGATTATCGGGTGAGGTTCGATCGACTAAAGATGAAGGTAAGTTGTCGGTGAACACAACGGCGCCTCTTTGAACGCCCAAAACACGATCTACGCCGTCCAACTTGGCTGGCTAAGTTGGACGGATGTGATGCTTCTAAGACCATCATGGTCGATCTAGTTCGTTTGAGCCTTCTTTTTAATAGCGTGAACATCCATGTTCAGGCCAGCGTTTGAGTGTGCAGTGAATGAGATAAGGAGGTTCGACCGGCAAGGATCCTAGTGGGCCTGCCGGTGTTTATCGTGACGATCGCCTTGTCCTGTTAGGAGTAGGCTAGACCTATTCAATTGTGTGGCCAAATCATGTGGCCATGGTCGTTTCTTAAGACTGATATGGACAGTCAGGATTTCCCTTAAGGAATTTAAACGTGTTCGATCGTGCTAACTTTTAATTGAAAGGTGTGTAAACACATTGGTCTCTTTGTCAGAGAGTGATGCATCCTGTGTGAGTACTTTCATGCAGATCTCAATACTGACACTTCGGGAGATTCATGTTACTCTGCTGAGAGTGAACATTTGATCGTCATGTCATGTCAATATTGAGAGTTCGGCTGGGAACATAGCGTAGGAAAATACTAGGCAAGTCATGCATTAGTGAATAATGCTGGTGGAAAATAAAATTCACAGAATATTTTTGGATTGTTGTTGCACGCACCATTCTGAGTAAATTTCATATATACATATATATTGAATTACTCAATACATATGTGAGCGAATAGGCTTAAGCACTCATATCTTTTAAATGGCTTATGTTCCTTTGCAGGATGACAACATATTAAATACATGGTTTACGATTTTAGCCCTTGAACTAATAACCACCATCAACATTAAGTCCCCTGCTTAGTACGTAACAGTGACATTGTTGCGGGGTAAGCACTAGATGGTGACAAATAAAGGTAAAACTTATGAGACAAAGTTAGATGTTACCAGGAGAGATGGGTCGGCCTTTGACGAGGTGTCTAACTCACAAAAATAAATTCCTTACTTCTCTTACACTAACTAGTAGTACAATGACAAGCAGGTTCGTTCCTAAGGGAGAGTTGAGCTAAAGTTGTCGATTCAATTTCTGAATAAGAATAATGCAAATATGAGGATGAAATGATCAAGGACTATTTCTCAGTCACAAAACGTGAATCTAATCAATATAGCTATGTTTCTGCAATCACACATTACTAATAACCCTAGAATATTTAGTTCGCTCAAATACTCCGCAATCTCAAAATCACCGGACACAGAAGTGCCCGACTACCGGATTTTACTTGCCAAGTTTCCTAGAAGTACGCTCTAGGTGTGACTCAATCAAATGCATTAAGTTCCGTGATATAGGTTATACCTAGTGACAAATACAAAAGCTCGATTCATCTACTAGTGTCATTCAATACATATGATTACTTAACAAAATCCCATCGTCAATAACCACATATTACTACTTGTATTAAGAGTCTCTAGACAATTACGGGTCGAAGAGGTCTCAACTAGCATTAGAATCACCAAACAACCATTCAATTTGCAACTTAAACGATTGAGAAATAATTCATAAACAATATTGGTACCGTAGAGAATAAGCAATAACAAGGTAAATTGCAAGAAAACAGGCACTTTAAATATCAATTTGAATTCAAGTTTCGGACGTTGAAGTTGTCCCTAATCGATGCTTAGCTACCGGGTTCATGGTGAATAACAATAAAACAAATAGGAAACTCGTAATGTAAACCAACTAAGCAAACCAATAAGCAAAGAGATGAAGTGAATGGTGTATGGACTGGTGGAGCTCAAGCGACCGGTGATAATGAATATTGTTGTACGTGGACCGGAACCGGTGGTGCTTGTGTTGCCGCCTGTTGGGTTGGTGCTACGTTGTTACTGCAAACTGATTTCAATGCAAGGGGATTGATGCAATGAAATATGAACTGTAGGGGATAGATTATGGAGGTGCTGGTGGATGCGAAGTGAGGTGCAGGTGGTAATGGATGATGCTATATGCAGTCTGCGAATAGGTGATTAATGATACTGTTGGATGGAGATTGTTCAGCGAGCAAAGCTCGCTGAAACTAGGGTTGCGAGCAGTATAAGGGGGTATGAGATTATCCACCCTGTAGTGTCCTGCAATTTCGAATCTTATAAGAATCCACTTTCCTAAATCATCACGGCTTCTCAAAATAGGTCTTAATCCCCTCCATTCGTTCATAAATCCAACCACAGCAACTTCTAGTCGTCCCTTGAATCTCGACGTTAACCCTTGGTACAGACCCACACAAGTCACGGCAACACATTTCTGTTTTTATCACCCTAACTCTTCAGCTGGTTTACCGGATATAACAAAATCCAGGCCAACATAAACTCTTCCTTCTCCGTGTTCTTCACTGATTGATACAAACTCTGCCTCGTTGCTGGATGCAAAAATAGCTCTCTTGACCCTTGATAAGTAGGCATTGGTACCTTGTCTAGCAGCTGCACTCATTAACATTCATCAATCATTTATCATCATAATGGTAGGCATCAAGTCTTCTTCTTGACTAATTTCTCTCATTCAAAAGTTGTCCAAGCCAAACTAAGGCAAACCCATTGATTAACTCTTCTCACTTAACTCAATGACTGCCCTTAATCCTCTCCATTCATGACCCATAACCCATGGTCTATCTAACTACAAATCTTGCACAACACCTTTTCATGACCTGAAGTTGAACTGCCAAAAACTGTTGATTCAAGCATTGTATCGAACACCTGGTGTGTGTATGGCAAATTAGTGATGGATATATGCCTGCTGCGTAATTGAGATTGCACCACTCCTTCCCTGCAAATTCATACAAAACCCATGGCTCTAATTCATTTAAAACACACATTTATCATCATCGGGCATGACTTGTCTTCTCGCTCATTTTTCTCAATATGAAAGTTATGTCCAAAACCTTGCCAAAGAAACTTGACTTTCCAAATAACTTGAGCTTTGAGATACTCATCAATAAACGACATCAATAATCAACAACATCAGCTTGAACTTCTCTATGCTGTCTACTCGGCAGTGGTCTTCTCATTCTTCAATGTTTCTTCGGTTCCTAACTCTTTGTGAACAGACAACGAACCAAGGCTAACTGGTGGCAGGAGCTCACTTCAATACCGATTTCCTTTCACCCTTGGCTTCGAGCTTCTGACCAAACCCTTTAAGCACCCATCGACCTATGGCAACCGGCATCAGGAACTTGGTGCAAAGTTGGTTGAGCACGAATGAGCTGAGACGTGGACTTCAACCTAGTCTGCATAAGTTGAAAATGAGAATTGTTGGTCTTTAACAATAGCAAATGGCTGCCCTGAGTAGATGGAGTTAGGTGCTCCAGTAAATTGCTATTTTAACACTTTTAAGGCCTTTGTGCTTCTATGCTTCTAGTCCGTCAATTCCAAGGTCGCCAAGCTACGAATTAAGCTCTTATTTCCTTATTTCTTGTCGCATGACTCCAAAATACCTATAAAATGCAAAAGAAGCGTAATATACAAAAATACAAGAGAAATAGCTAAGAAAAGCATGAGTAATTAACATTCAAAAGATGTATTTTAGGCACTTATTAGCCTTTCCTTGGAACATGTCACGTTCAAGAGGCGTCTAGGTAGCGTTCCCCTAGCATGATGTCGGTTGGACCAGGTAGATTAGGCATACTGTTGATTGGGATCTCAGACTGCATTCCAAGTCCCTTGTACACTGAGTATCGTTCGAGAGTGTGTCCAAGCATTCCTGGCCTCGGTTAGCATGGAGGAAAAGTGGAGGCGCGATGAAGCATCTCAGCTAACAAGTGCTAGGGTTGAAAGGTTTGCTGCCCGGCTTTAGTGAAGGAGGATGGAGCATAACATGAACTCCTGGATAAACATGAATACCCTTTTCATGATGACGTCATAATCCTCGACTCTGATGTGGACGAGCCCTATCATAAGTAATATCCTTAAAAGGCTGCTGAAGCAATTTCTGAAAAATATGTTGAAGCGACTCGACGGATATTGAAGCGGCTCGAGAGGATGTTGAAGCGGCTTTCGAGAGGATGTTGAAGCAGCTTCCGGAGATGACTCTAGTGAAGGCGCCGTTGGCCCTGGCGTTGATGGCACTTCTTAGTAGTCTTTGTTTCATGTGGCTGGAGCCAGGGCTTGATCAAATATTAATCCCTCATTCATGATGCTTTTATGATTTTATGTTTCCAGGATGAATGAATGAAATCTCCTGACTAAGAAATCCAAATTCTTAGAAAGATCTCGCAATACCTTGAAACCTTAGACGTAACGCTCCCCGGTAAGGTTAGACTAGAGCATATGTACATGATTTTGCAATCTGAGCTCTCACATTCTTTTGTTTGATATTCCCCTTGCAGACTACACGCTTCTTGAAGATTTGTGGCGTGCCGGCTAGGTAGGTATAAGGATGGACGATGTGCCGCGAATCTTTAAGGACTTCATTCAAGCGATATATTTGGAACCTTCTTCTAAATCTTGGATGGTTATATGGAATAGGATGCGATGAGCAGTCCCCAGTTACACTTCAGATTCGATGGCGTGGCTGGATATGTGAAAACATCTCCGATTTGTAATTTTGGAGTCTTTGATGCACATGTACGTCTTCATGTTGAGAAATTCCTGCAGCTCGTAAAGCTTCAACAATGATGATGCTGATATTAGAAATAAAACGTTTGAGGGACGTGAAGGCATCCTGTGCTGGAAGTCCCCAGGTGTAATTATCCCGAGCTCATTTTCTCTTAAAGACGTACTTCCATTGCATTTTCTGGTTAGGTGTTGAAGCGGCTTCGGCCTCTGAAGAGAACGCTGAAGCGGCTTCGGGAGAGAGTGCTAAAGCGGCTTTGGGAGAGAGAGCGTTGAAGCGACTTCTTCTGGAGAGAGCGTTGAAGCGGCTTCAAGAGAGAGCGTGCATTGAAGCGGCTTCTGGAGCGTGCGTTGAAGCGGCTTCTTATGGAGAGAGCGTTGATGATACATGTGTATCTTCCTCTCTCTGGAACTTGTGATCCTCAAGAGTGATTGAGGATAGAATTGTAATTTAAGGAAGGGACGCTGATTTTTAGGCAGTATTCTTAGATAAGGAATATTCCTAGATAAGGTAATATTCCTAGATAAGGAAATATACCTAGAAACTGAATATTTCCAAGACAAGGAATTACTCCTAGATAAGGAAATAGATTCGGTTTGGGAAACCGTTAAAGCTATAAATAAAGATGTTTAGCTCATATATAAGACATCTGGAGTGTGGTTTGTGATACAAATACACTTAGATCAGAGAGAAGTTTGTGAGGCAATTAATTATTGTAAAAGCAAGCTTAGAAAATAGTTTAAGGTTATTTTCCTAGAGAGATTGTGAGCATAACAAAGAGAGAATTGTAATAGTTTTCATGTCCATAATCTAGAGAAGATATATTTCTTCGAATCTGGTTTCTAGTGTGTTCTGTTTTCTAGTTTTCGTATATTATTATTCTAAATTCCACCTCTATAATAATAGTCACTAAGGTACAGAGATAAATACGTATCAAGTTGGTATCAGAGCAAAGTTCATTACTTTTAGGGAAGATTCTTGTGGTTTATGGTCTTCACTAGATCTCTCTACAAACAACTTGGTGAGTTACTCGAGAAGCAAGAAGACGTTTAAAGAATAAGAGAACCAAAGATGGGAAAGTCAGATGATGATCCTAAGCAAAGCTAAACACAAACTACGAAAGAGAAGGTGGTTGCGCTACAAACATACATGAAGTCTTATACACCTAAGCCGAAGACGAAGAAAAGGACTATTTTTTTTATCTAGTGTTTTTGAAGAAAGGAACGAGAAAGAAGAAGAACCACTCGAAGAATATTGCATTATGGAGCGAATAGTGACTAAGACAAGACGAAAAGATATGGACGCTTTTCAAATTAGACGTCAAGGTCATCCTATATTCTTCACGAAAGCCAAAAGATGATCATGTAAAAATTTCCTGGCAACATCTTACATGATTTGTGTGAGATAGTCATTTGATGTAGACTCGGAATGTTTCGTATTGATCTATCGATCACTTGAAAATTGCTTTGAAGCTAATAGTTTGTGTGAGACAGCTATTGTCGTCTTCCAAAAATGTTTCAATGGTTAAATAATAGTTTAGAACAAATTAACCATGATTGGATATAACACAGTATGCATACTTGTATGCTAACTGTTGCAAGTTATTCCAAGTCCGGGAACCATAGTATGCATACCCGTATGCGTACTGGCGTAAGTTCATGTACGGAAATTCAACTGAGTTTGGAGGTATGCGTAACCGTTCACATACTGGCGAACCCAAACTTAGTCCGGGCACTTAGGTATGCGTACATGTTTGCATACTTGAGTAGGTTATGCTCTAAAATCGGTTTGTTCATGAACTAATACATTTATATAATAAGGAATGCAATCTTTTGCTTCAATTGTGTCTCGTATACTTCTATGAGAATATAAACAATTGAACAACTCTAGAAATAGTTTCATTTTAGTCATTTGAACTAGTTGTGATTGAGATGAACAAGGTTGATATGAAACAGTTCATATGGCTAACTTCGGTTAACTATTGTTGAGCCAACAAGGTATACACGTTTAGGTATGGTTACCCATATCAAAATGAAGTCACTTTTCATTTGTGTGTAACAAGATAAGTTCGATATAATAGTTGAAAGATATTAGCTTGAGTCTAATCAAGATTTCATCTAACGATGAATATTGAATGCTTTGTTACCAAGGTAACGTTGATTGCAAACCCTGATTTTAAGACTACATAATGGAGAACTCTAGCAACTGGGAAACCTAATCACCACACCTCCTGTGTGATACTAGTTTCGTGTTCTAATCTTGTTGTTTTCTATCGTGTTGAGTATTATCTTTTCTAAGATTTGCTCGAGATTTAATCTCTGATAGGCAAGATAAAAAGTAGTCAGACACATCTTCGTCTCATCGTTTGTGATTCCACAATATCTTGTTTCGCTACCATATGATTAAGATTATTGTGAGGTGATTGATATTACTAGGATGTTCTTCGGGTTTATAAATCTGGTGTATCAATTGGTTCCTGTTGACCTTGATATATCAAAAGATGGAACAAAACTCATTGGTATTTCTATGGGAGACAGATTTATTTATTCAATAAACTTTTCTGTGTGATACAGATTTGTTTATCAAGTGTTCGATTTTGGGTCATAGCAATTCTTAGTTATGGGTGAGATCAAATAAGGGAATCAAGTGCGTAGAGTCATACTGGGATTCAGAGGCGTAAGGAAGGCGAATGTACCTTGATCAGTGTGATATTGGTTAGGGCTCAACTACATTCCAGTCTGAAGTTAACTTGGAGTAGGCTAGTGTCCGTAGCGGCTTAATATAGTGCGGTGTTCAAATCTGGACTAGGTTCCGGGGTTTTTCAGCATTTTCGGTTTCCTCGTTAACAAAATTTCTTGTGTCTGTATTATTTCTTTTCCGCATTATATTTTCTGTATAATTGAAATATCACAGGTTCTGCGCAGTTCAATCAATTAGATAATCTAACCGTTGGTTGTTGATATAAATTGATTGACACTTGAACATTGGTATTTGGTACCGTTCAAGCTGTTTCACATAATAATCAGGCTCGCAGATATATGTCTGTTTGATTTGCTGATTACATTGTGAAACAGAGATACAACTCTTGGATATATTTCCATTGATTGAGTCTGACTGTCTAGTTGATTCTCTTGGAATTATACTGTAGTTTGTCCATACATATTGCTAAATGAAATATTGGTTGTGGTTTTTAGACCCACGCTTTTTTAGTATACACACCATACCTGCATGTTTGAATAAAAAGGTAGAAAGTCTCTGCTGAAGAAGTCTGTAACAACGCCCATCACCAGTAGTAATGTGCCTAAGGAATTGAAACATGGAGGTATGGTTGTGTATACCTCCATGTTGACTTGGGTTTTCTTGCGAATAATAAGGCACGACTATGAGTCCAGCTGATATATTGGTATATAATTGGGACAATGGGCGTGATGTTTTCTCATATGTGATTGGTGTTTCACCGTTCCCTGGTGGTGGGGTTCGTTCCTTTGTCTCAGGTATGGCCATTTAGAATGTTGTTACTCGTAAGAATGTTAAGTATTTAGATAAGTGTACGTCTCAAGATTATGGTTTTGGGACGCTTGCCTTTACCACCTTGGGACAGTTGGGGGGGTGAAACTATAGACTTTTTGAATCCCTTACGCTATTATGTTTCTAGCCATGATGCTAATGTTCAAGTTGGAGAATTTCTTTTTCATAGGTTATGTGTAGCTATACAAAAAGGTGTTGGAGCTCAGCTTGTTGCTAGGCTTCCAACTAATTTCTTACCGGAAGATAATACCTTTGAGTTGTAGTCGAATCATTACAAAATTTCTAAGTTACTTTTTAAAAAAAAAATATATAAAAACATCCTATATATGTTATGCAAAATCTTCCATATATCTGAGATAATCAATTCAAAACATGTTATATTGTGTTATAAGATTTTATTTCCGAAACTCATTATTTTCTAAATATTCCCAATATCCGGAGAGATACTTTCGATCCCAATTTTTATATATTTATTTTTAAACTCATTTTTCTGTTGCATTGTAAAAAAAAAAAAAAAAGAGAAGAAGAAGACTAGTATTTGTTTTAGTGACTTATGAAAATCATCCAGCAAGTTAACTGTGGTGGCCCAAAGATCAAATGTATCAGTCAATAATCAAAAGTTTCTGCAACAAGATTCAAGTTCAAGAAGCTTTTCAAGAGATTTTTCGAGTTGCACACTACAATTTTTTCCGTGTCCAACTTGAAGGGGGATATTGGAATATAGGACACTATATTGGAGTGATCGTGATCGTGCAACATGTTGTAGGGAGAAGAGATGAACATAAGTGATAACACATATATTTACGTCATAAGAATTCATTTTGAATATCTCATGAGATGGAGTGCTAATGTCTCAACCTATGTAAGCCGAGATCTTGCCGAAATTCATGGTTTCGGTCCATGCTCGAAAATCAGGACGAGTCTGTCAAATTCGATTAGATGAAATTTGACCGATAAACTCATTGAGACGACCGAGATTCTACCGATATGCTCCGAGACTTCGCTGAGACAAGCTTAAAATATGGAAATTCAGTAATAGAAATTAAACCCAAATCTAAAATTTTTGGAAGTTTTTTTATTTTTAAAAATTGGTATTTTTTCCTTATATTTATAAAAGCTTAAAACCTGTAAAGTATGCAAAATGTTTGGCATACATATTATGATATAAAACCCGAAGACAATGATTACGAGATTTCACCAAATATCTAAAGTTGTCTCGGTATTTCAGTCCTACCGATCGAGACAAGAGCTAGCCCCAAAACTGATTACATCGTCTTTCTACAGGTATGAGAGGAGCTACAGCCAAGACTTCCCTGGTTGAAGCCAACACCAAGGTCCAAAAAAAGAACCTTGATTTTGGGCATACCAAAAACTTTCAAGGCATACAAAATAGTTTTCCCATCCTAGGTGACCTTATAAGGGGTGTCTATTGGGTAGTTCAATTACCTATATACCCTTGAACCTAAAATCAAAAAATAAACTATCCTAAACATCTCTTCTTCTTCCTCCATCCAAACCACCTTCCTTTTCTCTGAGATTTTTTTTTCATCACCGTAATTAATTATCGATTCGTGGAAATTTGATCATCGGTTAAATTGAACTATATAATGGATCGTACAAAGAAAAAAGCAAACACTAGGTGTTCTAAATCCTCTTCCAATCCATGAATTAAATAAGAAGAACCAATTGAAGATTAAGGTGTAAAAACTACAATTGAACCGAGAAATTGAATCGAAATTCAACCATTTGAAGCTCCAAATATTGAAATGAGGATAAGAAGGTATTCCCTACAAACCAAATCTTTTAATTGTTGTTTTTCATGGATTGAATGGGTTAAATTGCTAAAAACTTAGGGTTTTTGATTCTGATGGAGGTTTCGGGCCGATAATTGAGTTGAGTTTTGAGCCGAAATGTTCTTGAAATTTCACTCTGAAAGTGTCTATGAACAGTTCGGCTAAACCGTAAATGTCAATTTTTAGCCGAACCCCAAAATGCGTATTAAATATGTCTCAGAACAGTGTCAGGTTCGGCTAATACCTTGCAAACCTTCCCAGCCGAACCTGAGAAGTGAAATTTACCCCTGTGGTTGTCGAGTTCCTACTGACTCCGATTAGATCACTTTCAAGTCGAACCTCTCTCTGTAAACACTTCAAAATATTGATTTTAAGGCTCTAGGTTTGGCTAGCTTGTGTTGTTGAGTTATCAGCCGAACCTTCTCTTTGCACACTCAAGTTTTTCGATCTTGTTTTGGCCATAACTTTTTCGTCCGATGTCGGAATGACCTCATTCTTTTTGCGTTGTGTTTGTCTTTTCATTCTCTTGAAGTTGGAGATAAGATCTCATTGATTTTAATGAGTTTAATATGGACCTTGGTATTCTCCATCATTAGACTTCACTTTCTTAACACTTTTAGTAATTTCCACTTTTTTTGTTTGGTTCATCCTATGAAAAGGTTGCACAATAGAAAACATATGTAATACAAAGCCTAACCCCTAAATGTGTATGAATTTAAGTGTTTCATGGAAAATCGATCATGTTCATTTGATGTGATTTTTTGAATATGAGCCAACTTAGAAAAATATATAGTTCGGTTGATACGATATTTAGAGTGAAAACCTAACCTAACTCGAGAAATAGGTTCCGGCTTGTTATTAGACTTTAATATAAAGCCTAACTAGGATCTTGCAAATAGGTTGGAAGTTGGAAAGTGAAGGTTCGCGATAACGTTAACAAATTCAAATTAATGAATCGCTCATCAATTTAATGGGTTCGACTTATATTTTTAAGCCGAACCATGATGAAAAATACAATTGTTTGATGATTTCAAACTACAAAAGTGATATTAAGCATAAAATAAAAGTGTACATGTGTGTTAGAAGCATTGGGTTCCTCATCTATGTATTCATCATCTGGATTTGGCTCATAAAAATTATCATCTTGAGTTTGAGTTTGTGTAAAATCAGTCTCATAATCTAAGAAATCAGCCATTTCTGGATCATTGTTGTAGTTGATTGTATTTTCCTAGGTTTTTTAAATGAAGAATGACCCTCCTCATCCTCCATTGAATCAAGAATTAAAATTTGCTCACTTTCTCCTTCTCTTTCTCTCCTTCTTAACCAAAACTTTGATTATTTTTTTTCCCCAAATTTTTTCATCTAAACAACATTTATAATTCTGAAAATTATCTTAATCACTAAACAAAATATTTAATCACTAATCCAGATTACTTACCCTAATACGTAAAGGGTAGATTTGCCATTTTAAAATTTTTGGGTTAAGGGGATATCTGATTTTTTTTATTTCACAACCCTTTTTGTCTTTATTGAGTATGCCTAGAAAGATTTTGGTATGCCCAAAATCAGGGTTCCAAAAAAAATGCTTGTTACTCAATATTTAACTTTACTGGGCCTGAATTTTATGTGCTGTTTTCAGGCTTAAGCCCAGGTACAAAACTCATCAAGCCCGGGATATTTTACATTTCTAGTTCCGCCACACAGGAGGAAGAAGAGAATGAGGTGAGGTACTTTATTCTTAATGTCTCACAAGATGGAACGCCAGTGTCAAGTGATATTTCGGAACCTGAGAAGTCAAAATTTAATCATGGAGAAAAACATAATGACATGCATTGATGCAAATGTTAGCTTGGGATTTAGGTTGTAAAACTGAAGCTTCTTCAACAGAACATCCGATTTTATCCTCGTCTCCTTGGCATATTTGGATTTCTTTTGAGTATATCTGTGACTTTGAATTTTGGGCCTTTACGATCAGCGGACTTTGACTTGAGCCAGTTATTTGGAGCCAGTTATTCCCGCCTAAAATTAAAAATAGTCCCGCCCAATTTTTTCCATTTATAAAACACATTATAATTTCAGAGGAGATAAGCTTCAAGAACTGATCCATTTGAAAGGTATATGCCGTTCCATTGTTTTTAATTTATTGCTTTGATTTTGAGTGTTCTTTGTGTCAATGAGAATAAGCATAGAGAAGATTTTGAAAAAGAGGTTTTGATTTTTTCTATCGATTTGTCTTTGAGGGGTTTGATTTTAAATCTGTTTAAAGACTTTTTGAAAATCTTCGAATGCACTAATAATGTTTGATAAAATCTCTAATCCAGATTTTTTTTTTCCTTCTTCAGTACTATGGTATGTAATTAACTCGATAGCTTTTTTCTATTCTCAGAATCATAGTCCTGGTAACGACTGAGAAGTTCAAGATCCTTAAAAGGTATCTCTTTCTTTCACAAATTTCATCTGTGGTTGTTCAATTCTGATTTGGTTCTTTGGTTATGTGTCATATGTGCAAATTTTTATCAATGTTTCCGACATTGATAAAAACTATCATATAATTTTTTGTCATACTACCCCCAACTATTTAGTAGAGATGGTTTTGTGTTTAACTTGTCATATGTGCAACTTTTTATCAATGTTTAATTTGTCATACTACCCCCCGTCTATTTTTAAACCTACCAGACATTGGGTTCTCTTTCAGGATTAGAATGAGGTCTAACTTGCTGGTTCATTGATTGACTCTGTCTATGTAGTGGTTTATTGATTGTTAATTGACGTCAAACATAAATGTCACCCACTTGAACAATTGCATAAGACATGGTTGTATTGAAAATTGTAGAAATGATAATGGGGTAGTAGTGTTAACGGCAGGGAATACATGAATTAACCCGTAAAAGGGTTTGTTACAAGAGAAAGATAAAGGTCCATGCCTGATTATAAGCTGCTTTTTTTTAAGAAAAAAAACAAGTATTTCACCTGCTTCATGATACTAACGTATTAAAATCCCTTCTGGTGTAGTATCAGCAGTTGGCGCTTTCTTGATTCTTCCACTGTCAGTAGGAACAGCAAGAGAATACGAGAAGTCCTAAAATGAAGGCTATCCAGCATGTTATGAGATCAAAGTGTAAACGCAAAATTCCAGCAAAGGTAAACGGATTCCCACCAGAGATTATCTTAGAAATACTTGCTCGGTTACCCATTGATTCAATTTTAGAGTGCAAACTGGTATGCAAAACATGGAAAAACCTTATTCGTCATCCTTCCTTTGCTCGTATGCACCTACGTCATTCCTCTGTTATTGGTGCTAAGGTTGGTTTAGGTTTCCTATTTGTTTTGTCGATTTTACCGAAAGAAGGCTGCCAACTTTACTATGGAGAGTATGACGGCCAGGCTAATAAGAAACTTAGAGTGCTCAACCAGCCTTCCATTAATTATCTCTCTATAATTGGTTCACATAACGGGTTGATTTGCTTTGCTGATAGCAAGCACTCTTCTAATGTCCACGAACCTATATACATTAGTAATCCTGTCAACAGAGAATACCTGAATTTTCCAAGAGTAGGAGTTATTGGTGAGAACAGGATCGATGTTATGGTGTGTGGTTTTGGTTATCTTCCTTCTATCAACGAGTACAAAATTGTTAAAATCTATTATATCCAGAACCAGCCCTTGGGACGTGTCCAGGTATATACTCTTGGCGATGGTAGTTGCAAAGGTTGGAGAGACATTGGAGAAACGGCTTACTCACTGCGGTTTGACAAAGGATGCAGTTGCAGTGGTTCTAGAGACATTGGAGAAACCTCACTGAAATTTGTTAACGATGGTTTCCTGTGTCATCGTTGCCCGTTTGGAGCATTTGCAAATGGGGCACTTCATTGGCTTAACATAGAGCAAAAGATTGTGTCCTTTGATTTGGCTGACGAGATGCTATACTTGCTCCCATCACCACCTTTTATCCGTGCTTCAAGTGTGACAGACCGTTTCCACCTTCAGGTTTTGGGAGGATGCTTGTGTTTTATTCATCACAAGCCAGATGAATTGGTAGACATATGGTTCTTGCGCAGCAAAGGGGAGAGTAGTAGTGACGGTGTGAATGAGCAAGAGTACGACCTGTTGACCTGGATCAAGGAGTTCAGTTTACCGATTAAAGGTGATGTAGTGCCATTCGCCGTTACAGAGAGTGGTGAAGTTCTATTGTCTCATGAGTCAATTATCAGCAGTTATGATCCTAAGACTGCAGCCATAGATCCGATTGTGCCTGACAGTTTTTGTCTTGCAGTTCCTCACATGAACAGCTTTGTTTCACTTAAAGCTCTCGGAGAAAAGTGTCGGTCCAGAAAAAGATATGATTTTAATTTCCAACCAGGAAATCTTTTCATAAAACAGCAGAGGAAGGCATAATTGAGAATTTGATGCATCACTAATCTTTTCAATCGATGTAGGCTGCACCGAACACCACATGTTTTTTTGTCTATTTACTTGTATCCGGTTATTATTATTATTATTTTCTGTTTTCAAGTTTAGATGAACCCTGGAAGTATTATTAGATTTCTGTTTAAAGTTAAGATGAATTCAATATATTTTCTGTTTCTTTGATTGCCCTAATGCTTTGAATGGTTCTGGGCCTTCTGGCAATTGGCAATGATTTCATCGCAAGCTTCTTGTATCCGTGATGGCTTCGCTGCAGCAGACATTGGGTCAACGGACCGACGATTTTGATGTGCAGGATTGTATACATTTAGCCTTACTTCTTAACCTTTCTCCAGCTTAGAACTTTAACCCACTTCAAATTTGGATTATTCTCCAGGATGCTTTGTGAGTTAAAGGCTTAATTAAAAATTCTTGATTTTACTAATGCCAAGACCACCGCTAGTTCTGTTTGAAGAAACTTCTCTTTTTTTCTCGCCAGAAGATTAAAAAAAACCCCAAAAAAATCCCAGTGATCACCATTCATTTTTATTAAGTGGTAATTGAATATTTGTCCCTACTTTTGATGGTCTATACAAATGAACCATGATTTTGGGCATACCAAAATCTTTCTAGGCATACAAAGCAATAGTCCTAACTTGGGTGACCTTATAAGGGGTACCCTATGGGTAGTTCATATGCCCTTAAATCTTCTAAATTATTAATCTATCCCTAACCCTAATACAAAAACCTAAAACAAAAAACACTAAATCAGTTTTATAGTTTCTTTTAGTCTTCTTCCTCCCCTCCTCTGCCTCCCTCACTCCATCGCCGTGAAATTGAAAATCGTCGATTCATGAAAAATTAATCGTCGATTAAACTCTACTATATAATGGGTCATCGTAAAAATGTAACGCGTTCTAATAGATCAATTGAAGCACCATTACAAGAACCAATTGAAGAGAACTTCATTGAAGATGAAGATGTAGAACAAAGTGAAATCCAACCACAAATCGAACCGGAAGAATAAAGTGAAGAGCCAACACCCGAAATGAGAATAAGAAAGTAAGTTTCTACAAACCCATCTCATATTTTGATGTTTTTGATTGGTATAATAGGTTTAATAGTCAAAAATATGGGTTTTGCGGCGGTTACAGGGTAAGGTTCGGCGTATGTTACTTCCCAGATGTGCGCCGAACTGTTCTTGAAACTGAACTCTGAAATGCATATGAACAGTTCGGCTTAAAACTTTAGATGAGATTTGAGCCGAATATTTAGGATCGGCTTATTCGGTACAATTAGATTTGAGCCGAACATGTATTTGTAGAATTTCATATATTGTTCAAGTGTATAGGCTCGGCGTATCCTATGATATTATTTTGCGCCGAACATATGTTACAATTCCTAAGTATAGATTCGGCTTATTCGATACTATTTGTTTTGATCCGAATATGTGTTGTTAGAATTCATTTTTTTAAAGTGTAGAGGTTCGGCTCATTTTATGAAATCATTATGCGCCGAATAATTATTTTAATTCTTAAATATGGTTCGGCTTATTCGATAATGGTAGTTTTGTGCCGAGTATATATGTTCGGCTTGGAAGTATTTTGTGCATATAAGCCGAACTACTCTCTGTAAATGATAATCAAACACATATTTCATTTAGTTTGTATTCCTTTGTTGTTCGAAGTATTAGGATTATAAGTTTTATGCTTATGTCAGGAACAATGCAGCTAAAAATAAGAAGAGGATGGAGGTAACACCTTCTACTTCTAAAACTCCCGATCCTCGAGGAGGAGGTACGAAAAAATTGGGAGCGAACCGTAGAGGAACTGACATAGAAGAAGTAGATGAACATGGAAGAGTTGGAAGACAAGAAGAAGGTATTTATGATGATGAAGAAGTTGATGATATTCAAGAAACACAACCCCAAAGAAAACCCGAGAAAGGTAAGAAGGTTGCACAACCGAGTCGAAGAACAAAGTTGCGTAACAACGGGCTACGTGGTTTTCACATTCCCGCCAAGATGATGTAATTTCACCTAGATCGGATGGTGAGCCTCATGGTCTTCCTAAGATGGAGGAAATGTGTTGATTGGTTACGCCGAATCTTGGGCAAAAAAGATTTATGAGACTCTTGATCACCACCGTGCATCGAGTATTGAGACAACAGAGGGCAGCGGAATGGAAACTTTCTGAAGAGGTTGATGAGGTGGTTGCTTATGTACAATCCTCTGCTTTATGGCCTGCCATTCAATATGGACATCAAGAATATGATAGTGTGACAGCCTCCTGTTTTGCCGAGAGATTTTGTCCAGAGACTTACACGTTTCAATTACCTTTTGGAGAGATGACAATCTCTCCTGATGAAGCGAGTAAGATTACAGGCCTTAAAGCAAGGGGTAAGCGTGGATGCTGATTATTATGACATGAGTTGGGAAGAGTTGTACAAGTTGTTCGAGGAAACTCTTGGTTGGAGTTCATACAAAACTGAGTTGGAGTTTTGTCGATCCGTTAAAGATGTCGATTCCGTTTGCATACCTGGTGGAAGGAATAAGAAGAATAAGAAGATCAAGCTAACTAACTTGAAAAAAGGAATTTGAGAACACAAAAGAGAAAGTAAAGCAGGGGGTGTTGGTAATGGACGAGATCAAAGTGAAGCAAGTCGGAACCGCATACTTACTTTATACTCTTGGCAGAGATATCTTTCCTGACCTTACCGGAAACAAGGTAAATGCTAATTATCTCCAATTGGTAAAGAATATTGAAACCGTTAACAAGTATGCTTGGGGAACGGCTTCGCTGGCTTACCTGCTGGACCAACTTGCGGCCGCCTCTAGGTTGACAAGCACAAACATTGGAGGAAATTTCACTATGCTTCAGGTAATTCTCGACGTCAAACTTGAAATTTTTTGGGTCATCAGTGTATGGTTCGGCTTATTTTTGTGGTCACACATAAGCCGAACCATTGGTTTTCCTTGGTTCGGCTTATAATCCATCCAATGTTTTAAGCCGAACAATGCACTGAGTTTCTATTAATTCACTGAGTTTCTTTATTACTTAGTTGTGTCAAAGCAAACAATGTATACTGTTCTGTTTCTATTAATTCAATCATTTTAAGTTAGTTATGTGGTTATTTGGATGTAGGTGTGGGTAAATGACCATTTCCCAATTTTGTAATTGGCTAAAGTATTTGAAAAGGATGTAGATTGGGTTGATACTTTTGCCAACAAAGAGAAGGTACGAGTATGAGGACTCGAAGAAAAGGAACAAAAAACAATTGGTGGAAAGTTTGAGGAGAAGTTAGATACAATGGGTGTTGATGACGTTGTTTTTCAACCATATGTGAAGGAAGATGAAGATGATGAAATTGTTGAAGATGAGGATATGCCGGTTTTCTATGTACCATGGTCCATTGTTTTATCCCGGTGGTTATGTAATATACGATCCTCGGAGAATACTTCGCAATTAGGATGCATCCAAAAGGTTCCTTTGTTTGACGAGAAATTCATGTTGTTGCCAAAGGGTGGTAATGGAACTAAAAGCACCACTTCATCATGGGAACCAAAGTATGATCCCGAATTCTACCCTTGAGTATTGGAATAATTTAGATACAAACAAATTAGATGTTGGCAAGTTAGTACCTTTAGGTGATGATCTATGTGAAAGAGGATCCGGGCTACATGGATTGGTATAACCAGATTTCTCATCCCTTCATTATCAATAAGAAAAGTCAAAAGAAAGCCGATAAGGCGAAGGACAAAGCAATCAAGATCTACTCATGCAAGTCTACTTCCGAAGAAATAGTGATGGCTTTCAAGATAATGGTAAGAATGATTTCACTTTATACTCTTGCATATATAAGTTCATGGTAAAAATATCTTCGTACTCACGGTTGGACCATGTTGTCAAATGAAATAGGTTGCTGCGGGTAGGGAGATGTTGAAAAAAATGAAGAAGAAACTTGATTGCAAAACACCTATGACTATTGAAGAACAGAAATACCTCTACGACAAGTGGGATGCAATTATAAACAAAGGACTAGGACCCGAGGAATCCACACAAAGGCCTACCACTAAGAGGTCTCGACAAGTTGGTGAAGGTACAAGCGGAGGTGGTGCTAGGGATGATGCGTCGGAAGATGAACGCCAAGGAGGAAGAGGAGGTGGTCGTGGAACTAACAAGAAAGGTCGTCGTTAAGCGCACATTTAAGTATGCCAAGTTCTTTTTAGTGTTTTCTGAAGTATTAAGTACATTGTTATGGTGTTGCAAACACCTTGGCTTTTAGGTGAACTTTGTTTGTAATGGTGCTTGGATTGTGTTATGGACACCTTGAATTTCATGTTTTAATCAATAGCGTACTATTAATTAGTTACTTATTACCTTGAATTTATTAAGTTCTACTTATCCTGTAATATGAGTTATGCGCCGAATCTTAAATGGGCTTGTTCGGCTAGTCTTGTAATGTTAGTTACATGCCGAATCCTGTGTCCTTCAAGTTCGGCTTATTCGATTGTATTAGTTTTGCGTCGAATCCTGTAACTTAAGTTATGCGCAGATTGTTATTTGGGAAGGTTCGGCTTGCATTGAAGTACTGTGATAAGCCGAACCTGACAAAAAAAACTCTGGTTTATTTATTTGGTTAGGTTCGGCTTGCATTGAAATAATGTGATAAGCCGAACCTGACAAAAAAACTCGGTTTATTTATTTGGTCGAGTTCGCTTGCATTGAAATAATGTGATAAGCCGAACCTGACAAAAAAAACTCTGGTTTATTTATTTGGTCAAGTTCGGCTTGCATTGAAATAATATTACAAGTCGAACCTTCTCCTGTGTTGATGGTTCCATTTTCTTGAAAACGACACATTCCATAACCAAAAAGTAAATCATTAAAGTATTTCGTTTTGAAGGGTACATGTAACTGCAATTCTAGTCAAAATATCATCCTCGCCATATACCAAAATCATAAAACACAAAATACGTGGATAAATCCATGAAACATTTTTATGGAGATCCTAAACGAATCTCATCCTCTTCACTGACCTCGTTCTCATCATCTTCACTGACCTCTTGGTCATCATCTTCACCTGACCTCTTTCTTATCATCTTCATCCTCATCACTCGAAAACATAATTACTTGTCCACTTGGAGGTTGCACATGTGTTTATAGGTAAAAATCGTTTCTGCCGATTTCGGTAAATTCGGTAGGTGAGTGAGAAACTGGTTCAAACCATAAACAAATGTGCTGCACGTGAGCACTTTATAGATTCGAGAGATCAATCTGCATAAGTCCGGCCTAAACCAAGAAATGGCCGTTCCGTGACTTGCTTTGGTCACAAAGTGGAGGAGAAGGGTTGATTTGGGAGGGAAGCCAAGAAAGGTGTTGAGACGAGACACCTCGAGAAGGAGAGTAGTGTCTCGACTTGTATCGGAAAGTGGAAGCTTCCTAAGCTTGCAAGAGATGAAATATTTTTGGAGAGCTTGCAAAAGTTGCCTTTTCCGAGAGTGTAGTATTTTTCTCCCGACCGAGACTTGTTGTTCCGGTGGAAATAGGTAAGACCTATTTATACAAGTCGAGATTGAAACGTGCTCGCCTCATGAAGGAAGAGAGTAAAGGGTGAAATAATGTGAGGAGGTGGTAACTGTGATGGTGTTAATGGGTGAAAATTTTCACCATTATTTCCTCATTTATTTGACCGCTTTATTCCTTTTCACGCTTTCTTAATGTGAGCGTAGTGTACGCTGCAAGTCAGGACCGCCAAACCAAAACCCTGGAAAGCATCCCGGTTTGTGTTGATATCTCGAGTGTTGGTTGCACCTTGAGTGCAAGTGGCGCCGGCTAGTGGCGCGTGTGGCATGTGCCATTGGCATGTGCGGGAATGCCCTTGTTGCGGATTGTACCTCGAGCGCAAGTGGTAATGCCAGAGTCGCTAGTGGCGTGCGTGGCATGTAACAATGGCATGTGCGGGAATTTCTTGGTGGTAGGTTGTACGTTGAGTGTAAGTGGCAATGCCAGTTTGCTAGTGGCGTGTGGGCATGTGCCAATGGCATGTGCGGAATGCCTTGGTGGTAGGTTGCATGGTTTTCGAGTTAGCTACCAGGCGTGCGTTAGGGGCACGGCTAGGTGATGAAGGCTACACAATGACCGTGTTGGCATGTGCCAATAACATGCGTGGCCGTTAGGGCCGTGGCCTTGGTAGGAAAACTTGCAAATGAGCATGTTGGCATGTGCCAATGGCATGCGTGGCCGCTAGGGCCGTGGGCCTTGGTAGGAAAAAGCTACCAAATGAGCATGTTGGCATGTGCCAATGGCATGCGTGGCATTAGGGCCGTGGCTCGTAGGAAAAGCTACCAAATGAGCATGTTGACATGTGCCAATGGCATGCGTGGCCGTTATGGCCGTGGCCTTGGTAGGAAAAGCTACCAAATGAGCATGTTGGCATGTGCCAATGGCATGCGTGGTTACTGGGCCTTGGTAGGAAAAGCTACCAAATGAGCATGTTGGCATGTGCCAATGGCATGCGTGGCCAGCCGGGGCCATGGCCTTAGGAAAAGCTACCGAAAGCATGTTGGCATGTGCCAATGGCATGCGTGGCCGCCGGGCCGTGGCCTTGGTAGGAAAAGCTACCGGCCGAGCATGTTGGCATGTGCCAATGGCATGCGTGGCACTTGGCCTAGGTTGCATGGTTTGCAAGCCTAGGGCGCTATATTTGGCATGTGCCAATGGCATAGCGGCTTGGAAATATGGCTTGTGGTGCGTGTTGGCATGTGCCAATGGCACGTACGGCCATGTTGACCTAGTTGCACGTCTTGCAAGCCTAGGGCGCTATATTTGGCATGTGCTAATGGCATAGCGGCTTGGAAATATGGCTTGTGGTACGTGTTGGCATGTGCCAATGGCACGTATGGCCATGTTGACCTAGTTGCACGTTTTGCAAGCCTAGGGGCGTTATATTTGGCATGTGCCAATGGTGTGCGCTTAGTTTGGCATGGTTTCCAATGAGTGCGATATCTAGTTTGGTTTTGGCGTCGTTGCCATGGTGCGCAGCTGCGGCTTGGTTTTTGGCGTCGTTGCCATGGTGCGCAGTGGTGCGGCTTGGTTTGGCATCGCTGCCATGGTGCGCAGTGCGGCTTGGTTTTGGCGTCGTTGCCATGGTGCGCGATGTGCGGCTTGGTTTGGCATGGTGCGCAGTGTGCGCTTGGTTTGGCATTGTTGCCATGGTGCGCAGTATGCGGCTTGGTTTGGCATTGTTGCCATGGTGCGCAGTATGCGGCTTGGTTTGGCATTGTTGCCATGGTGCGCAGCAGCGGCTTGGTTTGGCATTGTTGCCATGGTGCGCAGCAGGCGGCTTGGTTTTGGAATTAGGGTTCTGTGATCGAAAACCCTAATCTTGTATTTTGAAAAATAACCCTATTAATTATTTACACTGAATTAAATGCTCTTAGTTAATGTGTTGCGGGTAACACTAGGTCATGGGGTTTTACGATTTTACCCTTGTTTAAAAACCACCATCAACATTAAGTCCCACGCTTGGCCTCGGAACATGGGCTTTGTTGCGGGGTAAGCATAAGATGGTGACAAACTATCAACAAGAAACCGTAAAGAGAATTGAGGAGGCTTGTCTCGACCTTTTATAAATAGGATTTGGAATCCTTGCCTCTGGTAGTTTTGCACAAATCGGGAGGCTAGCATAATTGGTTGGGCCGGTGCAGCTTGGGCGACGTTGGGAAGTTGGCGTGAGTTGGGAAACTGAGTGTGCTAGCTGGTGGGACCGACGCAAGGTGTGGAAGCTGTGCATGCTTGCAGGCGTGACTTGGGCGGCCATTGGGAAGTCGGTGCAATTGGTGGGGCCGGTGCAGCTTGGGCGACATTGGGAAGTTGGGCGCCTTTGTGGGCCCGTTTCTTACACGCACGATTTTGGTAAAGGGAAATCCTTCCCTATTTCGAATCTTCACGCCTATATATATAAAGTCCCTTTCTCCCTTCTTGCACTTTCATCTTTTCATCCTTTCCTACTAGCGGCGAGAGTCACAAAGAAAAACCAGCTTCGAGTATGTCTTCCAAGATTCTCTTGTTTCCCTTTTTATGTAGGTGTAAACCCTAAGAGTAGGCGTTTATATATTGCGCATATAATTTCTTGGCGTGTCTCTTGTAGAAAATATTGTATGTATGCAACCAAAGGAAATACTTATATATTATTCAATCCGTAGGAAAGTGCTCCATATATTATTTTTAACCCGAAGAAGGTTAATGCAGACGCACTTGAGCCCGTATAAAATACCGCGTATATAATTTTGAACCCCTGAAGAAAATAATGCGTGTGCGGTCTTGAACCCGTAGAGAATACCGTACATGAATCCCGAAGAAGAATCAGAGTATATATATGCTTCCCGAAAAATATTGTATATATGATTTTTCTGGTCTGAAAGAAATACTTGCACGTGCGAGTTTTGAACCCGTAGAAAAATGCTCCATATATAATATTGAACCCGAAGAAGGATACTGTAGACACACTTGAACCCGTATAAAATACCGCGTATATAGTCTTAAACCCGAAGGAAATACATGTATATAGTCTTGAACCCGAAGAAAATATCGCGTATATAGTCTTGAACCCGAAGAAAATATTGCGTGTGCGCTTTTTTGAACCCGTAGAGAATACTCCCTCTTTTTTTTGTATTTCGGGTTTTCCTTTTGTCGGGCGCGTTATGTGTCAGGGAGATAATTTTTTTTTTTTTTTTTGTGTGCAGATATCTTGTTACTAAGTTGTTATTAAGAGATCCGACAAGATGTTACCTAAACAAAATTTCGCTTCATCAAAGGATGTCCATAATTCCAAACCAAACACGGATGATGAGTTCTTCGCCCAAAAACTTGTCTCTGCTCGGAAAAATCACCCAGGTTTCGTGCCAATTTTGTTAACCAGTGGTGAAGATGAAAAGAAGACATGTCTGTTCGCCGCAGAACACCATACTCTGCTCATCTTCAAAAAGGGGTATACTCCTCTTCCAACATTGATTTCAGGATGTGTCAAAGCCCATTGCGTTCTTTTGATAGATGGGTTGAGTTCATGGTGAGTAAAGAGCACATAAACACCAACCTGACTCGAGCGCAGATTATTGATGCTGTCAGAGCTTCAGTAAACCTCCAGATTAGGAAGGATATCCCGGGCTTGGTTGCTTTCATCTCCAGATGGTGTTCGGACACCCATACAATCATATGTAGATGGGGTGAGATAACTTTCTCCTTGGAGAGTGTGGCTCTCTTGTCAATCTTCCTAAATCGGGAATCTTAAAATCCAATTATCCAAAGTGAGGTGAAGATGCGGATGACCTTGCCGCTAAGTTGGGAAGTTACGCTCGAAAAGACTCCACTGCGAAGTCGAAGGATTCTGTCCTAAAGAGGATGAAAGGTGCTTTTATAGGCGGGGTGGATGTCTCAATGGTTTCCTGACGAAATGGAACTCCGAACGAGAAGCAACGATCTTCATGTTGCAGCATTTTTGGCTCTCCGTTGTCTAGAGACATTTTTGATGACGGTTACGGCAAGAAGGAAATAAAACCGAGTTGCTAGCGATTGTCTGTGAAGTTAGCAAAAGGTGAAGTTATTCCCATTGGCAAGCTATTCCTGGTTCCCGTATGTGCATCTCGATCACCCGGTTGCGAACATGCGAGTTTCGAATGGTTTCATGAAAGTGGATTCATATGTGCACGTTGCTTTTCCGCAAGTCCGCTATGGGAGCACTTTGAGAAGTATGCTCAAAACCGATGCCTTCGATTCCCGCGAGTTGGGGGTTCTCGAATTCTTCGATGGGTGAACAAAGCGTCCAAAGGTTGGCATGAGCTTGGTTAGTCTTCTTGACAAGTCATATGAAATCAGCTTTCGCCCGTGGGAGCCGGTCCATAGGTCGGTGACTCAAATTGACACCTTTGCTTCTGCTCCGATCATGTCTTTATGTTCTGATGGCGATTTGAGCGTTGGTGAAAACTTGTTTATTCAAAGCCGCATGTCCGGTTATATGCCGTCTTTCTTCATGGGGTCTTTCCGGATAGCTGCTTACAATATTGACCGTGCTGCTCGTCACATGGGTTTCGATCAAGGGTGCCTCTTACTTACCAGCCGGTGATCCCTAAGGATTCATTGCGTGTCGCCCTTAATGCTAGCGCCCTTGAGCTGGGTATCCGCCTTCCTTCTTTCAAGTGGGAAGAGTAACTTCGACGACCTTCGGCTATAATGAGTTCTCGGTGTGACGAGTTTATTATGATCCAAGATTTTGTGAATAACGTGGTGGAGAACGTTCGTTGTAAACCTTCCCAAATTAGCTTTGAAGAAGTATCCAATGTTGAGAGATCTCAAGCGAAAGTTTCCTAGCAACTCGAAAGTCCCTGTGCCAAGGAACGGAGAACGAAGAATCGTCTTTGGCGGGTTCCGGACGGTTTCAAAAGACCCTCCCTCGGCTCTCGTGTCTTTCGCTTCTTCCAATAACTGTATGTGTCGCCTCTTCGTTGGTTTGTCTCAAAACACGTGAATTTCTGCTGAAAACACGTGTCTTGTTTCCTCCTGAGTTTCGGTAGTGTTAATGCTTTCGCTGCCCTTGCACGTTGCCAGGAGATGGCAATTTCTTCAAAGAATTCCAGCAGCACTGAGCCTTCTCATAGCGGTGATGAGTCAGAGAAAGAAGAAAGTTCGACAAGTGAGAGTGATTCCTCTGGGCAAAGACTGGCTCTTTTTCGGGGAAGTGGTTCGGTGAGTTTCGCGTTCTTTCTTTCTTCTTCTGTTCCATCTTTTGAAAAATGTCTAACTCAAGTTCGCAGGAGGAACTGGTTCGGAGGATGATTCCCGGGTAGAGCCACACGCAACTTGACCACACGAAAACTTGCCTTTTGGTGACCACCGTGACTTGGAGATGGGCGTTAGCCAATTGCCGGCATAGATATGGTCCAAACGTTGGATGATTCTCCCGATGGTTGCTGCCAGTAGACATGGAAGAAGACCCTCTGCGAGTCGTGAGGCCAGGTGCAGGCACCATTTTTGATCCTCCGTACTTGGTTCCTTATCCAGGTCATGTGCTGGTTGGCGGCTTTAGCGTTCCGGCTAAGCATGAGGCGTTGTACACCAGAATCTGGGAGAAGTACGGACATATGGCCACAACCAAGAAAGTCACTAGTCGATTTGCGCTGGTTAAGCGTGTGGAAGAGGCTTTATCTTCCATCGAGGATATGCGTGAGGTGACCCCGTCACACCGTTTCTTAAGACGTTATTGCCGACTGGGAGCACCATCGCGGACGTGTGCGTAGAAAAGGAGTTCAACACTTCGTGGTTTGTCGAAGGCCTTGCTGTGATCCAAAAGTTGAAAGATGCAGCAATCGAAAGCCTTTCCGCCGAGGAGATTGCACGACAGGAGGTGGAACTCGAAAAGCTTTCCAAGATGTTGACTATGAAGAGAGCGGCTCTTGAAGATGCAAAGTTGACTTTCTCCAAGAAGAGCAGACTTCTGTTGGATGATTTTCCTTGAATGTTTCTCTGTTAAACTTTCATTTAGGTTCTTCTTCTCTCTTTTTTTTTTTGAAAGATATATTGGATGTCTGGTTCAAAGTTTGACCGATTTTGGTAGACAGCTGGTAGCTTTTGAGGATATTGGATTATTTTTGGGATGAATGGTTTTGATAATATGACTCTGATTATGTTTTGGGAAAGAAATATTGCTTTTATGAAAGTGTGTGCTAGCAATAGGCACAAGACGCATTAGTATGGCGGTTTTATTAAGAACCTAAAAAACAGATCGTTTATCTTGCCCAATCTAAATTTACTCACTTGCAAACACGCCTCTCTCCAAGTAAAAGGAGGCTTTGCTGGTAGCATCGCCAGTTAGTCCCCAATTGCTGGTAGCGTCTTCAGCAGTCCCCAGTTTTCTGGTGTAGTTTTAACAACCGATAATCGTGTTGTCTCAGTAGTTGAGTCGGACCGAGTCGCAAGTCCCCAATCGTCGGTAGCATCTTCAACCAGTCCCCGCTTTTCAGTTTAGTTTTACAACTGGTAACCGGGTCGTCTGGCAGTTGAGTCCATCTTGACATCTGGGTCGAAGAACGAGATCGAAGAAAGAGATCGACAGTCTGACATTGTACCCGATAGATCAATCCTCCCACTGTGGTCGCCAATTGTTTATAGGTAAAAATCGTTTCTGCAGATTTCGGTAAATTCGGTAGGTGAGTGAGAAACTGGTTCAAACCCTAAACAAATGTGCTGCACGTGAGCACTTTATAGATTCGAGAGATCAATCTCGTACAAGTCCTGGCCTAAACCAAGAAATGGCCGTTTAAGACTTGCTTCGGTCACAAAGTGGAGGAGAAGGGTTGATTTGGGGAGGAAGCCAAGAAAGGTGTTGAGACCGGGAATAATTACGGGAGAGTAGTGTCTCGACTTGTATCGAAAGTGGAAGCTTAGGAAGCTTGCAAGAGATGAAAGCTTTTGGAGAGCTTGCAAAGTTGCCTTTTCCGAGAGTGTAGTATTTTTCTCCCGACCGAGACTTGTTGTCTCGGTGGAAATAGGTAAGACCTATTTATACAAGTCGAGATTGAAACGTACTCGGCCTCATGAAGGAAGAGAGTAAAGGGTGAAATAATGGGAGGAGGTGGTAACCGCATGGTGTTAATGGGTGAAAATGTTTTCACCATTATTTCCTCATTTATTTGACCGCTTTATTCCTTTTCACGCTTTCTTAATGTGAGCGTAGTGTACGCTGCAAGTCAGGACCGCCAAACCAAAACCCCGGAAAGCATCCCCGCCTTGTGTTGATATCTCGAGTGTTGGTTGCACCTTGAGTGCAAGTGGCGCTGCTAGTGGCGCGTGTGGCATGTGCGGAATGCCCTTGTTGCGGGTTGTACCTCGAGCGCAAGTGGCAATGCCAGAGCTGCTAGTGGCGTGCGTGGAATGTACCAATGGCATATGCGGAATGCCTTGGTGGTAGGTTGTACGTTGAGTGTAAGTGGCAATGCCAGATTTGCTAGTGGCGTGTGTGGCATGTGCCAATGGCATGTGCGGAATGCCTTGGTGGTAGGTTGCATGGTTTATGAGTTAGGCTACCAGCGTGCATTAAGAGGCACTAGCTAGTGATGAAGGCTACTGAAGTGAGCGTGTTGGCATGTGCCAATAACATGCGTGGGTCATTAGGCCGTGGGCCTTGGTAGGAAAAGCTACCAAACAGCATGTTGGCATGTGCTAATGGCATGCGTGGCCGCTAGGGCCGTGGCCTTGGTAGGAAAAGCTACCAACAGCATGTTGGCATGTGCCAATGGCATGCGTGGCCGTTGGGCCGTGGCTCTGTAGGAAAAGCTACCAGCGAGCATGTTGGCATGTGCCAATGGCATGCGTGGCCGCAGGGCCGTGGCCTTGGTAGGAAAAGCTACTACGAGCATGTTGGCATGTGCCAATGGCATGCGTGGCCGCCGAGGCCGGGGCCTTGGTAGGAAAAGCTACCAGCCGAGCCTTGGCATGTGCCAATGGCATGCGTGGCCACCGGGGCCGTGGCCTTGGTAGGAAAAGCTACCAGCGAGCATGTTGGCATGTGCCAATGGCATGCGTGGCCGCCGGGATCGTGGCCTGGTAGGAAAAGCTACCACGAGCATGTTGGCATGTGCCAATGGCATGCGTGGCCGCTAGGCCGTGGCTTTGTAGGAAAAGCTACCGGCGAGCATGTTGGCATGTGCCAATGGCATGCGTGCGACTTAGCCTAGGTTGCATGGTTTGCAAGCCTAGGCGCTATATTTAGCATGTGCCAATGGCATAGCGGCTTGAAATATGGCTTGTGGTGCGTGTTGGCATGTGCCAATGGCATGTACGGCAATGTTGACCTAGTTGCATGTCTTGCAAGCCTAGGGAGCTATATTTGGCATGTGCCAATGGCATAGCGGCTTGGAAATATGGCTTGTGGTACGTGTTGGCATGTGCCAATGGCACGTCGGCCATGTTGACCTAGTTGCACGTTTTGCAAGCCTAGGGCGCTATATTTGGCATGTGCCAATGGCGTAGCGCTTAGTTTGGCATGGTTGCCAATGAGTGCGATATGTAGTTTGGTTTTGGCGTCGCCGCCATGGTGCGCAGTGTACGGCTTGGTTTTTTGCGTCGTTCCCATGGTGCGCAGGTGTGCGGCTTGGTTTGGCATCGTTGCCATGGTGCGCGCAGCGGCTTGGTTTTGGCGTCGTTGCCATGGTGCGCAGCAGGCGGCTTGGTTTGGCATTGTTGCCATGGTGCGCAGCAGTGCTTGATTTTGGCGTCGTTGCCATGGTGCGCATTGTGCGGCTTGGTTTGGCATTGTTGCCATGGTGCAGCTTGATGCTTGGTTTGGCATTGTTGCCATGGTGCGCAAGCAGTGCGGCTTGGTTTGGCATTGTTGCCATGGTGCGCAAAGTGCGGCTTGGTTTGGCATTGGAATGGTGCGCAGTTGTGCGGCTTGGTTTTGGAATTAGGTTCGTGTCGAAAACCCTAATCTGGTATTTTGAAAAAATACCCCTATTAATTATTTACACCTGAGTTAAATGCTCTTAGTTAATGTGTTGCGGGTAACACTAGGTCATGGGGTTTTACGATTTTACCCCTTGTTTAAAAACCACCATCAACAACATGCAAAGATTTCCAAAGATCCATTTCCGTCGCATAATTTGCACACCAATCCATCGCAAAATTATTTGCAAATCTAGGCCAAAAGGCTGCACTTATCAAGGGTGGTAATGGGCAACCTTGTCTAAGTTTGAGGCCGATAAAATGACAATTTTGAACAAATCCAAGAACAAGTCTTTTATCCTTTACACCATCATTGCAAGGTTTTGTTGGAGGCGCGTAAGTAAAGCTACTACCCGTCCATGCGAAACAATGTACGACGCAATCGAATGTCTCCGCTATTAAAACCCACAAATGGGCATTGACATCCAATGTTCTTCGGTAATGACAATATCCCCATGCAAACGACGTTCAATGCAACGTACTCGCTGCCACCCCCGCATCTTTTCTTGACCTGTTCTCATCATTGTCTTATAGAATTCTTTGTTTTACGTAGGGTTTGTAACAGTCATTGCCGAATATAGTTCACTTCATTTTTCGGGGCACTTAATATTGCCATCCATAAAAGGACCAAGTTGTTCCGCCGTGACGTAATAACCACAATTTCCATCACCTTGCACGTCGTCCATTGCTATAATATGCTCATGAATTATTGGCGATAGATCTTCCAAGTAGTTATTGTATATAAAATTGATAGGCCTCAAATATTTACCGATCATGTACGGTCCTTTTATCCTTTATCTTAGTTTGTGAAGGATACATCTTAGCCTTCCCCTTGACATCCTCTTTGCTATCCTTTGCTTGTGACGGACAATCATTATCATTCACCTCTTTGTTACTTGTTTCCGCTTTTTGAATACTCGGACGACTTCGTTTTTTTGGAACTTTGACTTCTTCCTCCTTCATCAACTTCTCAATTTCCTTATTTGCCTTTTCATACATTGCATCATGGTATTCAACGCCGGATGGATCCCTTTTATTAGCCAATAGTTCCTTGTTAGCTTGTCTAGTTTGAAAATTATTCATTTTCTTACTCTTCCTACCTTTCGGTTCACTCTTCTCCGGTTCCAAAATATTTTCTTGGGTGAAAGGATACATGACCGGCATCATGTTGTCCCATAGGAATTTCTTTTGATGTCGGGACATATTCCTATACATCTCCACCAACTTTTTCCCATTTGTCTATCTCTAAATCATCCTCGTCGTCTTCGGTTGGGAGAGGATCGAAGCTTAATTGTTTCCAAAAATGATCAATATCCTCAAATGGTATGACCCCATCCTTGTACCGAAGTAGGTCGTGGCGGCATGGAAGTCCCATAGATGTCTTCATTTTACAAACACACTCTTCCTCCAAGTTGGCGCCCAATGTCTTAATCAAATCCACTTCTTTCATCAACAAGTCAATTCATAGATGGGAGACTCTATAAGTTAATTGACCAAGCCAATTACTACCATAATGCTTGTGTCTAAACATAAGGTCATGCTCGAACGCGACTTTAATTCTCACAACCTCACTTTTGAAATATTCATCAATTGCATCAAAAACCGTGACAAAAGTGTCAACACATCCAAAAGGTTCTTCTTCAACCGATAATGAGCCGACTCTACCATACTTGTGGCTTGGTTGTCGAAGTGTTTGTGCCGATTTGTGAAACAACTCACGAACCTTTCTTTATTAGGTTCCAACACATCTTTGACCAAGTAAGTAATGACATCGGGTAGGCGGTCTTCCAATGCTTAATAAGCATTTGAAAATTTTCTTCATAGACATCCTCGGTGATTGACCATATCAAAGCTTCTCATTCGCAATGGAAAGAATCCCACAACATTTCATTATGTTCATATGCTTTCAATAATTCATTCTTTTTCTTTACTTGTGTCTCCAACGGTAGTTTAGCAATATTCTCTAATTCTTTCAACTTAAGTGGTTAAATTATCGGTTGGCATTTTTTCCTCACATTGCACCATATGTGAAACGTACAAAGAAAATTGAATGCATCCGGAAATACTTTCTTAATAGCATACATCAACGATGAATCTTGATCGAAACGAACACTTTAGGAAGAGCACCTTCCCGGAAAATTAACTTCAATTGTTCTAACCCCCAAACATAACTCTCTTTCTTCTCGTTTTTCATGAATCAAAAAGCCACGGTGAACGGTGCCTTTGTCAAAGTATGCCCCACAATGTTCAATGAAAAGGTGTGTGACTTGACCGAAGTCATCCAACTTCTTTTGGCAAGCGTACGTAGTTATTCTTCACCCCTAACCACATTACTTGTTGCATCACCATCCTACCTTGCAAATTGAGTCTTCTAATCTTTTGTCTTGCATTGTAGATAGTTTGCATAGTCGACTTGTTATTCTTGTTGTCCGCCTTCAATTTGCTAAGAATCCTAGAAGGTGGCAAAAGTGCTCATGTCATTTTATCCACTTCTAGCATCTCGTCGGGTTTGAGTCGCGCTACTTTCGCATGTCCATGAAGGTCTTTGGGACGTGGGTGGTTATGACGACAATCCATATCTTTATTCATTATCCAATATTGATCTTCTTTCTTCATGGTCTTATTCTTGAGGTGAAGCCCACTAACCAATTCTCAGCCAAAAACTCTTCCGCGCTGCCAACCAGTCTCCAACCATGCTGCCAGCTAGCCTCCATCCACACTGCCAGCCATCATGCCTGTCAACCATCAAGCCAGTCCCTACCCATGCAGTCAATTGCTCGCCAAGAATGTCCACTAATACCGCAGCCATCATTTATGCGAATTTATCATGGAAGCATAAATGTGCGTTTCATGCACTGAATTTCAAATTTCAACCATGCGAATTGAATTCCGGCGGTTTCACCATGCAATATTCATTTCAAATAGCTTCACCGCGCAAAGGCTAAATGCGCGGCTTTTATGCAAATTAATTAACTCAGCAGCTTTCATACATAATTGATGGTGGAGACATGAATGAGCGCTTAATGTAATTTATGTTTATATTTAGATATGGAACTCAGATAAATAGGGGAGAGCATAAATCGGAAAGGGTAGCCAATAGGGGAAAAATATACAATGTAATTTTACTATCAATACAAAATCACTCTCAAGGGATTCGCCCGTGGACGTGGGCAACCTATGCCGAACCACGTTAAACCGCTGTCTTTCATTTTGTTCTTCAAATCTACCCCTAACCCAAAATACTCACCAAAACTATCCATTCATCGTGTTTCGTACCCAAAAGTAATTTTGGGTACAAACAAGTGACAAAACAACATAAACCTAATATTCATAATCGATTTTCTACATAAATTCAAGCATATCTAGTGGCGTGTGTGGCATGTGCCAACGGCATGTGCGGAATGCCTTGGTGGTAGGTTGCATGGTTTGCAAGTTAGGTTACCAGCGTGTGTGTTTGGCATGTGCGGAAAGCCTTGGTGGTAGGTTGCACGGTTTGCAAGTTAGGCTACCAGCGTGTGTGTTTGGCATGTGCAAATGGCATGTGCGGAATGCCTTGGTTGTATGATTTGCGAGCCTCGGGCGCTATATTTGGCGTGTGCCAATGGCATAGCGGCTTGGAAATATGGCTTGCGGTACGCGTTGGCATGTGCCAATGGCACGTACGGCCATGTTGACCTAGTTGCAAGTCTTGCAAGCCTAGGCGCTATATTTGGCGTGTGCCAATGGCATAGCGACTTGGAAATATGGCTTGCAGACGTGTTGGCATGTGCCAATGGCACGTACGGCCATGTTGACCTAGTTGCAAGTCTTGCAAGCCTAGGGCGCTATATTTGGCGCGGCCAATGGCATAGCGACTTAGAAATATGGCCTCGCGATACGTGTTGGCATGTGCCAATGGCACGTACGGCCATGTTGACCTAGTTGCAAGTCTTGCAAGCCTAGGGCGCTATATTTGGCGTGGGCCAATGGCATAACGACTTGGAAATATGGCTTGCGATACGTGTTGGCATGTGCCAATGGCACGTACGGCCATGTTGACCTAGTTGCAAGTCTTGCAAGCCTAGGGCGCTATATTTGGCGTGGGCCAATGGCATAGCGACTTGGAAATATGGCTTGCGATACGTGTTGGCATGTGCCAATGGCACGTACGGCCATGTTGACCTAGTTGCAAGTCTTGCAAGCCTAGGTTGCTATATTTGGCGTGGGCCAAAGGCATAGAGGCTTGGAAATATGGCTCGCGATATGTGTTGGCATGTGCCAATGGCACGTACGGCCATGTTGACCTAGTTGCAAGTCTTGCAAGCCTAGGGCGCTATATTTGGCGTGGGCCAAAGGCATAGCGGCTTGGAAATATGGCTCACGATACTTGTTGGCATGTGCCAATGGCACGTACGGCCATGTTGACCTAGTTGCAAGTCTTGCAAGCCTAGGGCGTTATATTTGGCGTGGGCCAATGGCATAGCGACTTGGAAATATGGCTTGCGGTACGTGTTAGCATGTGCCAATGGCACGTACGGCCATGTTGACCTAGTTGCAAGTCTTGCAAGCCTAGGGCGCTATATTTGGCGTGGTCCAAAGGCATAGCGGCTTGGAAATATGGCCTGCGATATGTGTTGGCATGTGCCAATGGCACGTACGGCCATGTTGACCAAGTTGCAAGTCTTGCAAGCCTAGGGCGCTATATTTGGCGTGGGGCCAATGGCATAGCGACTTGGAAATATGGCTTACAGACGTGTTAGCATGTGCCAATGGCACGTACGCCATGTTGACCTAGTTGCAAGTCTTGCAAGCCTAGGGCGCTATATTTGGCGTGGGCCAATGGCATATCGGCTTGGAAATTTGGCATTGTTGCCATGGTGCGCAGTGCGGCTTGGTTTGGCATTGTCGCCATGGTGCGCAGCTGTGCGGTTGGTTTGGCATTGCCGCCATGGTGCGTAGTGTGCGGCTTGGTTTGGCATTGCTGCCATGGTGCGCAAGATGTGCGGCTTGGTTTGGCATTGTCGCCATGGTGCTGCAGTGTGCGGCTTGGTTTGGCATTCTTTATATGGTGCGTGCTGCGGCTTGGTTTGGCATTGCTTGCCATGGTGCGCGGTGTGCGGCTTGGTTTGGCATTGCTTTGCCATGGTGCGCAGTGTGCGGCTTGGTTTGGCATTGTTGCCATGGTGCGCGCAGCGTGCGGCTTGGTTTGGCATTGTTGCCATGGTGCGCAGATATGCGGCTTGTTTGGCATTATTGCCCGGTGCGCGAGAATACGCTTGGTTTTGGAATTAGGGTTACGTATTTGAAAACCCTAATCGGTATTTTGAAAAAATACCCCTATTAATTGTTTACACTTGAGTTAAATGCTCTTAGTTAATGTGTTGCGGGTAACACTAGGTCATGGGGTTTTACGATTTTACCCCTTGTCTAAAAACCACCATCAACACCAACATATTCAAGAGTAGTCTATACATCAAACAAACACATGGTTATGGTGAAACCAAAGTAGAACAGTGATGAAACCAAAAAGGGTTTCATCTAAAAGGCCAGATTATACCTTAGCAAACATCATCAGTTATGGTGGAACCATTTTTGATTTCATCAAGGCTGATTTTAACAGCCAAAATTGAAACAAAATCAAATGAAACCTAAACACGGCCAACAGAAGACACAGGAAAAATGAGATCTAAACCTAATAATCAAATGAAACCTAAATACAACATTTATGAAGTACGATTTCATCAAAAATGAAACATAAACCTAAACCCAAAATTGAATTAGTTTTCAATTGAAATCAAATGAAACCTAAACCTAACAAATGAAACCTAAAAGCAAACAGAAAACCCAAGAAATCAAACGAAATCTAAACCTAATATCTTTTAATTCATATTCAATTGAAAAAAATGAAACATAAACCATTGAAGAATAAAAATTCATACGATTTATTACCTTTTGGAGGTAGTTTCGCAGTTTTCTTTAGCTTTTCATCTCTCTTTTTCTCCTGTTGATTTCGTTTCTTCGCCATTTTTGTTGTTTTACACAAATTAGGTCGAAAAAAAAATGGAGTTAGGTCCGAATTTGCTTCAATGGTTGAAGTACGTAAGCATTGAAGAAGAGAAGAAGGTAAAATCGAGAATCAGAGGATTATTTTTGATACATATCTGAGATTTCTGGGTTTTGAGGGAGTAAGGTTTCTGGTTTCTAAAATAGAATCAAAAATGATACCGAAGAAAATAGACGGTATAGGAAAATAGACGGAGGGTGATTTAGATAGTTTAGGAAAAATGGGGTTTATGTGATGATTTTGTTTTGATGGGTCTATTTTAGATGGACAGTCACCCCTATGGGGCTGTAACGCGCTCGTTAAAAGTGGAATGGAGTAATTCTAAGGGTGGGTGAGGGTCACTGTTGAACGTGAGGGCTCATATGAGTTAGGATTTTAAAGGAGTTAGATTTTGGGTATTTTGATTCCTGTAATGCGTCAAAGTATCTAACTTACAGGAAACATTATTTCAAGCAATTATTTATCAACCGTGTTGATACAAACAATTCTTCTTTGTTTTCTGGCAAAATTAATAAAATTACAAAAACTTCTTAATTTTTAGGCTATACAGCCATCCAAATTGGCCTTTCTTAATTAACAGTGGTAAGAAGCTCCGCAGCATTAAAACAGATTTTAAAAGCGAGTCAATGGAAATACACTACCTAGCGAAGGTAACCAAAATTGTCAGCCGGCATCATAATAGTAAAAATTAGTAAAACCCTTATCAACACCCACCAAAATCACAATCTCCATCTGTGCTACCTCATGAAATAAATCTATCATGTTCACACAAAGAAGATCCCTTGCCCTTCTAAGAGACCTCTAAGACAGAGAAGTTAAGCGGCTTGGGATCGAACCAGTCTTCTCAGTAGAAAACTGGTAAATTTGCAACTTTTCCAAATCACAAACGCGAATATATTTTTTTGGCAAAGGTCTAAAGATCCAAACCGAACCAGGATATGCGATATAAACCGTTCATCCAACTGGATTTGCATTCTTTTACTTTACATGGCAGATGCGGCGAAGGTGATTATTGTATATAATTAAAGAATAGCTAGTTTTCTTAAGTTCATAAACCAGATTATCTCTCTAAGTGAAAAGAATGACTACTTCATTGACATTTTCACCAAATATTTTAAGAAGCTACAATGATCTTTTGTCTCAGCTGTAACAATCGGTTATTACCTACTAGAGGAAGACATGGAGATGATATTATATCCTTCATATCCTGACTGGCTTAATTATTTGCTAATGGATTTTGCAACATTATTATGAGAACTTAGAAGGTTGTTTATATATCTAGATCAGATGTTTACATTGTGAATGTCTCAACAAATATTTTTCTTAATAACATCTGGTGTGGTCTTCTGCATATGTTGGTGACTGGACCGTACTCTAGACTTTTATGTCTTAGCCGTTTAGTTGAGAACAGTGGATCCAGGGAAATGCAATTAGTAAATCAGCCACAAGACTAACTTAATACCTAAACCGGCAGACCAAGCCTTTTGAGTTTAGATGAAAGTGAAACACATCCATTTTACATGGCTGTTAATGGGTGTACCATTGTGCTGGGGGATGCACCAAAATGCATTCCTCAAATAAGGATTGATAGATTCCCAAGCGGACTAGTACTCCCAATTAGCAACCTCACAATTTTATTGCATTGCATATGCATCATAAATTGAATATGACAATGTCAAATGACAGGTTGGCAGACTATTTCTAAGTGATGGCGTGCACCGCACCAGAGAAAATTGCCTGCCCACCTAATCATAAATCATTTTCTTGGAATCAAAAGATATGCGACTTTATTACAAATATACATATTAAATTGCTTGTGGGGTTGATTTAATAAATGAGTAGTTCAATAATTCAACTTATCAAAAGATTAGTTCTGTTCTACCTATAATTTTAGCTTCATCTTTTCCATTCATAGAAGAGTATTGTTATTCAAATTAGATTGGATTGCTATCCATTAGATAGAAAGAAAAAAAACTAAGAATGGTGGATGCCATTGTTTCTTTTGCTGTAAACAAATTGGGAAATGCACTCATCAAAGAACTAGTGTTTCTAGATGATTTCCGAGGTCAAGTTGAAGAGTTACGTGATGAATTGAGAAGGATGCAGTGTTTTCTAAAAGATGCAGATACAAAGAGACAACAAGGAGATGAGCGTGCCCGCAATTGGGTTGCAGATATCCGAGATGTAGCTTATGATGCTGAAGATGTCATTGACACCTTCTTACTCAAGGTTGATATACCTGTAGAAGGAGGCATGAAGACCTTACTCCTTCGAAACCCTTTCATATGGAAACATCTCCACAATATTGGAAATGCGATTCAAGCCATCCTAACTCGAATCAAAGTCATCTCTAATAGTCGGATCACATACGGTATAAGTAATGTTGGCGGCGGAGATTGTTCCCGTCATTCAATAGAACATCAGAGATTCCAACAACTTAGACGGTCTTATCCTCACTTTGAGGATGAGGGAGTCATAGGTTTGGAGGAGCACACAGAAGCATTACTGGCCGAGTTGATGAAAGAGGACAAGCGACATCGAGTGATTTCTATCGTTGGTATTGGAGGTTTGGGCAAAACCACTCTAGCGAAGAAAGTTTATAGGCATGATGATGTTAGGAGCCATTTTGATTTCTTGGCTTGGGGTTTTATATCTCAGCAATATAGCAGGAGAGATCTGTTGCAAGAAATTCTTAAGAAAGCTACAACTCTAACCGATCACGAGATGGAGAAGATCAGTGAGGAAGATCTGGTGGTAAAACTTTACGACTACTTACACGAAAAGCGATACTTGGTAGTGCTTGATGATATATGGAGTTCAGACGTCTGGGATACTATAAGTCCCTCCTTCCCAAATGGGAAGATAGGAAGCAAAGTATTACTGACGACACGGAAAAAAGAGGTGGCTTTACATGCGGATCACCAAAGTCTTCACCTTGAACCTCAACTGTTAACCGATGAAGAGGGTTGGGAATTAGTTTGTATGAAATTGTTTCCAGAAAATACACGGGAGAGAATCTGTTCTCCGAGTCTTGAAAACTTAGGAAGGGAAATGGTGAAGAAATGTGGTGGTTTGCCTTGGAGGCCTATTAGCAGCAAAGAACTTAGAAATTAAAGAATGGGAGTTTGTGCATAGAAACATTATGGCTCACATGAATAATGACCAGATTGGAGGAGTTTTTGCTATTTTGTCTCTAAGCTACAACGATTTGCCACTCCACTTGAAACCATGTTTTCTCTATCTAGGCCTTTTTCCGGAGGACTATGCAATCCCAACAAAGAAACTGATCCAACTGTGGATTGCGGAGGGTTTCATACCACAAATGGATAACAACTCACTAGTAACAATGGAGGATGTAGGGAAACACCAATATTTGAAAGAGTTGAGTCAGAGATGTATGCTTAAAGTCGACAAGAGCACAAAACCTGGGGAAGGCACAACGTGTCGACTGCATGATCTTATGCGAGATCTTTGCTTGTCAAAAGCGAAGGAGGTGAATTTTCTTGATATTTATGATCAGCAGCACCGTATTGAAAACAGAAGATCGGATTCTCGTAGTTCCGATTCTTATAGAAGGTTGCGGAGGTATGCTTTCCATCTTGCTAAGGAACAAGAAGAGAGGTATGAATGTTACTTTAAAAATTTGGATTGTGCACTTCGTACACTTCTCGTAGACGTCCCAGAGTGTTTCCGTACCAAACCGTTTAATTACCAAAAGATCAAATTACTTAGGATCTTAGATCTAGAATCTGTTACAGAATTGAACAAAAATATTACCAAGGAAGTTTCAAAACTAGTTCACTTACGATATTTAGCGTTAGGGGGACAGCCTGACACGCCAATATCGCCATCAATAGGCAAATTACGAAATCTGCAAACTCTTAAGTTAGTTAATTTTGGAGGATGTTTACCTAGGACAACAAGTAGAATGCTGCAATTAAGATATCTAAGATTGTCAGATTGTTGTGAAGTGGATCAGAAATTTAGGGTAGACAATCTGATAAACCTTCATACCCTTGAAAATATACGAGCTGGGAAATGGATTAGAAGTGGTTGTTTCCAAAAGTTGACTAATCTCAGAAGATTATGGATTAATAATCTCTCCGAACTGCAAGCCCAAGTAATCCTAACTGAGGTCGTTGCACCTAGGATGGCTTCATTCTCATCTGTCGAGCAGTATTATCACAATCCCATTAAATCTTTGGAACTTCATTGCAATGAAAGGTTTCCCGAGTTAACTCATTCACTTACTTCCTGTCATAACCTTCGTGTACTTTGCTTAAGTGGTACGTTGTCTTTCCATGAAAATCTCTTTCCACCAAGCCTCACCAAGATATACTTACAGAACAACATGTTGGATGAAGACCCCATGGAAAGTCTTCAAGGTCTACCTAACTTAACGGTTTTAATCTTGTATGAAGCGTATGTAGGGGCATGCATGAAATGCTCTGTTTACGGATTTCCTCGACTCCAACATCTATACCTCTTAAAACATAGCCATCTAAAGAATTTAAGCATCGATCACCGTGGAATGCCATGTCTGAAGGTCTTACACATATCGGATTGCAAAGAATTGTGGAAGCTTCCCCAAGGACTTCAGTCCATTACTACCCTACAAGATTTATTGGTTATCTCAATGCCTTCGCGATTCAATGCCAGGCTTGTGAAATCAGAGGGAGCAGACTGGTATAAAATTAAGCATATACCATCTATCAGAGTTGTTGATGCTTGATTGAGTAATGAGCTTGATGCTAATTTGCTTTTGTTTGATTGAATATCTCATTTTTCTGTAACGCATAGTTGCTGTTTGTATCTTTATACCATATTTTATTTGCTGTTTGGGTTACGTGGAAAAAATAATAATTTTATTTGAGAATTCTGTTCTGTTACTCATATTTCTCTGGATTAATATGCCTCACACGACAATCTTCAATATATCCTAATATTTCCTAATACATCTATGATTTGTAACATGCATGAACATCTGATAACAATAAATAATAGGAATGCTTCAAAAAAAATAAAAAAAAATAATAGGTTGCTTCCCAGCTCACAACAACGAAGCTAAACTTAGGAAATACCATTAGGTCCTAGGAATAATATATTAGGATGAGTCTAGTCCATTTGACCCAGTCAAATGTCTGTTTGTTCCTATTTGGTAATATAAATTATAGTTTGGTCCTAAAATTATTGTTTAGTCCCTACGCCGATGTCATGGATGATGTAAATGTCACCTTGTAGTGGCGAAAATACCCTTTTGGATAAGGACCATATATATAGTCAAAAGGTAAGAGAGATGGAATCATTCTCAGATTTACTTTCTCTCTTATCTTTTCTAGATATAGTTTTTCTTTTCCTCTCAAATGTTTTTTCTAGGGTTTTAATTTTGTGGAAACAAGAAACAGATTTGATGAAGATATGCAGATGACGATGAAGATTTTGTTGCTGCTGGTGTTTGAATGTTGCTGCTGGTGTAGACGATGAAGAAAGACGATGAAGATGAAGAAAGACGATGAAGATGATGATTTTGGTAGTTGTAGATGACGAATATGATGATGTTGCTGCTGATGATGTTGAAGTATATGAAGATGATGAAGACGATAAAGTTTTCCGTTTCTTTTTTTTTTAGCTTTTGTATGGACTTCATTCCTGGGAATGAAGTCTGTTTTTTTAGCTTTTTGTATGGACTTCATTCCTGGGAATAAAGTCTGCGTTTTAGCTTTTGTATCGACTTCATTCCTGGGAATGAAGTCTGTTTTTTAGCTTTTTGTATGGACTTCATTCCTGGGAACGAAGTCTGTTTTTTAGCTTTTTGTATGGACTTCATTCCTGGTAATGAAGTTTGTTTTTTTAGCTTTTTATATGGATTTCATTCCTGGGAATGAAGTCTGTTTTTTTAGCTTTTTGTATGGACTTCATTCCCGGGAATGAAGTCTGTTTTTTTAGCACGGAAGAACTGCTACAAAAATAAAAATTTAACACGGAAGGGTATTTTTGTCTATTTAAATATTTTTAAATAATTATGGACCAAACAGTAAAGGCGTTTGACCAAAGGACTAAGCAGACATGGGCCCACCTAAAAAAGGACCAAACGATATTTTTCCCACTTTTCACCGCGACCCAAATATTGGTGCGGCTCTGGCACTTCACATCTTGCTATATTTGGAACAAACTGGAAGAACCCTGATTTTGGGCATACCAAAATCTTTCTAGGCATACTCAATAAAGACAAAAAGGGTTGTGAAATAACAAAATCAGATATCCCCTTAACCCAAATTTTTTTTTAATGGCAAATTTACCCTTTACGTATTAGGGTTAGTAATTATGATTAGTGATTAAATATTTTGTTTAGTGATTAAGATAATTTTCAGAGTTATAAAGGTTGTGTAGATGAAAAAATTTGGGGAAAAAATAATCAAAGTTTTGGTTAAGAAGGAGAGAAAGAGAAGGAGAAAGTGAGCAAATTTTAATTCTTGATTCAATGGAGGATGAGGAGGGTCATAATTCATATAAAAAACCTAGGAAAATACATATCAACCAAATGGCTGATTTCTTAGATTATGAGAATGATTTTACACAAAGTCAAACTCAAGATGATAGTTTTTATGAGCCAAATCCAGATGATGAATATATAGATTAGAAACCCAATGCTTCTAACACATATGTACACTTCTATTTTATGTTTAATCTCACTTTTGTAGCTTGAAATCATCAAAAAAATTGTATTTTTCATCATGGTTCTATTGAACCAGACTATGTTCGGCTTAAAAATATAAGTTCGAACCCACTAAATTGATGAACGGTTCGGCTAGCTGAATTTGTTAACGTTATACGCCGAACCTTCATTTTCCAACTTCC
This sequence comes from Papaver armeniacum, assembly GCA_023531295.1. NCBI lineage: Eukaryota > Viridiplantae > Streptophyta > Magnoliopsida > Ranunculales > Papaveraceae > Papaver > Papaver armeniacum. Next base: position 227,935 of record JAJJWW010002659.1, on the reverse strand, counting down.
AACCTATTTGCAAGATCCTAGTTCGGCTTATATTAAAGTCTAATAACAAGCCGAACCTATTTCTGAGAGTTAGGTTCGGTTTTCACTCTAAATATCGTATCAGCCGAACTATATATTTTTCCAAGATCATATTCAAAAAATCACATCAACCGAACATGATACTGATTTTCCATGAACACTTAAATTCATACACATTTAGGGGTTAGGCTTTTTATTACATATGTTTTCTATTGTGCAGCCTTTTCATAGGATGAACCAAACAAAAAAGTGGAAATTACTAAAAGTGTTAAGAAAGTGAAGTCTAATGATGGAGAATACCAAGGTCCATATTAAACTCATTAAAATCAATGAGATCTTATCTTCAACTTCAAGAGAATGAAAAGAAAAACATAACGCAAAAAGAATGAGGTCATTCCGACATCGGACAAAAAAGTTATGGCCAAAACAAGATCGAAAAACTTGAGTGTGCAAAGAGAAGGTTCGGCTGATAACTCAACAACACGAGCTAGCCGAACCTTGAGCCTGCAAATCAATATTTTTGAAGTGTTTACAGAGTGAGGTTCGGCTTTAAAGTGATCTAATCGAGTCAGCCGAAAGTTCTTACATACCAAATCATTTTGGAAGTGATCCTTGGTATCCTCATGAATCATATCTACTGGATCAGGTTGATTTTCCATGGGTCCAAGCACGATCTACAAGAGAATATCACAAGGTTAATTATCCGAAAAGGAGTATAATAGAAATGTTCGGCTTATACGATATTCTCAATATGTGCCGAACCACACACAATATTTTAACCCAAAAAGTAACAAATTCATGTTCGGCTCATACGATAATGATATCTCGTGCCGAACTTTAACATTTAGAGGTTTCGGCTTATACGCTATTATCAATATATGCCGAACCAATAACAATATTTTACCCAAAAATTAACAAATTCATATTCGGCTCTTAATATTTTTAATATATTAGCCGAACCAATAATTTTCTTATTCCGGGAAATGCAGGAAGTTGTTCGGCTTACTATGAAACTTTCGTATAAGCCGAACTAGTGTCTAGCAAAAAGGGTGGGAATTGAAAATTATAGGTTCGGCGCATCTTAAAAAACAGATTCGGTGAGCCGAACTGTTCATGATTTGGTTGATTCGGCTCATAGATGTGAGCCGAATCGAACCTCGTTCGCGAACCATGAAGCAAAAATCCAAACTTTTTGATAATTTCTAGCTATAGAAGTGAGATTGAGCATAAGATTGAAGTGTACCCGTGTATTAGAAGCATTGGGTTCCTCGTATATGTGCTCATCATCTGAATTTGGCTCATCAAAATCATCATCTTGAGTTTGGGTTTGAGTTTGAGTTTGAGTTTGAGCTTGAGTTTGAGTTTGTGTAAAATCATTCTCATAATCTAAGAAATCAGCCATTTGGGAATCATTGTTATAGTTGATATGTATTTTCCTAGGTTTTTTATATGAATTATGACCCTCCTCATCCTCCATTGAATCAAGAATTAAAATTTTCTCACTTTCTCCTTCTTTCTCTCCTTCTTAATCAAAACTTTGATTTTTTTTTCCCAATTTTTTCATCTAAACAACCTTTATAATTCTGAAAAATTATCTTAATCACTAAACAAAATAATTAATCACTAATCCAGTTACTATCACTAATACGTAAAGGGTAGATTTGCCATTAAAAAAATTAGGTTAAGGGGATACCTGATTTTGCTATTTCACAACCCTTTTTGTCTTTATTGAGTATGCCTAGAAAGATTTTGGTATGTCCAAAATCATGGTTCATACAAATATCCTTATCACACAATAAATATGTCCCTCTTCATCCACAAGCCCATCAGGGTCCAATAAGGTTTTTATTTCTTCCAAATTTGCTCTCTTTTCTATTGTTTTTATCCAGGTCTATCCCTACTTACTTCTTCTTATTCATTTAGCAGCGAACCCTCCATTTCTCCACCACCACCACCAGTATCTCCATCGTCACCACCTATGCAAATTCTCCTACCTTCGCCGCCGAAAATCGAGATGTATCAGCAACATATGAAACCTTCTTCTTCTTCTTCTATAATCGATTTTTAAAATCATACCCAAAGAAAACGAGATCTGATATTTTAGGTTTTGAAATCAAGTTTTGAGCAACGTTTGCGAACGATTTGGTGGTTCGATTGGATTAAGAGAATGGGGATCTGAGAGCTGTTGCGATAAAATTGATTCTGAAGTTGCTGATGCTTCTAATGGATTAATTGTGATTAAAATGAATAGATGAATGTGTAGGAATTACAGAGAATATAGAATTATGAAGAGAGAAGTAAGGATGATAATCGTAGCGGCGGTGGTGGTGGTTCGAATTGGTGTTGAAGCTTCATAATGGATGGATTATAAATGGTGGTTGATGGTTTTGTTGGTGGATCTCGAAAAATGGTAGCATTTTTCAATTAGCATGGATAAACATCCATTGTTGATCCAACTAAAATGGATAAACTTGTGTTGTTGATCCAGAGCAATGGATAAACTTCTCGCTGATCCAGTAGAATGTATCAATTTCAGTTTTATGCCACTTAATGTTGATCCATCATCATGGATAAACATTCACCGTTAATCCAAGCTGAAATGGATAAACTACTATTGTTGATACAAAATTATCTAAACGGTGGCGGCGACGGCGGTGGCGGTGGTTGGGCGCTATGGATTATTAATGGTGGTTGATGGTTTTATTGGTGGATCTGAAACTGCGATGATGAAATGGTAGCATTTTTCCATCAGCATGGATAAACATCCATTGTTGATCCAACTAAAATGGATAAACTTATACTTGTTGATCCAAGCGCAAAGGATAAACTTCTACCTGATCCAACCGCAATAGATAAAAACTTCTACTTGTGAAATGTATCAATTTCGGTTTTATGCCACTTATTGTTGATCCATCATCATGGATAAACATCCACTTTATGATCAATCCAGAAATGGATAAACATCCATTGTTGATCAAGCAAATGGATCAACTCACATTGTTGATACAAAAATATCTCGAACTAGTGGTGGCGGCGGCGACGACGGTGGCGGCGACGGCGGCAGATTAGTGGTGGTGGCGGCGCCGGACTAGTGGTGGTGGAGGACTATTGGTGGTGTAATGGTGGTGGTGAGGGAGTGGTGGTGGAATATTGGTGGTGGTGGTGGCGGTTGGTAGGTGGTGGTTGTTGAACGGTGGTGGTGGAATTGTAGTTGAATGTTGGTGGTGGTGGTGCTAGTGGTGGTGGTGAAGTGGTAGAGGAACAAATTTGTTCCATTTGAAATAAAGAAAAATATTATATGGGTGAGGGTATTAAGGTAATGTAATATTAAATGGATAAGGTTATAAAAAAGTAGGGACATATTTATTGTTGAATAAGGATATATTTGTTGGGTTTTTAAAGAAACCTATTATAGGGGCTCCAAGAAAAGAGAGGGCTCCTAAGAGCATCCACAGTGGGAGACCAAAACCAAAATTTTGGTCCAAAAACCAGGCGCAGTGGAGAAGGAGTAAAGATCAAAGACCAGACTAAAACTAAAAAACCAGACCAAATATAGTCTTTAGTTTGGTTTTAGTCGGGCGTAATTTAAAGTTACGCCCGAACAGGCGTAATTATAACTCCGCCGTCATAAGAAGACAAAAAAAAAAAAAAAATTTGGGGCGCAACTAAGAGTTGCGCCTGATTGGGGCGTAACTCAAAGTTACGCCCCATTGAAAAAAAAAAAAAAAATTAATGGGGCGCAACTTGAAATTGCGCCTGAATCAGCGCAACTTTAAGTTGCGCCCATTTGGTTTAATCTTTCTCCCGTAGCGTGTGAACACGGACTAAACCCAAAATTTGGTTTTTTTTTGCTCTTTAGTCTTTGGTTTATGATCGCACCACTGCAGTTGCTCTAAGGATTCAAATATCCTACAATGAAGGTAAGGGGACCTAATTCATAAGAAAAATACTAAAATACCATTAACCTATTAAATATCGAAAACCTAAAACTAATTTTTTTTCATTCCTCTCCTTTAATCCTTCCATTTCCTTCTTCCCCATCACCTCCATCGCTTATTTCTTCGATTAATCGTCAATTTTCAAAATAATTCATTATTGATTAACACCATTTAATCCACCAGCAATGACTTCAATAAGGTAAAAATCAAAAACCCATCTTATTTAAGTGGCTTCAATGCATGGATAAGCAGAATCGATCGAATTGGGTTTTTGAAAAACGGTTTGAAGCTGTCTACGGTTGGGAAATATGAATTTTCCCAGCGTAGACAAATTCTGATGAAAATGGGAAATATGAATTTTCCCAACCGTAGACAGCCTACGGTGGGGAAATATGAATTTCCCAACCGTGGACAGAACTGTCTACGGTTGGGAAGTATGAATTGTCCCCACAGTAGACTGTCTACGGTTGGGAAATATGAATTTTCCCAACCGTAGACAGTACTGAAACTGTTTTTTGCAAAAATAAGTGATGGGTTTTCTTAGTTTTTTATTTTTATGATCGTCATCTTCATTACGACGGACAAGAAGAAGAGAGAAAGAAAAATAATAGGTTTTTTTTGAGATGGGATTATTTTAGCCATTACAAAAAATAGTTAGATATGGGGTTTTGTTGATTACTATTTCATAACCCGATTTTGTCATCTTGTGAGCCTCAAAACCAAATATTTGGAGCCCCTAGAAAAGTAGAGACATATAAATAATGTACCCTTTTATTAAAGTAGTTTAATTGGGGACCTCTAAAACTAATCAGGTGCCTCCCATTAGAGGACAAAAAAAAAAGGTCATTAAAACCTAATTTAAGTCTCCCCTTAACCAAAATATTTTTAAATGACTAAAATGTCCTAAATGATTAGTATTAAAACTTAATTAAGTTAAGTTATTTAGTGCGGTTAGATTATGTTAGATTAAAATCAGATTTTAGAATCAAATTTTGATTTATTTTTTTTTATTGTGTTTTTGTGAGTTGAGAAGATGAAGAGGTTTTAGAGGAAAACTTAGGGTTTTTAGTAATATCTAACATGGTAATAGAAAGAAAATATTCCTTGCACAACTTATTGATAAAGAGACAGTAATAGAAAGAAAATTTTCCTTGCGCAGCTTCTTGATATAAATTGACTTGATGAGTTCTGTTACAAACACTTCGCAGAGGCTTCATAAGAGGCACTATGCATGAGCAGCCGAATAATTAAGACGCACTACGCATGAGCAGCAGAATTTAAGTTAAGATGCACTATGTATGAGCAGCCGAATTTAAGTTAACACGCACTATGCATGACCAACTAAATATGCGGATGAACTATTGACATAGATACTGGGACAGTAGAGATTTAATCAGTTCTGTCATCATATTAATTTAGTAGTGATTCCACAAAGCAGAATTCGAAGGACATGAAAATTAATCTAGTAAAGAAAGAAATGGAGTACTCTAAAATAGGAAAAATTAGGTCCGCATTTATGGATGGTGAAGATGACGAGTATCTGGAACCAGCCACACCAACCGGTGAATATTACAGCAGTTCTTCGCTCTCCGTGAGCATTCTTGCAGTTCTGGAATTTGAAATTCCAATTGATGACTCTCAAACTAAGTCGTTGCTTAAGAATGTCTTCATTCCCATCCACCGACGTTTCTCTTCCATCTTGGTACTCTCGCTCTAAATGCTATACCCTTGGTGATATATATAGTTTGAGCTTTAAGAGTAACAGTTGTTTAGACTAAGTCTTATGGGGTGCTAGTCTAGCACCTAGATTAGCAGTCAGGACTACCTCCTAAGTCTTATGGGAGTGCTAATCTAGCAGCTAGATTAGCAGTCCACGTCGCCCGAGCGCCGAACCATTCCGCTAAACCATTCCGCTCGGCCGAATGGTTCAACGCTTTAAATCTCAGCCGTCGATCAAAAATAAATCTCTCGATTTGAACCATTCCGCGAAAAGGTAGTTTTTCGGTATTTGAATCATTCAGCGAAACTATCTAGCATGCTAGTTCACATGCTAGCAACTGGTAGGAGAGAGAACTAGTGTTAACTTTTTGCCACACTTTTTTTTTTGAATTGCAACACTTAAGTGCTAATCTAGCACCTCCAATCTAGCCCATAAGACTTAGTCCAAATTTAACTTATATTTATTTGAAAGAAGATTTCATTTAGGCTTGTCATTCAGGTTAGAGGAAAAAATGGAGAGAAACACTGGAAGAAAGTTACAGTTAATCTCGACGACCACATCAAGGTTCCACTGTTTGAAGAAGGTTTACCGGTGGAATGCTACGATGAATACTTTAATGAATATTTATCAAAGATAGCTATGGAGCGACTACCACAGAGTAGACCATTATGGGAGATTAACCTATTCAAGTACCCTACAAGTAATGCAGCTGGGACACTTGTGCTTAAACTTCATCATGCCCTAGGTGATGGATATTCACTCATGGGTGCTCTCTTTAGCTGTTTACAAAGATATGATAACCCTTCTCTTCCTTTAACTTTTCCAAAGATTCGACCGGATGATCACATGAATAAGAAAAAGAATGTTTTAGAGATTTTGTCCGTGTTGAAGAACACTATAACAGATTTCACTTGGAGTCTTTGGAAGGGTAATATGTTGGAAGATCAAGCTAGCCCTATCAGGTCAGCTAAAGAGGATGTTGATTTTAGGCCAGTTTCAATCTCTACTGTCACCTTTTCTCTTGATCAAATCAAAGAAATCAAGGCAAAGCTTGGTGGGGTAAGATATACAATTTAGCCTTTTATAATAAAATCCTGTTCTTAATTGTAACCAATTTTGTGTTCATGGTGTCTTTAACCCTTTTAAATTACAAATAAATGATTTTTTTTTCTCAAACAGACGATTAACGATGTGATGGTCGGTATAATATTTTATGGAATAAGGCTATACATGGAGACCGCAAGCAAAGATTCTGGCAATGCGCGTTCAACAGCTCTAGTTGTACTTAACACTAGGGAAATAACCACATATCAATCAGTCAAGGATATGGCGAAACCAGAAACCAAAGGGCAGTGGGGTAACAACTTCGCCTTCTTCCATGTCTCTATCCCTGATTCCCCTAATGCTGATACTGCAGACCCACTAGAATTTGTATTTGAAGCTAAGAAAATGATCACAAAGAAGAAGAACTCCTTAGGCGTTTATCTAACTGGAAAATTACTTGAGCTAATGAGAAAATTTAGAGGTCCAGAGGTAACTGTTGCAATCTTGTGATATATATATATATATAGGTAAAAGGCTATTAGTTGATACATGAATAAAATTTTCCTCCAAAATGCATGCAGGAAACCTCAAAATACATACGTAACGTCTTCTGGAAGTCAAGCTTGTGCATATCAAATTTGATAGGACCGCTGGAGAAAATGTCTCTAGCAAATCATCCTGTAAAGGGTTTCTACTTCATGCCGGTGAATGATCCTGTGGTAAAATCAGAATAAATTTTTCCAATATTGATTTAGATTTTATCATAATATAGTGTTTGGGTATTGGCCTATGTTGGCTCATATTTACATACATTTATTAAAAGTAGGTTGATTTAACATTGCATGAATATTATATTGTTGTTCTTTCTTCTTTTTTTTTTCTTATCTGAAGAAGGATGATTTGGTCATATACAGAGTCTCTTCCTAACAATGATGAGCTACTTGGGAAAGATGAGGATAGGTGTTGGAGTTGAGAAAGAGTTGATAAATCATAAACAGTTCAGTACTTGCTTGGAGAAGGCATTTGAGAGAATTTTTGAAGCTGCCATGGGCTCATCATCAGTTTCCTCGTAGTTCATTACTTTTTTCACGAATTTTAATGGTTATCTTAATAAATGTTAATCGTCCTTAATTGTTAATGTCAGTTATGTTATTAGTAACAGATTGCGTTATGGTTGTAACTTTGTCTCTTTTTGTAATATTAGTTATCTCAGCGGGCTATATAATGCCTTAGTTGTTATCTTATTTTCCTTACATTTTGTGAAACAGAAAACAACTTTTCTCGTGGTATCACGCTTACAACATGTTTGTTTACATCTAATTCCACGTCTGGATCTTAGAACTCGCTCGACATGAGTTAGATGTCAAAGTCACATCTGACCACGTGGTCATCTTGGACGGCCATGTGGTGATCGTGGACGACCACTTTGTGATCATGGACGACCATTTCTGTATCGTGGACGGTCACTTTGTCATCGTGGACGACCGCATGGTGATCGTGGACAGCCATGTGGTCATTGTGGATGGTGATACAATCAATTTGTGCTTCTCTATTGCTTGAGTCTCTGCTTCTTCTCAAGGAAAACATATTAAATAAGTTGACAAAGCATAAACAAATTTATCGTTTGAATTTTTAAGAATGAAACCAATCCCTTCATTCGAAAAATTTGGGTTCCAAACACCATCGGTATTTATCTTTGTCCAATCCTTAGGTGGAATCACCAAAGGTGAAGCTGGTTGAATTTGAGAGAATATAGATATGCCCTGTAACAATGGGGTTTTAATAGAGCTCAGCATTATTGATTCAACTCTTGCTAGAATAGTAGATGGTTCTTCTGATTTACCGTGATAGACTAAGTCATTTCGATTTGTACAGATGGACAACATCAAGCACCTAATCAAAAGAAAGTTATCAGCTTTATCGATACAAGCTGAAGCCAAAAATAATCCCCTGGTGAATGATAAAGTTTTGAAACTAGGTAGTTTATACATTTCCAAGTTTCTAAACTCTAGTAAGGCAATTGCAGGTTATTAGGGTATGTATAATTGTTTCACATTTAAACTTGTATCTTAGATAACTTAAATCAGATATGTGAATGCGTTTGTGAATAATATCTTTTTGACTTGAAGAGCTCCTTTCAAAGCCTTCCAAATAGAATAATTGCAGGTAGTTTACACTCCCATATATAGCCATTCATAGGTCCAAAAAAAAAAAAAAAAAATCAGTGTTGTCACCGGTTGGCACTGAAGCATGAGATAAAAATCTCGCCTCTCATGATAAATGGCCCCACTTTCACTCACTTATAATCCCAATGCAGAGAAGGTGAGCTTAAACCGTCGGATCCCCTATCGGGTATTTTGCGGGAGAGGGACGCGGTAGATGTAGCATAGCACTCCCCAAAAAAAGCGGATCTAGTTTTTACAACCAGACACTGAATCATAAAAAGTGAATGGCGTAAATTATGAACCATTTTTTGGGGACCATGGTTTTTTTGGGGGACCATGGTCTATTGGTCTTATTAGGCCACCTTCCCTATAGTTATAAGGGGTGTCCTAAAATGTGGAAATGACTAACCTACCACTACACCATATTTTGTGTTTTGTGACACATTATTTCAGTCACGAAATGGAGTTGTGACGCACAATGACCGTTACAACGAGGTGTGAACAAATTTTCGTAACCAACATGTTGCCGTCACTAATTTGGGGTTGTGACACATTTAGTAACACGCATGAGACCGTCCGAAGTTAAAATTCGTGACAAGCGTGAGACTCGTTTGAATTTTTTTTTTGCTTTGTTACAAATACATTGACTTAGTCTACGTTGACCGACTACAATGTTACGGTAAAATTTTAGTAACCAAGGATTTTCCGTTACTAAATTTTTACCGGGGTGACTAATTTTTTGACCAGTCGGCGTTGGTGATTCCTACTATCCCGGTAAAAATTAGTGACACTTTTTTGCGATTCTGAATCCTTTTGTTACAAAAAAAAAAAAAATTCGGTCTTTATTGACACGGTCAATATTAATGTTTCCATCCCTTTCATTTTACCACTCGCAAGTACCCTATCCCCTGGAATTGTTACAATACAATCCAATTCCAACATTTCACATTTCAACATTTCACATAAGAAGTCATTCAATATAATTTAACATTCATTCCAACATTCAAAAGAAGTCATTCAACCAATTTATGTTGTGTTCATGAGCCATAATCGCCAAGTATACATAAATGCTATGAATAAGCATATTGTGAGCATTACCTTAGCCATTTATTATTAAGCCAACAAGACTTTTTCTTCTTTTTTTTACGAATCTGCGTCGTCTCCGGTCGCCATTGCATAGGCATCATTCCTTTTGAGAACTCAATGCACATTCGATTTTTCCGAACCCCGTTAAAGTAAACAAACGTGAAATAAGTTATCAAGCTTCAATAGATGGGGGCAAAAGAGGCCGCGGACTATAACATGTTGATTTGAACAAGGTTTAAACAAAGAGTATGAATGCATATCAAGTCGAGTATCGTATAAGGAATTAGGATGTGGAGATGACAAGGAGATAGAAACGTACATTGACTAGCAAAATCCTTGTGCTAGTACTTATTTTGTCTTCCTAGCATTGAGCCAAGGACACTGCACATATATAACATAATGATTACGGATGAGTAGGAATAAGAGAAGAACATTCGATGCTTATAAAACAACTCGCCTAAAAAGGAAAGTCAGCAAGGTAGAAGATGATCAAAATATTCGGTGATTGCATGTCAATACAAAGAAACATAGTCCCCATACTACTATTAAAAAACTGATCAAAACATCATAGTTATATATGTGCACAATCTTAAACGAAACATTTTCAAGTAACGAAACATTTTCATAGTCTCATTTTAACATCCAATTTGGGAAGGCCTTAAAACTAATGAAAAATGATGCCGAACACTTGTCCGGTTGAAAAAGGGACCTCAATTAACTAGAATTCTAGAATTTGAACATTCATCTCAAACTTCTATTCGTATGATAAATTACCTCCAAATCCTTAATTGCTTGTTCTCTTGTAATTTCTTTTCATTGGAGATCACGTTTCAAAGACCCAATGCAGAGTAAACCCTGCACAATCAACCAAGTCATAAAATTAGTAGGATCAAGCTACATCGGTTTCTCTGTAATGCATCGGTTTCTGCCACTTTACCGTGTCCGATCATCCTTGGGGTTGTTGATATCACGTAACTTAGCCCATTCCTTGATCTGCACATATAAGTAGACATGTACAAAACCAGCACAAAGTTGTGAAATGAACATTAGAAATATACTTACAGAAGTATGCTGAGCTAAGGTCATAAGAGCTGTCATTGTCTTTTCTGCCTCGTCTTTGTGTATGGTATGCGAGAGTTTGTGAAATTAGGGTTTGCGAGAGTTTGTGTATGGTAAGTACAAAAGGAAATATACTTACAGTATCTTTGGTGCCATCTGGGGTCTTTGCGAGAGGTCTCCAAATCTAATGACTTCACGCGTGAAAATATTACATAACCATTCGACCGCTCTCTTCTCTTTGACTTAATCATTTGAACATGGTCACAAACTCAAAACCTTTGCCTCATCCATGCATATATCACCTAAGCAACATATATAAAGTTAGGAATTTCATCAAACACCTACAATACCTAAACAATTCATAAATTACGATTTTTTTTAAGAAAATTTAATAAGAACCCATTAAAGAAATTCTCGGACCAATGCAAGCATGACCAAGAGAGCGTTAAAACAAGTTAAAAAATAGCAATGGGTTTACGAGAACATCATCCAAGAACTTCACATTTGATTTCAAATCGATGAGTTATTAGCATAGAAAACAATTGAACTTTATAGATCACCCGACTTATCTTTAGATTATACATCTAGCATAGAAAACAATTGAACTTTGACACTCACTGAAAACAAGTCAAAATCGAAAAATTGGAAACCCAAATCTCGATTATAACAAACTGACCTAAAAATTAAACCCAATAAATAAAACAAGGGCATGAAAAGGGATAATACTTGTGTTATTGTTTCATGGGTGGCCAAGGCCTGATCCGAGGCTTGATGCGGTGAGCGAAGAACGGTATCTTCTTGTCCAATTTCTTGAACAGACCCATCTCGGACCTTCTCTTAAACCTTGATCATTACCGGCTCAAATTGAAGCCATCTCTCTACTAAACTCAAAATAAAAAAAAACCACCTATCCATCTGTAATTGATTCATCAAATCAACGGCTCAACACCCTTGAAATCTCAGTACCACCATCTTCTGAATCTTAATACCTAATTCAAACAAAACCCATTCGCAATCTCCTCCATATCTCATCTTAATCGATTTCAACCCTAAACGACCAACCCTAGCTTCTTCTCGATTTGCGTCAAACTCATCACTAAATAACCCTAAATCTTAATTGAATATAAATAGATTAAATTAGGGTTTCGAAATTTCCCGAAAGATAAAGAAGATGAAGATTGAAAAACACGAAGAAAAAGAGGTGTTTTTTGATTGACGGTGAGAACCTAACCTAATAACAGATGACAAATCTTCTTCTTCTAGACTTCTAGTGTGAGTCTTGTCTTCACACAAAACAGATAGCGAGTCATAGAAGGAAAGGGATATGAAAGTCGCAAAAATTCTATGTTTAGGATGGATAAATCGATCCTAAGAGAGAAGAAGGGGAAAGTAGGTGATGTTTGAAAGGTAGAGCGAGAGAAGACTGAAGAGAGAAGAAGGGGATAAGATTTGTGCGGTTTATTCACACGATAGGGTAAACTTGATAGAATGTACATGGTTCTTTCGCACGTTGCTCGGGATGGTGTTGCTTGAGTGTTACTCTGCACACGGTTCTTTCGCACGATTATTTTCCAGCGAGTTACTAATCGTGACACGAGTGGGCCGTCACTAAATCAAAATTTCGTAACGGAACATGTGGTGTCACTAAATTTTCGTAACTGAAATTTTTAGTCACTAATTCGTGTGACGGCTACATGTTGGTTACGAATTTTAGTTACTAATCGCTGAATATGGTGTAGTGTACCCTTAACCTAATTTAATTTAAAATCAACCTAATAACCACCTATATATATATATATATATATATATATAACCACCACCTCCTCCCACCGCCACCGCCCACCACTGTCGATTACCACCACCACCTCCGATTATCACCAACACCAACCACCGATTACCACCACCACCTCCTCCCACCACCACCACCGATTACCACCACCACCTCCTCCGATTATCACCACCACCAACCACCGATTACCACCACCACCACCACCACCTCTATATATATAGCTCATTAACAAAGATATTCTCACAAAGTCATTACATGTCATTCGTTTTTGGTTGAAAAAATGAGAAGTAATCATCAAAATGAGCTGAAAATGGAAGTTGCAGTGAGGTTTAATGGAGGTTTTTTTTTTTCAGAGACAAGTTCGGTTATGTCGCAAAAAAAAAGTCTCAGCCGAACTTTTAGTTCAGTTACGTCGCAAAACGTTCGGTTTCGTCGCAAAAAGTTCGGTTATCAGGAATTAATTTCTTCTTAACCGAACTCAAAGTTCAGTTGATTCGCAAAGAATACTTTTAACCGAACTATGGGCTAATTCCATATATGCATTTGCAAGTGCAGTTCGGTTGGATCGCAAAAATTGTTAAGTTTGCGAACCAACCGAAATATGTTGAAGTTTGCGAACCAACCGAACTTCTAACACTAGGTTACTTTTAACCTGCAGTTCGGTTGGGAACTTGGTTGCGTTGAAGTTTGTGAAACAACCGAACCTACCTCTAAAAAACTTATTACTAAAGTTCGGCTACCTGCGTGTTTGAAGAAAGAAACCGAACTCTGTGTTCGGTTATATGTTCTTGACATTTACTAACCGAACTACGTGTTCGATTACATGTTCTTCACACTTGGTAACCGAACTACCTGAACCTAGCAGGAAATTTTTATAAAAATTTACAGTTTTATGAATATTTAGACCAATTCAACCAATATTATGTAAGTTTGAAGCATACCTGGGTACCCAAATACTCTTCCTCCGGTTGTGGTTGGTAAAATGCATGTTTTACTCTTCATCTTCACTAACTTTACTCTCTCAATAATTCTACTTCTTTTTTAAAAAAGCCCATCTGTTTTTTTTAATTTCACTAATTATCTTTAACTTAATCATTTCACTAATCATTACACTAACTATTATTAACACTAACTAATCATTAGCCAAAATTAATCAGGAGGGTAACTTAGGTATTAATAGAAATATCTAGATAAGGGGTGATCTAGATTTACTTCTAAATGTCTTACTAAAAATAGAACCATGGTCCCAAAAAAAAGGGTTCTAGATTATTGCATCTTTTTCGTTAGTGGGCTTTGACGTGGGCTGAACAATCGCGCCCAAAATCAGTTTTTCTTTTAAAACGAAAACTAAATTCTCACTTAGTCCCGCCTAAATTGGTAACTGCTCCCGCGTTATTTCCCATTATAAGAACACACTACTGTTTAAGAGGAGATAAACTTGGAGATCCGATCCAGTTGAAAGGTATATGCTGCTCCATTGTTCTTTTTATTGCTTGATTTTGAGTATTCATCGTATCAATGAATAAGTATAAAGTATATTTTGGATTTTGGTAAAAAAAAATCTATGCTTGTTTTGTAATTTTTTAGAATGCACTAATAATGTTTGATAAAATTTCTCATCCAGATTTATTTCTTTTTAATATTCTGGTATGTACTTGACGTGATATTCTGGTCTAACTTGCTGGTTCATGATTAATTCTGTCCGTATAGTATCAAGGAGGTTTATTGTGTGTTAATACTTAATTTACATCAAACGTAAATGTCACCCACTTTAACAAATACACGAAACATGGTTATTGTAGAAAATTATAGAAGTGAAAATGGATTAGTAGAATTAACGACAGTGAATAGGCGAATAAGCCCATGAAATGCTAGATTTTAAGCTTTGCAGAAGTATTATTATTTTTTTTTTTTTTTTTTTTTTTAAAGATGCTTGTAGTTCTTAATGATACTAAAATCTCATCTGGTGTAATATCATCAGTTGGAGGAGAAAAAGACAAGTCGTAAAATGAAGACTATCCAGCACGTCTTGAGATCAAAGGGTAAACGTAAAATTGTAGCAAAGATGGGTATGTGTATGTCCATGGTGAACAGACTCCCCTCGGAAATTATCATAGAAATACTCTCTCGCTTACCCACTGATTCAGTCTTAGAGTGCAGACAAGTATGCAAAACATGGCGAAACCTAATTCGGCATCCTTCCTTTGCTCACATGCACCTACATCAGAATGGTAACATCCTCCCATTTCACTCTTCTGCTACTGATGTGAAGGTTGGTTTTGGTTTGATTTTTGAATTGCGTATTCTCTCACCAAAGCTCGAATACATATTGTACTATGGAGAGTATGACGACCAGCCTAATAGGAAACTCAGAAGGATCAACCAGCCTTCCATTAATTGTCTCTCAATAGTTGGTTCACACAACGGGCTGATTTGCTTTTCTGTTTGTGATAGTGACTATGTTTCTTATATCCATGAGCCTATCTACATTAGTAATCCTATAACCAGAGAATACATGAGATTTCCAAGAATAGAAGTTAATGGTGTGAACAAGGTCCATACTATGGTGTGTGGTTTCGGTTACCTTCCTTCTACTGATAAATACAAAATTATAAAAATCTGTTATATCCAGAACCAACCCATGGGAATTGTCCAGATATACACTCTTGGGGGTGGCTGTTGCAGTGGCTGGAGAGACATTGGAGAAATCACTTACTCACTGCGACATTATGTTGAATACAGTTTCCAGCGTCATCCTTGTCCATTTGGTGCGTTTGCAAATGGAGCTCTTCATTGGCTTGACATTGAGCAAAAGATTGTGTCCTTCGATTTGGCAGAAGAAAAGTTCTACTTGCTCCCATCACCACCTTTTGTTAGTGCTCCTGGTGGGAAAAACAGATTTGATCTTCGGGTTCTGGGAGGATGCTTGTGTTTTATTCATCGAAAGCAGGACAAATCCTTAGACATATGGTTCTTAAGGAAGAAAGGGGAGAGCAGTAGTTGCGACTTGAAGGAGCAAGAGTACGACCTGTTGACCTGGAACATGGAATTGAGTTTACCAATTGATGCAGCACCAATTTCCATTACGAAGAGTGGTGAATTTCTAATGTGGTTCAAGTCTAATCTCTGCAGTTACGATCCTAAGACAGCAACCATGGAAAAGCATGTGCTAAATGGGGATTTCTGTCATGCAGTTCCCCACAAGAACAGCTTTGTTTCGCTCAAGGCTCTTGGAGAAAAGTGTCGGTCCAGAAAAAGATACGCTGTGAATCCATCACCAACGGAATATTTCATAACACAGCAGAGGAAGGTCAATGGAGAATTTGATGTCATTCAATTTTAGGTGCATGAAACACCACTTTCTGTGATTCCATCTTTTTACTTTTATAATCAGATAGTATTACTATTTCTCTGTTTTCAGTTTAGCTGAATCTTCGGATTATTAGTCTTTCTATGTTTTATGTTCAGATGAATCATCCAATTCCATATATTTGCTTGCTTTGGGTAGTTTGTTTTTTATTGGTTTAATGCTTTTTACCAGTATACTAATCTTCCTTCTCTGAGGATGCTACTAACTGAATGCCATTTTGCATTTGAGGACGACAGCTTGCAGGAAATTATCAAACTGTAGCATTGCATCAGGCTGAGAACTTTAACCCCACTTAAAATCTGGCTCACAGATCATTCTTTTTGGAGTTCAGATCTGTTTCCAAGATGTTTAGTGAACTCCTTGAGTTGTCGCTGCAGTAGTTTGATATTTAGCCATGACACTCAAATGCATGGTTGATCCATTCCAGTTACCTTGCCAGTTTTGCAGTATTTGGTGCATCTTGTCAACAAGATAAGTGGGACCGTAGAATTATGTTTGGTGGACCATATCAGTTTTGCGAGGCAAATAACCCGCCAAACAAAGCCCCCGCCGGCCCAAATCTGATAACTACTTAAAACACCCCGCCCAATTCCCCCCTTTAAGATATACTAGAGTTTCAGAGGAGAAGCCTGAAGAACTGATCCAGTTGAGGGGTATGTGTTCTTCTTTGTTTTTTTGCTTTGATTTGATTTTGGAAAACTTGATTTTTTCTGTTTGGTTCAATAAAATGATTTGGTGATGGGTATGGATGCAATCAAAATCTTCTATTGTTTGGTCTTTTAAGGGTTTGCAATATTGAAGCATCTGTAATTTTCGGAATACACTAATAGTGTTCGATAAAATTGCTCATCCAAATGATTTTTCTTAGACATGTAAAGCTGTTTTAGTGAATTGCTCATCTGCATTACCTTTTGAAACGCGTATGTACTTAACATTGATATCATTTTTCTATCCGCAGAAGCATAGTCCTGACAAACACTGAGAAGTTCAAGAGCTTACGGCGCCCAAGAGCTTTTAGTTACAGGTATCTTTCTCAATTTTATGAATGGTTATGTTGCAGTCAATGTTGTATCTTTCACTGGCAGTGGCAGAGATACATGTGTTTCATTTGTCATATGTACATGTAAATATATCGAGGTGCCTCTCGCATATTAACCTACGAGGCATTGGGTTCTCCTCCTGGATGAGAGTGAGGTCTAACTACTTGTGTCGATAGATTAGCTCTTTTAGTTTGGCAATTACAAGATAACAGGAATGTGGTTGTGTGGAAATTACAGAAGTGATAATAGACCTAGGAATGTTAACAACAGAGATAAAAGTATTGATATCTCATTTAACTAGGCTAATTACCAGATTAGAAGCTTTACAGAAGTAGTTGTCATATTTGTGCATATTAACAATGGCGCCTTTGAGGAAAGGAGCAAGTGTTAACCTGCCTCATATTACTAACATATTAAATCTCATTTGGGGTCTTTTCAGATGTTGGCACTTTCTTACTTTACAACTCCATTGTCAACAGGAGCAAGTGAATAAAAGAAGGAGAAGAAGCTAAGTCGTAAAATGAAGAATATTCAGCATGTTTTGGGATCAAAGGGTAAACGAAACATTCCAGCAACGATGGATGTGTCCATGGTGAACAGACTCCCCTCTGAAGTTATCATAGAAATACTTTCTCGCTTATCCACTGATTCAATCTTAGAGTGCAGACAAGTATGCAAAACATGGCGAAACTTAATCCGCCATCCTTCCTTTGCTCATATGCACCTACGTCGGAATGGTAACATCTACCCATGTCATTCTTCTGCTATTGGTGCTAAGGTTGATTTTGGTTTCCTTTCTGCATTTTGTATTCACTCACCGAAAATTCAATACATATTGTATTATGGAGAGTATGACGGCCAGCCTAATAAGAAACTCAGAAGGCTCAACCAGCCTTCCACTAATTTTCCCTCAATAGTTGGTTCACTTAACGGGTTGATTTGCTTTTCTGATACCAACTACATTACCTATATCCATGAGCCCATCTACATTAGTAATCCTATCACCAGAGAATACATTAGTTAATGGTGAGAACAAGGTCGACTCTATGGTGTGTGGTTTCGGTTACCTTCCTTCTATCGACAAGTATAAAATTATAAGAATCTATTATATCCAGAACCAACCCATGAGACAGGTCCAGGTATACACACTTGGTGGTGGCAGATGCAGTGGCTGGAGAGACATTGGGGAAACCCCTTACTCACTGCGACGTACAAATGAAGACGGTTTCCGATGTCTTCGTCCCCCGTTTGGTACATTTGCAAACGGAGCGCTCCATTGGCTCGACAAGGAACAAAAGATCGTGTCCTTCAATTTGGCAGAGGAAAGGTTATACTTTCTCCCATCACCGCCTTTTGTCAGTGCTGTAAATGTGAAAAACAGATTTGGTCTTGAGGTTTTGGCAGGATGCTTGTGTTTTGTTCATAAAAAAGGGGATGAAAACTTGGATTTATGGTTCTTGAGGAAGAAAGGGAAGAGTAGTAGTTATGATCTAAGTGAGCAAGAGTTTGAGTTATTGACCTGGATCAAGGAGGTGAGCTTACCAGTTGATGCATGGCCTTTCACCCTTACAAAGAGTGGTGAATTCCTAATGTGGTGCCAGTCTTCTACTATCTGCTCTTATGATCCTAAGAATACAACTATGAAAAGGCTCATGTTCAATGGCAGTTTCTGTCGGCCAGTTCCTCACATTAACAGCTTTGTTTCTCTCAAGTCTCTTGGAGAGAAGTGTCGTTCCAGAAAAAGATACACTTAATCCATCACCAACGGAATATTTTATAAAAACAGCAGAGGAAGGACAACGGAGAATTTGATGTTATTCAGTTGTAGGTGCACTACTAGCCACCACTTTGTGTGATTCCGTCTGTTTACTTTTATGATCAGATATTATTACTGTTTCTCTGTTTTCGTTTAGCTGAATCTTCAGACTATTAGTCTTTCTTTGTTTTAACTTCAGATGAACCATCCAATTCCATATTATTTGCTTTGGTAGTTTCTTTTTGATTTGTTGAATGTTTTTGACCACTGTACTAATCTTCCTTTACTAAGAATACTACTGACTGAATGTCATTTTGCATTTGATCCCTTATGCTGTTACATGCGTCATTCGGAACATCGCATTTAATGATAGGAACAAGAGATTGCAGGAAATTATCAAACTGACTACGTTTTTGTAGGAGTCAGCAAGTAATATTTGTGATGGCTTTCCTGCAGAAGACTATGGTATATCTTTATTATCACTAGCTTCTGGTAATTGATGTGCAGGATTGTATAATTGTAGCAACGCATCTGAACCTTTCTCCAGGCTGAGAACTTTAACTACTGAATATTTGGCTCAGAGATCATTCTCTGCTCTTGGCTGCATCCTGTAACCAAGACAACCACTTCTCTTTGGAGTTCAAATGAGTTACAAGGCTTGAGAAGTTAACCCCATGAGTTAGTCTCTGCAGTCATTTGGTATTGAGCCATGACAATCAGTGCAGCATGAACCTGTGTAATTCTACCAGACTGATTGATCCACTTGCCAGAGTTTTGCAGTGTTTGGGTGCATCCTGTCAAAAGTATTCTGTTTCTACCGGTGAAGACTCCTAGTTTACCCTATGACGTTGCGCGGAATCGTAAGGGCAAATCCTATGGGAGTGGCAAAAACTTCAATTTGAGAAGGCACCTAGGTGGGCAGATAAGATAAGTGGGACCTTAGAATTATGTTTGGTGGACCCTTATCACTAAATATTTTAAGTGCATCCATTGTGTGCATTCATTCTTCTGCCTGCTAATTTTGAAAAGTCTGGGATACTTGTCTTTCAACGATTGCTCCCTAACCACCAGTCGTGCCAGAACCTAGTATTTCTGCCATTCATAACCTGAATTTTCACCAACTAATTGAAGTCCTCATTTTCCTTGTAATAAGCTTCTACCAATAGGTTCCTTAGAGTGAACTGGTAGTAAAGTCATAGAATCAGACTTGGTCTTCCCGCATACAATCTTCCGCCATAAAGCAGTTTTCTCCTTTGAGAATTTCTAATGCCATTTATCCAGAAGTGACCTATTAACCAACCTCAAATTCTTTATTCGGCAGAGCCAAAAAAAAAATTAAGGGGTGCTAAAAATATTTATGTACAAATATAGGGACTTTTGTGGACTAAATTGATAAATTTAGGTGGGCTACATAAGAAATATTAATAAAATGGACTATTTGTGAACCGATTCCAATTTACTGATGTTTTTGAGTAAAAGTTTTTTTTAAAAATGGCAAAATTATGTTCCAAATTAGATGATAGTTTTTAGTTTTTTTCCCAATTTTCACTAATCTACCCCTACTTTGGAATCACACTTTTCGAGAGTTAATTCTCATGGGAATCAACACAAAAACAATTACTCTAATGTTGAAATATACCTCATGGAGGATATATACTCAATCTTGTTTACTTCTTTACTCATCATCTCTTCATCCCAAGTAATTGTTATGGGATTCACAACTTTCTCTACAATCTAGAAACACAAAACTAGGTCATTTAAGTTTTAAGTAGGAATTAATATGGGTATTATAGGAAAGATTTTATTCTCTCTGATATTTCTTAATATCGGTGAAAAACTCTACAACGTCAAGTAAATCGGAACGGAGGGAGTATCAGACAAAAACAAAGGTTTTTTTGTTTGTTATAAACGTGTAATTATGTTAAAAATATTAGGGTGAATCTCGTTTATTATTGGGATGCCCTTGTGTCTAGCCCTATAAATAGAGGCTCTAATGTTTGTCTAATACATATATTAATGGAATTCTCTATGTTTCTTCTCCTATTTTCTGTCTCCTCCTCCTTTTATAAGACGTTATCACGCACGTTGCTCTACCGATTTAGTGGTATATTTGATCAAAAGCGATCATTTGTGGGAACCGAAAACGAAAACAGTAATAGATCCGGTTGAAAAGTCGTGGAAACTGTCTACACAATCATATATATGCTATATATTACTCTTGTTTTCTATTGATTAATTGGTTTAAATATTTTTGTTTTGAAGATGTACGTGGCATGACTTTTCCATTACTGATCTTTTTATCGTTTTGTTTCTTATGCAGACTATCTAATCATCTTTGGTTAGACCGAAGCATGTCTAATAGTCATCATCCGTATACAGATGTCGCAGCCCATGTCTAATACTTATGAGTTATGACGGTTGTTTCTTTCTTTTTTGCTATCTATGTCATAGTTGATTATTTATCTGATATAACTATCCAGCCCTAACTATGAGAATATGGTATGGTTATCCTCTATATTTATGGTGTAATTAAAATCCATTGATTAGTCCTAAAAGACATAATCTATATTTATGGGATGTGGGTGATCAATTTTGTCAAAAAATTTGATTTCCTTTCTTCTCTAATCTTTTCACATAGAGAAAAAAAAATCCATCGACTTTTCACATATAGAATGAAAAAAAAAAAATCTATTAAAAGATGGTTTACGATTTCTATTCCTTTAATGAAACTGTAATGACCAAAAATCGGTGTCATCGCGATTTAGCTACCTTTACGGTAGTTAATCATATGCATGGTTGAAAAATCTACGGCCAATTAATTTTGGTATCTTCGTCTATTTGATGAAGGTCATATGATTTATTTATTTTTTATCTTGTTTCTATCCCTTTACAAGAAACCATTCGTTTAACCACAAAGTGGATTTTCCTTACGTGATGACTAAGTCGACATTTTTTTTTCTCTTTGTCGATACAATTTTGGTGTATTCCAACCGGTATTGGTTTTCTCCATCAATTCTGAGGAAGGAGATGTTAAAATTGGCATTATAAGAAATTTTAGCCACTATTATTTTCTCTCGTAGTTTGACGATAATCATTTAAACAAACATTTACCGATTATGGTTTTATTTTTCTACTAATAAACCATTGATTTCCATTTCTTACGGGAAAACCATGGATTCCTTAATAACAAAAATGATCTCTTTATTTTCTTAAAAAGAATCATATAAGCCAACTGATTTGGTTTTTCTCTATCGGTCCTAAAGGGATATATAAAGTATCATTATTATAATACTCACAATTGCAAACACCTAGAGGAATTACTGTATTCTTAAGGGATATTGAGCATTTTTTTTTCTCATGGTAAATCTCCAAAATTTTAAAATAATTCCACTTGTAGTTGGAATTAAACACTAAAGATCAAAGGGTGCGCACCCGGCTTGTTAGCCATTATTATTAGTCATTGTTGTGACTATATTGATCTTGAATTTAATTTCTTTTGAAAAATAAAGTGTCTACAATCTCATGTCGTTGAGGTCATGGAATTATTTGGAGATTTATTTGCATATTTTATATCTTTTTGGTTGTAACCAATAAAATCCATGCTTTGTTCAATTTGTATATCAAGTGGATTACATTTTTCGGATAATTTTTAATGATTCTTGGATTCAGTATCTGTCCAACCTGGTATTGTTAAAATCCATAAATTATTCTAAGTATATGCCCTCGAATTAATCGGATAATACTTTACGAAAATTGATTTCGTATATGAGATACAATTATTTCCTCCATAATCAGGGGGAGACTATATACAATATCAAAAGATGGCATTAATTAACTTAAAGGTTATATCAGTCCTCTCCCATCATGATCAAATCAAAAAGGCTGCCATTAAATAGGCGTGAAAGAATCTCATTTAGCTTTCCAATAAGCTTATGTCATTTGAAAAGACAAATCCAATCACATCTATAGCAAGCATGTAGCATTTTTATATAGGCTACAAATATGCTCCAACAGAATCTGTGATAATACGATTCACATTCTCAAAATTCATATCTCCTCATTTGAATAAAAAGTGATTATAACTCCCATGGGCACTAGTACCAGTAAATTTTGAATTTTTCAAAATATGCATACATTTGGGAATTATGTGGGATCGTAGTAAGCTATAAATTGTCGAATATTCGTTTATATTAGCTTTTGAAATAATAAATGATGGTGGTTGTGAACCCCGACCTCTGCAAAGGGATATCGACATATGTGATTGGTTGGCATGTAATCCTTATTAGATTGGATTATTATAATTTCTCGATTAACGCAATTTTGGATCAAAGACTTAACACCTTAAAATTGCCAAGCCTATTACTTACAGGTTGGTGTAGTCGTAATGCGTTATATGAGAAATACGTTCGTTGTGAAAACGATTTGAGGGTTTTTCTTTTTGATCAGACCCTAGGATTGGTTCAACAAGTGTTCTTCTTATAAGACATATTTAACGTGGTAGTCCTTGAAGGACTCGTATGTAGTTGGAGAACATATTCAAATTTGTAATCCTTGTAGGATTCAAATTATATTCTGGTAGCCACTTGACTTGATTATGTCAAGTTAACAATCCTTCATGTGTTTTTTAGAAATTTGGTACAAAACCAAAAATCCGGATTAATTAGTTGATGCTATCAGCTTTATGGGTCTCTTGAGGAGTCCTTAAAAACACAAAAATCCACGTTTTAGCAGCATGAATTCTATTTTTTTTTCTTTTTTTCTCAAAACTGCAGTTGGAATTATGCTAGCTTAAACTCGTCTTTGAAATAGACTAGAGTTATTATTTTGATGCTTTTCTTTTGTAAAACTCATATAGTTGGGTTAGCATCCATATTTACGTCAAAAGTTGTACTCTTTTCCCTTTATTTCAGGTTTTATCCCATGTGGTTTTCCTGACAAGGTTTTAATGAGGCAACATCTTGTTGACGTTTAATTTTCTTTCAAAATGTTGATATTTTTTCTCTCTTTTTTCCTTCATCCAAATTTTTTCCCATTGGGTTTTATTGCAAGGTTTTAGTGAGGCAATTTATTCAACATGGTGGTCATCCAAGGAGGAGTTGTATAATTTTGGTTATTTGGTGGATTGCCACCATTAACTAGGTCATTCTGTTTCGTTAGACCACATCAACATAAGAACCCTTAGGAATTTGGATATCATTCTGATCCATATATGGTATGATCATAAACTTTACTCACCTATGGTACTATAACTGCATATTGGAACTTTGTTGAAGAAACTACATCAACTACTTTTGCAAATCATCTCCGAGAAGCTAGAAATCCAAGAAGCAAGTCCTCAATGTACTTAAAGAAGCTTGAAGACTCGAGAACACTACCATTAGAAGACTGACACAAAAGAAGACTTCATCAACTTGGAAATTTCTCACGAAAACATTGTTATCTCCAGCATTCAAGAAATTCGTTTACCGAAATTGGCTCGACTCGAAGATTTGCAAGCCAAGATTTAACTAAAGTACTTATCATGGGGAGTATCAAATTAGAAGGTATTTTAATGGACTATCACGTTGTACTCTTTTTCCTTCATCAAGGTTTTTCCCACTGGGTTTTCCTTGTCAAGGTTTTAATGAGGCAACATTTGCGTGTCCAAATCTTTTCTAAGTTTTCTCAATTGTACTCTTTTCCCTTTGATCAGGTTTTGTCCTTTTGGAATTTCCTGACAAGGTTTTAACGAGGCAATTAGCTTAGACACAATGTCATCAGGGGGAGTATTATAAACGTGTAATTATGTTAAGAATATCTAGGGTGAATCTCGTTTATTATTGGGATGCCCTTGTGTCTAGCCCTATAAATAGAGGCTCTAATGTTTGTCTAATACATATATTAATGGAATTCTCTATGTTTCTTCTCCTATTTTATGTCTCCTCCTCCTTTTATAAGATTGTTGACTTTATTGATTTTAGGGGGTCTAAAGCCAGGGTTAGTCAACCCTTGGCTCCGCCCCAGCTTATTCGTAGACCACCTTTGTTCTTTGGCTTACAACTCATTTTCTCATAATCGTGTTTAATCTCTTCTCTATGGGATACATGAAAGTATTTGAGAGACATGAAATAAACAGATAAACTCTCCAAAAAACTATTGATGTAGCTTTTACGGTGGTAAATAAAAGTTCGATTCTCAGACTTGTTGAGATTGGGTTTAAGACTAAACAAAATAAAAATAAAGCAATATATATACACAAAATAAATTTTTTGTCATGTCATACTTCAATGCATAAGTACTACATCCATTGAAATAATGGTTAATGGTTCTCCTTCCTCTTCTTTCAAACCCACAAGGGGAATCAGACAAGGAGATCCATTATATCCTTATTTATTCATATTGGCTATGGAAACATTTTCAAGAAAATTAAATCATCTTGAAAACACAGGTCATCTTACTGGGATGAAAATTTCAAGATCAGCACCAAAAATCAACCACTTATTGTTTGCAGATGATTGCCTTATGTTTTGCAAGGATAATTTAACTCAAATCAATAAGCTCCTTCAAGTGATAGAAGAATTCATTTCATGTTCAGGCCAATTGATCAACTTTCATAAATCAGCTGTGTACTTTAGTAAATATACAAGCTCATCTGGTCAAATCATTAGTGGTATTTTGCAAGTTAGGCAGCTCTGCATTGAGGAGGAAAAATATTTGGTTTAACCTTTTTCGTTGGAAGGAACAAGAAGATACCATTTTCTACGCTCATATAGAAAATGGATACTAGACTCTCAAGATGGGTATCTATAAACATTTCAGAAGATGGTAGATCATTCATGGTCAAGAATGTCACAAATGCATTACCAGTTCATCACATGATAAGTTTCAAGTTGCCAGATGAAACTATCACTAAAATGAATTCAACACAACAAAAGTTTTGGAGGAAAAAGAAATCTAATAAAGGTAAGCCAACTATTTCTTGGAAAAATGTTAGTAAACCTAAAGAAGAAGGGGGTCTACGTTTCAGAGATCTCAAGCTGTTTAATAGAGCATTACTAGCAAAGTCAGCATGGAAACTGTGTACAGATAAGACTTCTGTTTGTGCTAAATCACTCAAGGCAAAATACTTCCCATATGGAAAAGTTTTTAATATTAAAGATAATCCTAATTCTACTTGGTCCTGGAGAAGTATAAGCTCTAAGCTTCAATTTATTAAAAAGTATAGCTGCTGAAGCATTGGAGATGGTCATGACATTTTGATTTGGAGTTATAGATGGATACCAGATTTAGAAGCTCCATCTACACCAAAAGTGAATGCCATAAATGTTCAGGACTTTACTCATGTTTACCAGCTATTCCCAAGCTCCGGAGGATGGAATGTTGATCTTGTTTCTTCTCTCTTTGAAGTTCCAGTGGCAAGGCTAATACTCAAAATGATTGTGCATCCTCAGCAAAAAGATAGAATGGTTTGGACTCTTGAAAGAAATGGAATTTTTTCTGTGAAATATGCTTATAAGAATATGTTTGAGGAACAAAACAACAATCAATCAGTTGGGCCAAGAATGCAATCTATTTTCAAGAATATCTGGAAGCTGCCTATGTTACCAAGAATCACACAGTTTCTCTGGAAATGTCTCAAAGATATTCTGCAAATTAGAGACAAGTTGTCTTATGTAATCCATAATGGAGATTACAATTGTCCTTTGTGTAATCATACTCTGGAGACTTCTTCTCATAGCATTCTACACTGCAATTTCTCTAGGGCAGTATGGTTTGCTATTTTGGGAATTCATATATAAAGTGATTATGATATGGTTGAATGGTTCTGCAACTGGTTTGAGAAGCTTTCAAATAAACAGATTCAGTAGGAGGAAGTTTGTAAAATTGTCATTGTAGCTTGGTGCATTTGTTCAGCCAGATGTGATATTGTGTTCAAAGGCTTGAAGATATCTCCACAATCAATTATTCACAGATCAAAGACAGAAATTGAGCTTCTCAGAATTAGACCTATAAGCTCTACTGCTCAAGTTACTAAACAAAATAGATCTAGTATACACTGGTCTCCACCTCCTTTAGGCACTTATTAAATAAACATTGATGGATCTTTTCATTATTCTCTTAAAACAGGAGGCATTAGACTTATAATTCGTGATTTTGCAGGTGCACACTGGGGTTCCAAATGTCTCTACCTAGAAGCTATGTGGAGTCCAGAGCAAGTGGAATGTAAAGATTTATGGGAGGCAGTGCAGTGGGCGAAAGAAAGTCACATGGAGAGAGTACAATTTGAGCTGGACTCACAAATAGTTGCAGATGCAATAAACAAGGATAATACCAATGCATATTGTAGGATCCGTAACATGATTTTTGATATTAAGTCTATTTTCAAAACATAACAGTTCTTGGTGTTGTAGTTATGTGCCTAAAAAAAGAACAAAGTAGAAGATATTCTAGCTAAGTTAGCAAGAGTTAATTGTCTTAGTTGTGTGTGGTTATCAGTCATGTTTGAAGAAATTTTATTTCAAGTTCAGGAAGATGCTAAGTATGTAACCATTGCAATTTAATCAATACAAACTTTTTTTCTTTAAAAATATATATATATATACACAAGATTGTCCTAATATCGAGAGGTACTGAGACTCAGGATTCCGCTATTAATCAAAATCAATTGGTTATAGCTCTTTTGTAGACTCTATTTGCCAAATGTAGATATTATAAAATATTAATTGTAATTCACAAGCATGGCGCATCAAAAGCTCTAAGTCTGAGCATACACCATCAAACAAAATCACAACTAATTAATAAAAATCATAAATCAATTAAAAAAAATGCAAAAATTCAAAAGAATAATTTTTAGTTACCAATTAAATGTGAAACACGACTTCCTCTGTCGTCCCAGTGTTCGGGTTTAGCTCATCATGCTCAAAACACTCAACAGATGGAAACATGGCTTATAAGGTGTTTTTTCTAAAGAAATATATGAAAAATAAGAGAGCAGCTCAATTGCAACGCTTATAAGCGTTATAAAATTTATGTTTCAAAGATTACAGAGATAATAAGATTGTTGCATGAATGACTGTGTTACATATCTCTTAATTCACGACTGAGTCTGGAAGGTATATGTTCTTGAGTTCTTCTTCACCTGCAGCAGCAGCAGCAAAGTTACTGCAGCTCCCTGAACTTCTCTTCTCCGCCTTTGTTTGGTCCCAATCGACCTCCAAAATCTTGATAACCCTGCCTGGAACTCTTACCAACCTATAAATAGCCAACATGTGAAAAAATTTCCCTAGTTTATTTTTTTTCGACTTTAAACCCGAGTACCAATCCTGTTTCGATATTACAGGATATTATAAAACCATCCGCACCTGCAAACTCAAGTAAATCCCGTCCAAAACAAACAAGAAGAGAACAGAGAATAATCCTCCCTTGCTTTCACATAATCCACCTAAACCTCCTCTTTTTTTCGATTGTAAAGTAGTTACCATCTCTGATTTGCAGTCACAAACTAATTCCAATACAAATTAAACCAAGACAATCTCCGAGGAAAACTCGGTCAATAATTTTTCCAGAAATCCATGCGTACGGGACTGAATATTTCCCGCCAAATCTTGTTTGAATGGTTGAAGGAGTGCCCTGAATCCAAAGTCCAGGCGCCTTTATCAGCTTGAGGTGCCTGGGGTGCCTTTATTTCATGGGTGCCATTATCAATTTTTCAGGTGCTTTTAGTGATTCTTTTTGGGTGCCGATAACACTACTTTGGGGTGCCTTTAACGCTTTTTTTGGGGGGCCTAGAGTACTTTCTCCCGGAGGTGCAAATACCACTTTTCGTGCCAATTTATCCGCAAAAGCTTATTTCTCCAAAAATACCTACCAAGACTTAAAAACCCCAAATAAGTACAAAAATGGGTACTAACAATATTGAAAATTGAGATCAAAATAGACACATAATTAATGTGTCTAACAAATACCCCAAAACTTTATATTTGCTAGTCCCGAGCAAATCTAATTTACAAAATAAAATTCTAACCCACTGTCGCATGCATCGCGATTGCACTTAGCGTGTGCAACAAGCCTTTAAATCCCTAGGTGGCCCTAGTATCCGAGTTATAGTCTCGGGAGGGTTTACTAGAGATATACCCACAAAACCTTTACTCCAGATCCTAGCTACATATGCAGAACCTTGGAACGGCACTAAAGAATCTTCTTCGTTGGCATACTCTCATTGACTACAAGAGGAAGTACCCTGATGTGAGTGACAGAGCTCTACTCTAGTATCCGCACTATGGACATCAATATGTGGAGTAAATATGATTAAGAAGATGGATATGGAGATAATAAATGATTTGCAATGATGTTGACTAAGGTGAAAGGTGTTTCTCATATCTGTCTGAAGGCCACTGTCAAGATGAACCTATCCTAATGGACTGAGATACTAGTATGACTAATATCAATGCAACTGGCATATACAAGCACTACACCATTTTCCATGATTAGTAACTAGAATTCGCAACAGCTTTGTTGCAGTTGCGAATTTCAGTTGCGAAAAATTTGCAACAGTTCATCTCAGTTATAGAACTCGCAATTGTTTTCTTCTGTTACGATTCGCAACAGATTAGTGTTGTACGCGTGCGACTCAT
Organism: Papaver armeniacum; assembly: GCA_023531295.1. Lineage (NCBI taxonomy): Eukaryota > Viridiplantae > Streptophyta > Magnoliopsida > Ranunculales > Papaveraceae > Papaver > Papaver armeniacum. Next base: position 198,337 of record JAJJWW010002659.1, on the reverse strand, counting down.
GAGTGTGTATGCCTACACTTTAATTGACTCGGTTCCAGCCCATTCAGATGCTAAGTCAGCTTTAAAACTGACTCAAGTTTAGATTTAATATCGAAAAGAAATCGATCTCATTCTTCATTCTCTTATCTCTCTCATTCTCTTTTCTTAGGGTTCAACTTCTTCTTCGTTTTAAGGTTCAACAATCATCGATAATTATACACAATTTTTGCGGTTCAATAATCATCGATCATCAGGGTTCAATAGATTGAGAACCAAAACTTAACCCCGAACCCTAGATTTACTTATTTCGATTTCTGCTGCTGCACAAGACGAACCAAGCAAATAATTTTTGAATTTGAAGATCAGTAAGTCAGTTGTTAATTGTATGAAATCAAAACCCTTGATATATTCTCACATACCCCTAGATCTCAGAATTACTGTGATAAGCAAACTGTTTAGAACACTAGATTTACAATTTTTATTACTCGATTTCGTTTGGAAGATTTTACTTTCTAACCTTAGAATAGTTTGTTGTATGTTCAAACTTCTGTTGATTAATTTTTAATTAGGGTTTTTGTTGTCCATAAGATTTGATTTCTGAATATATTTGTAAATGTTCGGATGAATATGAATCGACAGATGGTGAAGACGGTAGATGGAGAAAACACTTATGTTACATTTAGGTTTTTTTAACGTTCAATTTTAAATGGTCTTTTAGTTTGAGGTTTGTGGTGATGCTTGTTTCAAATCACTTCGAGGAAGGCCATGTATGTAGATTTTAGCAGGTTTACTGAACTACTTATGGTGCTTGGTGTAGTGGTGGTGCTGATAGTGGCAGGTGATGCTATTGCTGGTGTTTGGTGTTGTTAATGTAAGGGTTATGGTGGTTAACCTTAAATCTTAGAATATTTTTCGATGTAGTTTTTTTTTTGCAATGTTTACTGTTATTAAAGGTTTCAAGTCGTTTCATACTTTGAGAATTTGGTTTATTTTGTTTGAATTGAAAAGGCATTACTTACTAAGTTTCAATGTTGTTTCAGAGAAGAGATTGTTGTTGCTTGGGGTGCTAGGGACAAGCTGAGACAAATCAGATGTATGTTGATGCTGCTATAAACCAATGGTTAATTACTATAGAACTTGTTAGGATGAAAAAACTTGGAGGTTGTAGGGGACGCGAAGGAAGAAAAAGGATGCGAAGGGACGAAGATAACTTGAATAGGTTGAAAGAAAAGAATAATATAGGTTACTCTGAAACAGAGATTGAATTGATAATCTGATAATAATGATAATGTGTCTAAAAATAAATAAACTAGAGTCTAAAAATAAATAAAATCTAAAAAAAGTAAGTCTAAAAACAGGAAACAATAGACTTGGTATTCAAGTCATCTAATAGTTCTAGAAAGAAAGAAAGAACGAAGAGATATGTTCTACATCAGTCCCCCCTTCTTGAAAACAACTTGGCCTCAAGTTGATTAACTTAAATCATTCTCCCTATAGAACATAAAAATTTCATGCACATTAAATATGTTAGATATGCTGCAGTTTGTAGGAAGATCCACCACATAAGCATTGTCACTTATCTTCTTCAAAATCTTGAAAGGACCATACTTCTTCATTTTAGTTATTTTGTAAGTACCAGTTGGAAAGCTTTCCTAAGGGTACGTCTTGCGGTCGAGATGGTTTAAGGGCTCAACACTTAGTTGATGTTCTTAGTGGTGCAGCGGCAGCAGTGGCTGATGATTGTTGGTTTCTATTGCTGGGGTTGTCAACCTTTGGTTGGCTAGTAAATGCCCCCATGCCTTGGGTGAATACATTTCTAGCGCCCCTTTGACTCCTTTGCTTAAACCTGGGGGAGGTATTAGTCCCATTGCGGTTGGTACGGTATGGAGGAGATTAGTCTCTAAGGTGGCTGCTTTTGCTGTTGGAAAGGACATGACTTCTTATCTTGGAGATTACCAATTCGGAGTTGGTGTTCCTATAGGAGGGGAAGGTATTTTACACGCTGTAAATCGCCTTCTGGAAATGAAAGGAAGCTCAGAGAACATGTCAATGCTGCTTATTGACTTTTCCAATGCTTTCAACATGGTGAGTAGGTTTCAACTCATCAAGGAAGTACGCCTTCATTGCCTAGGTATTTCTCGTTGGGTAAAGTTTTGCTGCCTGCGGCCTGCCAAGCTTTATTACTCTCATTATATTTTGTCTTCTTCTCTTGGTGTACAACAAGGTGACCCTCTCTGTCCCTTGTTATTTGCATTAACACTTCACCCCTTAGTGAAGACTATTGCTGCTCAATGCAAACTTGACTTGGATGCTTGGTACCTTGATGATGGTACAATAGTTGGAGACACCTTGGAGGTGTCTAAGGCTTTGCGGATAATTGAAACAGAAGGGCCAAGCAGAGGTTTACATCTCAACATTAAGAAGACCGAAGTTTTTTGGCCTTCTATTGATCCTAGGAGTACAATGGATGGTGTTTTTCCTACGAATATTGGTAGGCCTTCTAAAGGCGTTAAACTTTTGGGCGGTCCAGTGAATTTGGAAATGGGATTTATCAGCGACATGTTGTTGAACAGGGTCCACAAAACTGTTCAATTAATGGACGCCATTAAAAAGCTTAGGGACCCTCAAAGTGAGATGCTTTTACTTCGCAATTGCACTGGCGTGTCTAGACTTTACTTTGTTATGCGAACTACTAATCCGGCTGCTTTACAACCTGCCACTGATTTGTTTGATGATCAGCTTTATCAGTACTTGAGACTTCTAATTACTGGTGATGGCGCGGGTTTTGGTCCTTTACAGAAGAGATTAGTTACATTACCTATCAAGGATGGCGTACTTGGCATTTATACCATGGCTGACACTCGTGCCTATTGTTATCTTGCTTCTCAGTGTCAGACTACTTCTGTACAAAAAAAGGTCCTTGATAACTTTTTCTCAACGGATAAAGGACATGCTTTTCAGTTGGCTCTTCAAACCTTTACTCAGGTATGTGGATTACTGTCTACTTACAGTGTCGATGATACTGCCCCTCCTTCCATGCATTCCCTGGCAGTTGTTTATTTTGACGCAGTTAAGAAGCATATTCCAGACCAGTTTCATATGTCTGAAAGAGATTCAACCCTTTGGCAGTGCAATCGCATCAAACATGCTCAAGACTACCTTTTGGCGGTCCCCATTAGTGAACTTAACCAGTGTCTTGGGCCTCGACAATTTAGAGTTGTGCTTTGCTATCGTTTGGGTATTCCTTTTTTCGTGGAGAATAGTTTGTGCCCAAGTTGTAACAAGTCTATGGATGTCTTTGGGGATCATGCGCTCCATTGCGCTAAGGATATTGGGTACAAGTTTTGACATGATGTGGTTCGTGACATTGTTGCAGACATTTTTTACAAGTCTAATGTCCCTGCGCGCAAAGAGGTTCCTCTTGGTCTTCAGTCAGACGATGGCAAAGATCTAAAACCTGCTGATATTCTTGTTCTTAATTGGGAGAACAGGCAAGACGTTTGTATGGATGTTATAGGTGTATCTCCATTCACTGGTGATGGTGTGCGCTCTTTCACCCCAGGTAAGGCTATTTCGGTGCGGTTTCACGAAAACGTGCCAAATACTTGGACAAGTGCTTGTTGCACATGGCTATGGTTTGGGAGTTACGGCCTTCTCTACCTTAGGAGAGCTTGGAGAAGACACTCTAGTTTTTTTCAAACGTCTAAGGAATTGTTTGGTTAGCAACGACGCTAGGAGTGGATTAGGTAGTTTTATTTTCTATCGTTTAGGTATCGCTATTCAAAGAGGAGTTGGAGCTCAGCTTGTCGCTAGGCTGCCAACCAAAACTTCCGTGTAATAAAAAATAACATATAATAAGAAAAAATTATGATTATTATTATTCAAAAAAAAAATATTATTTTATATAATAATTCTAATTATTATTGTATTTATTATTTTAAATAAAAAATGGAAAAATAGAGAAATAAAATGAAATTATAATTATAATGTTAAATGTACAATATTTGAGGGTAAAACTTGTCTTTATAATAAATTAACAAGGTTAAAATAGAGAATCGAGTTAAATCGAATTATGTGGGTCCACAACTTACGCTTTTCCAGACTTTTTTAAAAGCTAGTACTGAGTAGCTTTTAAAAGCAGGCCTAAAATGAAAGTGCTTCTCTCCAAAAGCACTTTGAAATTTTTTTACCAAACATAATTTTTGGTAAAAGTTTGTTATAAGTTTGTTACAAAGTGCTTTTGGTTGAAAAAAAACAATCCCAAACGGGGCTGTAGACACATATTATTTTTTCAAGTGGATAATGGCCAAAACGTTGAAATACATCAGAGACAAATGCGCTTTTGAGTTTATATTCAAGAACATCGTTCGCAGGTTCGGGATTCCAATGGCTATCGTCTCACGAAATAGTAAGCAATTTGAAAGAGAAAATAACGACATGTTGTCTAATGCATTCAAGATTCATCGGAGAAATTCGACTCCAATATATCCTAAGAAAAATGGACAAGCTAAAGCAACAAACAAAACCATCGCCGATAATTTGAAGAAGAAATTTGAGGGGAAGCTCAAAATTTGGTGCAAAGAACTACACAATGTATATTATGCTTATCAAATGGTGAATGAAGTATCGAGCGATGACGTGGAAGCGATTTTTCCAATCGATTTTCTAGGGTTTTTTCACTTCGTGCATCCATGGCGGAGGGGATTTCTTCTCAGCCGATTTCGTCTCATCCTCTGAAAAATAATCCGCGTCAATCTTCCATGGGAATGAGCTATGTAAACTGTTTAAGCAACAACAATCAAACACCCTCTGGATCAAAGCTGGATTTTGAAGAAGCAAAGATGATTGATGGAAATCAACTGCTTGTTTCACTTCAGGTGAACTCAAATCTCACATCTCTGTTTGTGAATCTTATGTTGTCGGCTATTTTTTGGGAAAGAAACTTCCTTTTCTCTTAGTGAAGGAAAGTTTTAAAAATCAGTGGAATCTAAAATGTGACTTCTCCATGACCAACCATGGTAGAAAAGCCTTTTTATTTAAATTTGCTTAAGAAGAAGATAGGATTAAAGTTTTAGAATTGGGTTCAATGTTCTTGGCAAAAAACCTCTTTTTAATTCGGCCTTGGTCAACCTCTTTAGAACAAAATGTTGAATCCATTACCTTAGTCCCTGTCTGGATAAATCTTAGGCAGGTTCCTCTTCATCTCTGGAATAAACTTGGTTTTTCTAGAATTGCAAGCATTGTTGGTACCCCGATAATGGCTGACACGCCTACAATTATGAAGACTAGGATGGCTTATGCAAGAGTTTTAGTTGAAGTTTCAGTCGACTGCTCTTTCCCTACTGAATTTCCAATCCAAATTGATAATGTAAAATCAGTGGTCAAGGCTGAATACCCATGGAGACATGCCTCTTTCTCTCACTGCAAGAGTTTTGGGCATTCAAATGCTAAGTGTAGTTTAATTCCTACGCCTAAGGTTTCTTTTAAAGGGGTTCTTAAACCTAAGTCAAATGAAATCATTTTACCTTCTTCTTCAACTCCAGCCATTCCTGAAGAGATTTCTTCAAAAAGCAATACAATTGTGATTCAGAGCACTAGGGAAAGAACGAGGCGACTCAACTCAGAGTTGAACAAATTCCTTTGGTGGCTAATTCAATTGATTCTCATATTACAAACTCTATCCAAGATGGAATAGTGTTGGATAGTTCCTTGTTAGCTAAGGTGAATAGTATTAGGTCTCAATTTTCAGCATTGAAATGGACTTATGCTAGAAAACATAAGCATTCAGCAAGACAGATAGAAAAGTCAATGCCAATGGATACTTGTTTTTCAAATGCTTTTAATGTGTTGTTTCAAGAAGATGAAAGTTCAAATGAAGAAGTGGTTCACGAGCGTGAAATTTCTGAAATTGATGTTGGAAGAAAGCTTCATCTTCCACTGATTTAGAAAGTGCGAAGGTAATTGCAAGTGAAGTTTGAAATGAACCTATTCCAGTCTGGGAGGAGGAGTCTTCTAAAGCTCCAGAATGTGAGGCAGACAACAACATGGTCGTGTAGATGAATTCAGATGAAGATATGGAAGTACAAAAGGTTAAATCTCTTGGTGTTATTCCTCATAGAACACCATTGACTAGTTCTCAACAAGTGGAAAATATCTGCAAGTTTGTTTGCTCTTTTAGGAGCTCCCAAAGGGTGTTCTAAGAGAGAAAAAGAAGAATCTTCGGTGAGTTAAATGAGAAATATTAGAAAACTAGGAAGGAGAGGGAAACGGAGAAATTGGGTTGGAAAGGTGATCTTATCAATGAACAACTTGGAAGGGGCCAAAGGAAATCCGCTAAGAAATAGTTCTTTTTTTCTTAGTATCATGATAATGTTGCTTTGTTGCTTGTATGAGCTTAATCTTTGTTGTTTGAGCTTAACATTTGGCATTTGCACTGTTAAGTGCCTTTACCTTTCTGTATGTTTTTTTTTTTTTCTTTTATCAATATATTAACTTTTTTCCTCAAAAAAAAAAAAAAAAAACTCGGCAATGGTAATGACAGATCTATATAAAAACTGGCATTTATTTTTGTTTGTCCTATCCCCGATAATAATGGTATTTATAAATGGTGAGGTGGCAATGACAGATCTATAAAAAGTGAATGGCGTAGATCATTGCATTTTTTCGTAATTGGGCTTTGACGTGGGCTGAAGAATGCGCTAAACGCGCCAAAAATCACTTTTTCTTTTAAAACGAAAATTAAATTCTCACTTAGTCCCGCCTAAATTGGTATCTGCTCCCGCGTTATTTCCCATTATAAGAACACACACTACTGTTTAAGAGGAGATAAACTTGGAGATCCGATCCATTTGAAAGGTATATGCTGCTCCATTGTTCTTCTTTTTGCTTAGATTTTGAGCATTCATCGTATCAATGAATAAGTGTAAAGAATATTTTGGTAAAAAAAAAAAAAGTTTGCTTATTTTGTAATTTTTTAGAATGCACTAATAATGTTTGAAAAAATTTCGCTTCCAGATTTCTTTCTTTTTAATATTCTGGTATGTACTTGACGTGATATCATTTTTCTATTTACAGAAGAATAGTCCAGATGAGAAGTTCAAGAGCTTAAAAAGGTATATCATGTGTTGTTATTTAATCATCCTAAATATTTCTTTAGTTATGATGCAGTTGTTGTAGGATCATTGGTAGAGATACTTACGTTTTTAGTTTGTCATATGTTCATGTTTTCATGGATGTTGCCTATTGAACTTTAACCTAGCAGAGGATGGGCTCTCTTATATATATAGTATAAAAATAAGGTCTAACTTGCTGGTTCATAGATTAACTCTGCCCGTATTGTATCAAGGCGGTTTATTGTAAGTTAATACTTAATTGGCGTCAAACGTAAATGTCACCCACTTTAATAATTACACGAAACATGGTTATTGTAGGAAATTATAGGAGTGATAATGGATTAGTAGAATTAACGATAGGGAATACGCGAATTAGCCCATAAAATGCTAGATTATAAGCTTTGCAGAAGTAGTTTTTTTTTTTTCCTTTAAGATGCTTTTCAAAAACAAAAAAAAATTGCAAGTATATCACCTGCCTCATGATACTAAAATATCATCTGCTGTAATATCATCAGTTGGCACTTTCTTAATTCTTCCACTATCAGTAGGAGCAAGAGAATACATGATGGAGAAAAAGACAAGTTGTAAAATGAAGACTATCGAGCATGTTTTGAGATCAAAGGGTAAACGTAGAGTTCCAGCAAAGATGGGTATGTGTATGTCAATGGTGAACAGACTCCCCGCAGAAGTTATCATAGAAATACTTTCTCGCTTACCTACTGATTCAATCTTAGACTGCAGACAAGTATGCAAAACATGGCGAAACTTAATTCGTCATCCTTCCTTTGCTTATATGCACCTACGTCGGAATGGTAACATCCACCCATGTCATTCTTCTGCTATTGGTGCTAAGGTTGATTGTGGTTTCCTTTTTGAATTTCGTATTCTCACACCGAAAATCAGATACATGTTGTACTATGGAGAGTATGACGGCCAGCCTAATAAGAAACTCAGAAGGCTCAACCAGCCTTCCCATGATTGTCTCTCAATAGCTGGTTCACGTAACGGTCTTGTCTGCTTTTCTGATGGCAACTGCATTTCTTATATCTATGAACCTATATATATTAGTAATCCGATCACCAGAGAATTCATGAATTTTCCAAGACTACAACAAGTTAGTGGTGAGAACAAGATCGACACTATGGTGTGTGGTTTCGGTTACCTTCCTTCTATTGACAAGTATAAAATTATAAAAATCTATTATATCCAGAACCAACCCATGGGACGAGTCCAGGTATATACACTTGGTGGTGGCAGATGCAGTGGCTGGAGAGACATTGGGGAAATACCTTATTCACTGCGACGTACAACTGAAGAAGGTTTCCGATGTCTTCGTTGCCCATTTGGTGAATTTGCAAACGGAGCTCTTCATTGGCTTGACAAAGAGCAAAAGATTGTGTCCTTCAATTTGGCAGAGGAGAACTTTTACTTGCTCCCATCACCGCCTTTTGTCAGTGCTTTAAAGGTGAAAAACAAATTTAACCTTGTGGTTTTTGGAGGATGCTTGTGTTTTATTCATAAAAAAGGGGATGGATTCTTGGACATATGGTTCTTAAGGAAGAAAGCGGAGACTAGTAGTTACGACCTGAATGAGCAAGAGTTCGACTTATTGACCTGGGTCATGGAGCTGAGCTTACCAGTTGATGCATGGCCTTTCGCCCTTACAAAGAGTGGTGAATTCCTAATGTGGTCGTGCCAGTCTTCTGCTATCTGCTCTTATGATCCGAAAACTGCAACTATGAAAAAGCTCATGTTAGATGGTGATTTCTGTTATCCAGTTCCTCACATGAATAGCTTTGTTTCGCTCAAGGCTCTTGGAGAAAAGTGTCGGGCCAGAAAAAGATACGCTGTTAATCCATCACCAAAGGAATATCTCATGGAACAGCAGAGGAAGGCCAATGGAGAATTTGATGTCATTCAATTTTAGGTGCACCAGACACCACTTTCTGTGATTCTGTCTATTTACTTTTATGATCAGATATTATTACTGCTTCTCTGTTTTAGGTTCAGTTGAAACTTCAAGTGATTACTATTTCTTTGTTGTTTTTTAAGTTTAGATGAATAATCCAATTCAATATATTTGCTATGGTAGTTCCTTTGCTTGGTAATCAAATTGACTACTTTTTTTTGTAGGGGTCAGCAAGTATATTTGTGATGTCAGAAGACTGTAAAGCTAGAACTTTATTATATCATTAGCTTCTTGTAAATGATTTGCAGAACTGTATACTTATAGCATTGCATCTGAACCTTTCTCCAGGCTATTTCCCCCCCTATTTTGAATCTCTTCATTTTTTGTTAAGGCCTTCATGGAAGTGATCTTGACTATATGCAATACCAAATTGAGAGTTTAGCTCTCCAGTGTTGGAAGTAATCCCGACTATTAGCGTAGTGCAGCTCAGTTCAGCTCGTCAGCCTTAACTATATGTTGCGGACATAATAGGCTAGCCTTGCTAGGCGCTTCATGCTTGCAGTGCAATGTGTTACGAGGTTGTCAACCAGAACTCGTAGTAAAAAGTAGAGGCTTAGTTAGTCGAGCATAGCTTTTCTGGGCCTAATATGTAGCAGTATACAGGGGTGAGCATGGGCCGGTATGGCCCGGATTTACCTCCTCCGTATCCAATCCAATAAATTAAAGGTTTTCTGAAATAATTTACTCTAATTGTTTAAATTTTCATAGCTTATCAATCAATTCCATGTCTAGGATCACCACGATCAAGTTGGAATTCTGGGTTTCAATTCTTAAGTTTCCCTGATTACAACTAACACAAAAGATATTGTTGGAGGATTAGCATGAGAAAAAAATAACCCAATTCATTAGGTTAATTTGATTTACAGGTTAGGATAATCAGAAATGGTGGTGGTGAGCTGCCGGATTAACATTTTCTATTAGTTCTTTTGGTGCTGGCAGCGGAAGCTGTTGAGGTAGCGGAATCGGTGTTAGTGTCGCTGCGGCGACAACGGTGGTGGCGGAGGTGCTGGTAGTGACGGGGGAGGTAGCGCTAGTGGTGGTGGTGATGGTGTCGGAAGTATCCATTCTGGTTGCAGTAGTTGTGCTGGCGCCTAGTGTTGTTGCGGGTGGTGGTAATGGTTAAAGATGTTAGCATCGAGAAGAGGAGATATAAAAGGTATTTATTTGATATCAATGGGTATTTTAGTCATATGAAAAGGCTTCACCAAACAATTACCTCTTTTCTTTATACTAGTGGATTGCCCGTGCCATAATGGCACGGGGACAGAAGGGATGCTAGTACTATGGCTAATGTCTTCGTCGGTGTATCGAGTCGACATTCACAAAAAAAAAAAAAAAAACTTATAAGAAAGGAATATATTCATTTGTAATGAACGCCAAGGAGACAATACCAAATTTATAGCAGATAGTGTATGTTCTTGAACATAGAGAGATATATGAGGTTTTCTGGCACACAGGACCCGCGGACATAAAAGCAGGACTTACACCAATGCTTCCCTACCAAAGGAAAGTTGTACTGGATATCAGTTCCCACTGCACCATTCTGAATATTTTTTGACTTGACAAACATATATTTCAAACCAACAGAAAAAGAAATTAAATCAAATTGTAAAATCCAGACTGGGACGACTGTAATCCCTTCTCAATCGGTCTACCTTTTATAATGCCATCAAACAAATAACACTTTAAATCTAAACCGTCCCGGAAATTCTCAAACTCATCTCGCCTGAAGTGGTATTAGACCTGCAACAGGTAAGCCAGATGCTGCTAGTATCTTAACTATTGAAGCTTTTGAAGCCAGGGCACATTCGGAAAATCCGCCCCACCCTGGTGAATTTAGTTATAGATAGATACGTCAAGAGTTCCAAATCCAGGAATCAAGAATTAGATGGGAGAAAAACATAAATTATTACAGTAAATAAGAGGGATATCATATCCCTTCACATAAAACGCCTAAAACATTCTTAATCACACCTATATGGGTCAAGTTAAAAGGACGGTGTTTCTCGATGAACGGATCATTCTCGTACTAAAACCTCTTAATGCGAGCGCCGAGGCCAATCAAAGTATAATATAAATACAACAAAACCACCACAGAACTTTAACAATAAGAGGACATAGAGTGAAACTGCGAAAACAAACCTTCATTTCCATGTTCATTAACTTCTCTACCATGTGAATCTAGACGTAGAACATGAGCTTTTTTGGTAGTTTGTGTCGAATAACAACCTCTCCTGGTATCTTCATATGGAACAAACTGAACATCAATTGACAACCAAATGAGCCTTGAATAGACACTGGGTTGATATTCCAACCTCTGTGGCAGTTAAACAAACAGGTAATGATCACAAACGTAATCTTTCTTTTAGGTGTTTACACCAACAGGTAAGAGGGGGCTGTAAAATATGAGATTGTGAGTGAAAGTGAAGTTGGAAATATATGAGAGAATGCAGAAAAATATATGTAGCCGGATGTACCCTGTAATGTGGTGAGCTTTAGGAATTGTAATGTGGTGAGCTTTATGAACTGTTTTCCCATTATGAAAGTTACGGTAGTGATGGTGATGGAGAGGAGATGAAATCGACGGAGGTGGAGGAGGGTGGTGGTGGTGACAGTGAGTATCTACAGCAATCATAGATTATCTCTGAACATTTTGTTCATCTGTTTAACGATTAGGCTCCTCAAATCGATCAATGGTCCTTCCCAGTACCTATACTGTAGAAGTTTGTCATGCCACAAATCGTTATGCGGGAAATTCCTTAATTAGTTAAACAGATACCAATACGCAAATTGGTGTTTCTAGCGCTAAAATTTAAAAGTAAATATGCTTCCCAATCAAAAGTGCTATACTGGTGCAAAGAGAAACTTAGGATTAGAGGTGGAAAGTAGATTTTTTTTTATCCCTAAACTGGTTTCAGTCTAAAATCATCTCTAATAACTGTCAAGAACAAATATGAGAGATTGCCAAACCTGACTTCTGGATAACCAAAGAAAATAGGCTAAAAACCCATGGTATATCCAAATGTTGAGAGTCCAAATTCGTGCATCCCTGAGGCATTCGTTAGCATTGTTCTTGAACTTAGGATTCAAATGGTAAAGATGGCTAAATTTTACTTGAAGTATTCATTCAACCAAATAGACCAAATTGAAAAAAAAAAAAAAAAAGTGATACTCTGAAGCATATTTACAAACATGTGGAGTTGAAGAATAGAATTGTAACTGACAGCAGATAAATGGATCATGTAATGTTCATTCAACCAAATATGGCAGCAAATCAATTTATTATTATAATCAACCAAATACGAATGCAATCATGAAAAAGATGAAAAAAAATGGTTAAGAGAAAGTTCAGTTCAGTTTTTTATTACCTTAGTAAGATTGGTGGAGAGTGAAATATGTGATAGGATTAGAAGAGGTTGTAGGAAAATTTGTCGGAGGAATTGAAATTTCGAAGAAGTAGACTGAAGATTTCTACCCCATCAGATTTTTCAATCTCTCTTTTAAATTTCCATTCTCTTGATCTTCCTCGCAATTAACCTGATTACAAAATTTTAGGTTGTACTGATTGGGATCGAAATAATGAAATTGAGGTGTTCATTAATTGATAAAGATGAGGCGATAGTTAAAGATACAGAAGGAAGAAGAGGCTGGTATGAATTGAATTGAAATCGAAACTGAAGGAGGTGGTGGCGAGTATGAATTGAAATCGAAACCGGTGGTGAAATCGAAACCGGTGGATGGTGGTGACAGTGGAGGTGTTGGCGCTGTGGTGGTGGTGATGTTGCTGCTGGTGGTGGTCATGGTATCGTCGGTGGAAGCGAAAAAGGAAGATCTCAATTGAGAAGAAAGCAAACGAAGAGAAGAAGAGAAGGTAAGAGAGTTCGATTCTTTTGCATCTGTGTTTTAGAAAGAAAAGTGGTGATTAAACAATTTGCCCCTGGATTGAATGATATTACCGAAAATGTACGCAGCAGTGTTAAAAACACGGAGGGGCAGTTCAATAATTTCCTGTGCGACGGTGGAAACGGGAGAATTTTCGTTTTCGCTTATATTATAGATTAGTAAGATAAGATAAGATATAATATATATATAAGTGTCATGGACAACACTCCAAACAAATATCTTAAGAATTCCAAAACTATCTACATATTTTCTAAAAACTATACAAATGCCTTAATCTAAGAACCATTTTTTGGGACCATGGTTTTTTTGAGGGGACCATGGTCTTATTAGGCCACCTTCCCTATAGTTATAAGGGTGTCCTAAAATGTGGAAATGACTAACCTACCCTTAACCTAATTTAATTTAAAACTAACCTAATAACCACCACCTCCTCCCACCACCGCCGCCAACCACCACCACCTCCGACTACCACCACCAACCACCACCACCACCTCTATATATATAACTTAATTTAAATCATTAACATATTTACTCTATAACCTAATTAAAATTATAACTAATCTACAACTTCTTCTTCCTCTATTCTATATTGTTCTTCTTCTCTTCTTCATCAATTTATGATCATCTAACCCTGATCATATACAAATCTAATCAGAATCATCAAATTTTTAGCCTGGTCGATCATTGAATTTTCATCGTCGATTAATCAATCTTTTATAAACAAACCTATCCATAAGTATTTTCCCACAAACCCATTACTTCTAATTCGTTTTTGATTGAAATTTTGAGCAGTAGTCATCAAAATATGGTTTAAATGGAAGTTACAGTGGCAAGTTCGGTTAGGAATAGCTTAAAAAAAACTAGTTTGCTAACCGAACATTCTGAAACCAAGAACACGAAGAACACTTCGGTTATCACGAATTAATTTTTTCTCAACCGAACTCAAAGTTCGGTTGGTTCGCAAAGAAGGCTAAAACTATTTTCTAACCGAACTTTACCAATATTACCAAAAAAATCAAATGTAACCGAACTATGCTATTTTGCCCTCTATGTTGAGTTTCAAATTAACCGAACTTGTCCCACTATCTTCGGTTTGTTCGCAAAAAACCTTGACAAACCGAACTCTTAACTAATTGTGTGTAGTTCGGTTAGATATTGGTTGGTATGAAGTTTGCGAAACAACCGAACTTTGTACACTAATGTGCGGTATGATTTTACACAAGTTCGGTTAGCTATTGGTTGCAAACTAACCGAACTTATAGACCCTAAAGTTCGGTTACATTTCGGCCAAACCGAACATAACACTGTAATCCTATTTACAAAGTTCGGTAACATGTCTGTTAACCGAACTTCAAAAAACCTCCATTATTGGAGAGTTCGGTAACCTGCGTATTTAGAAAAAGTAACCGAACTACACTTTCAGATGAGTTCGGTTACATGTTTTTCACACAAGGTAACCGAACAAGCCAAAATATACTTAACAAATTCACATTTTTTTTGAAATTTTGGATCAATTCAACCAACATTATCTAAGTTTGAAGCATACCTGGTTACCCAAATACTCTTCCTCCGGTTGTGGTTGGTAAAATCCATGTGTTACTTCTTCATGTTCTCTAACTTTACTCTCTCAATAATTCTACTTCTTTTTGAAAAAAAACTCATCTGATTTTTTAATCTCACTAATTATCTTTAACTTTATCATTTCACTAATCATTACACTAACTATTATTAACACTAACTAATCATTACCCAAAATTAATCGGGAGGGTAATTTAGGTATTAATAGAAATATCTAGATAAGGGGTGACCTAGATTTACTTCTAAATGTCTTACTAAAAATAGAACCATGGTCCCCCCAAAAAAACCATGGTCCCTAAAAAACGGTTCTAATCTAACGGGTATGGATGTCCAATGGATTTTCAAGGTTGCATCCGGGCCCAATTCGTAATCCGTTAGATTTCAAAAATCCCATCTGTATCCAACCCATCAATGAAGTGTCTGAGCATCCATCCGCAAAAATACGATTGGCCCCGGTTAAATCCGCGGATTACGGACGAAATGCTCACCCCTACTCCAAGCCAGACCAGATAGGCAGCGCATCCCATCCCATTTCCTACTCCAAGCCAGGCCAGACAGTCCTCGTATTCATCTAGGAGAAATTAGGCTAAGCCCCCCCAAAAAATACTATTTTTATTGTCAGGACGGAAAAAAAATTGGGTTACAGTGACACCCATAATATTCTGAAATGTGGAAATTTCTAAGGAACCCAAGTTTGGTTCCTCTCTCTTCCATTAACCCGTCATTAAGATCGAATATATGAGTAGCCCAAATTGTAAGATGTACGGTTAAGATTAAAAGTTTTAGATTGACTTTACATTTTCATATTTTTAGTAGGACTAAATTAACCTTAATTAGTTAAGTATTATTGATAATAAAAATTTTAAGGAAAAATTCCATCGATAATTATTGAATTAGTTACGTCGTTTTTGTTAGCGTTATTTATGGTCAAAAAATATTTCATTAATTGTTTTCCATTAATATTAGGTGGATATGGTTATTATCTTCATTAATTTCTCGTTTGTTATTTTTCGAGTGCGTGCGATTTTTCTTCCCTAAAATATTTTCCTTTTCGGTCAATCAATTTGCTTCCGTATTTTATATTAGGATTGGATCTCTGGTTCTCTTCTTCTTCCTCCTCTTCTTATTTTTTTCTTTTTCTTTTCCAATACAAGTAGATTAATCTTCAATAAACATCTTCTATGCATTCGATGTGTACTACCATCACCGTTATATAACTACATCTCCATCATACACCACCACCCCATATTAACTTTGATCCTTTCTGGATTCATATAGTTGGTGGTTCCAAGGGTTAGTTGTACTTGTCTGTATCCATAATTTTACAAATCCGTGATGAGTACACTATAATCTAGAAGCAAGTATCTTCATTGATTGTCAATATAGATTTGTTATCTGATTTTTTTCTTTCTTTGGAAGCATTGTTAACTGATCTTGATTCATACATTATTATTAATCTTAAATTTGGTTTCCTTTCATGATCTTGTCAATTGATCTCCATGGATAATTTTTGTTTTTAGGGTTTACTTTGGAAAGTGAAAATTGTGACAACTGGGAAAATTTAATTTCTTGCATGCCCTGCAATTACGGGAGGAGAGAAAATCAACCTTTTACTTGTCGCACCTCACATTATTGTTGATAAAATCTAGAAATTTCGCAAATCAATTGTAACACTAATAATTAGTGAAAACTGGATTTTTCCTATTTGCGATCCATGGTGATAATTTGATTTTCCTAAATATACCATATTTTAATAAATTGGGGGTCACTATAATTGGGTGAAAAGTGAATTTGTCCAGAATATTCAATGGTGATAATTAAGTTTTTCGTAAATACTTGTAATAATAATCAGTGAAAAGTTGACTTTTCATAAATCTTTCATGGTGATAATTGGATTTTCCTGAATATCCGGTTGTAATAAATTAGGGGTTTACATTGGGTGAAAATTGGATTTTCCCTAAATCTTCCGAAAATTCATGTAATAATAAACAAAATAATTAATAGGCGTTATTTTAGGAGTGTCAAAGTGAGTTATTTAAGGAACTCCAAATTTAATGATAAACGAAAAACTTAATAAGAGTTATTTTAGGAAAGTCAAACGAGAGTGTTTTAAGGATTGAAATTTACCATATATATATATATAACCGTTTTTATTGTTTCCTTCTTTATTTTATTTAATTTGTTTAATTAGACAAAAGGCTATTCTTGTAATCATGTCATATTTTGGATAAATTTGGGTTTCACATATATTGAAATCTTAATGGTGGGTTTCTAATATACAAAAAAATAAAATTGGGCTAGAGAAAAAGTTCCCCATTCTGAAATTATGAAAAATGACAGCATAATCCTAATTTTTCAGGGGTATAATTGGCAAGCAAACTAGAATATAACACATCTAAAAATTCGCGCCTTGGAATTTAACAAATTTTATCTCGTTGGAAAGCTTTTAAAGGGATCTGCACAACGAGTACAAACAACAATATCAAAAAAAAAAATCACGAAAAAATCGGAGGTGATTATCATTTTAGGCAAAAATTTCTAAAACTGACTACATGTTCTTTATGCAACCTCCAAAAAAAACGCATAACACAATATGCATACACCACAAAAGATGCATAACACGTTATGCAACTATATTTTGTTCATGCATCTATTATTTTTGTTATGCATCTATAACAAGTTATGTAGCCATTGTTTTGGTAATTTTAGTGCGTATAGAAGAGAAAAAAATGATGCATAATACATTATGCAGCCATATTTACGGATGCATATCAGGTTATGCATCCATTTTCTCGATGCATAAAAGATTATGCAACAATTTTCAATTTCACAGCTAATAAAGAAGATGTCGGATAATGCGTCATGCATCCATTTTCTTGATTGCATGACAAGTTGTGTAGTCATAACATCATCTTCTTCTTCTTCTTCTTCTTCTTAGTTCTTCTTCGTTTTCTTCTCCTTAAACTCCTCTTGGCCATAACAGCATCCATCTTCCCAAATTCAGGACACCATATATACATCCATACACCCACTAGGACCATTACCTTTCTCCAATTTCGCTTTGATTTCATAATCATTTTCACAACCAGAAATCCCAAATTTGTATCATTCATTCTCAAATCATCATTACAACAACACCAAACTCGATTTGTTCGTCATCCCAGCTCAAATGAGCTTCATTATTATTCCCTATATATTCTAAATCTCAAACCAACTCTTCTTCCTGTTCTACTTGATTGAAACAACTTCAAACCCTATCTCCATCTTAGAACACATCTCAGATCCATCTTTTCAATCATAATACCTAATTCAAACAAAACCCATTCATATATCTCTCGAAACTAACAACAGTAAGATCCCGATTCATCTCAGAACATCACCTCAAACCCTAACTTTCGATTTCATTCATCTATTGTTTCCAATCTTCCTGCGATTATATTGTCGATCAATATTATTCATCGGAAGTCACAGTTATGAGGAAGAAGAAAAAGAATTGATGAAGAAGTTCAGCGTGTGAAGAAGAAGAAGAAAAAGAAGAAGAAAAACAAACGAAGAAACCTAATTTTATAAACTATGGGTTTAAGAGAAATTTTCTCACAGAAACTGGGGGCGCGCGTGAATTTTTCCGCTCGTGGGTTTCAGGGTGAAAAAAATCTGAGGAATGGGTTTGGTAGTAGTTTTCACATTCAACTACCCAAAAAGTCCGTCAGGCCGGGCATGCCAGGTAAAGACACTTATTTTGAGGCCCAAAGCCCATTTGTTAAGCAGGCCATGCTAGACAGGCTAAACATGATTCGACAAATATGGCAATACTGCCACCTAGATTTAGGCAATGGGGCAAAAATTAGGGGAAAATAACACGGAGAAGTAGCCAAATAACCTAAAATGCGTATCACGGGGAAAATATAAAAAAATGATCCTCTAAAATGAAGATAATATAAAGGGAACATTATCAAATTAGGCGCAGGCCCAAAAAAAAAATATTCTCATTGTCAGGCCCACGATTAATTTTTAGTTCCGTGACACCCATAATTATATGACATTATTAAAAATGTCTGCATGGCGGATTATGCATCCGCATGACGGGTTATGCATCAGGGGTATAATTGGCAATGAAACTTGGATATAACATATCTAAAAGTCCGTGCCTTGGAATTTTACAAATTTTATATCGTTAGAAATCTTTTTAAGAGAGCTATGTAACGAGTAAAGACAAGAATATCAAATTTTAGTTTTTTACGAAAAAATCGGAGGTGATCATCATTTTAGGAAAAACTTTCGAAAACTTGATACATAACCATTATGCAGCCACCAAAAAAGATGCATAACACATTCTGCAGACGCATAACGAATTATGCAACCATTTTCTCCATTGCATAACAAATTATGCGTTTGGATAACAAAGTTATGCATTTATAACAAGTTATGTAACCATTGTTTTGGTTGATTTTAGTGCGTACATAAAAAAAAATTGATGCATAATGCAGTATGCATCCATATTTACAGATGAATATCAGGTTATGCATCTATTTTCTCGATGCCTAAAAGGTTGTGCAACAATTTTCTCGATGCATAATGCATTATGCAGTCATATTTTCGGATACATAACAGGTTACGCATCCATTTTCACGACTGCATACATGTTATGTTGATATTATTGTAGGTGCATGCCAAGTTATGCAACCTTATTTTTTGTTGGTTTTAATACTAAGAAAAAAGTAGCTGCATAACGTGTTATGCAACCGTTTTCCGGACTGCATAATAAGTTATGCAAAGAAAAAAAAACTGCAGAACGTGTTATGCAACAAATTATGTAGATGCAAAACCTGTTATGCATCACTATTCACACATCCATTTTCTTTTAAATGCACGTCACACGCACACCAAATCAGACTCCACAAACCCTTGGCAATCACCCTCAGTGGCGGAACCAGGATTCAAATTAATGGGGGGCTTGATAAATAAAATTTTGCACACTGGCAAATCTTCTTTGAATTTTGACGTCTGTTGCATCTTCAAAATATCTTCCACGTACAAATCAAGCATGCATCCGTTTTTTAGCATCCAAATGCCATAATGGAAAACACCAAATACAAATATCTAAATCTCCTCTTAACATACCATCATAATCTCCTCTGATTCATTAAGTTACACAGAGATAGACTGGTTTGATTGTATTTACAAAATTATTAATGCTACTGCCGGCACCAAAAGAAGATAGTCGTGGGATTCCAACTCAATTACTAGCGGCAACACCAAACGGTAGAGAATAAAGTTAACAAAGAATGGATTTTAAGGGTTCTTGATGTGGACGGAATATGGATTTAAACTGAATTTCTCACTTGAGAACCAAGCAAAGCAAGATTGAGTTTAGGGATAAATTGCATGGTCTAAAATTGGGTTTAACTGGATGGTCTAGATCGAGAATTGATCAACAGCTGCAAAGAGATGGCGTTGGATGATTTTAGCAACAGATTAGTGATGGTTTTGGATGCTCGAACTGGTGGCACTGGTGATGTTTCCTAGTAATCTAAATGGGTTATCAAAATGGTTGTATAGAGCACGGTTAGATGGATTTTGGGTGGTGCTGAGATGAAATCATGAATACTTAGGCTAAGTTTCAAGACTGAAACTCAGTTGCAGAAAGGAACTTGACAGTGAAACGATCCACAACTTGTCCACCATTAATCAACTTCAAACCCTTCTTGCCAATTTCTCTCACAATATTCCCTGTAAATCGATCCAGACATCATTCCAACAAAAACCCATCCATCCAATTTCTTCAACAACAAATATCAAACCTTAATTTCATCAGAAACCCTAACTCCAATTTACCATTATCATCTTCTCTGAACTGTTGATTCGAGACAAATTAAACCTAAGCTGTTAATGAATTAAACACCGAGTTGATGAAGATAAGAAGAGAAAATATTCTTTTCAGGATGAAATCCAGTTCCCGGTGTAGTTAATCAAAAGAATCAATAAAAAAAAAAACTGAATTTAGTCTAGGGTTTTTATGTGTTACCTTATTCTTCTTTAATTCATCTTCATCATCATATTTCTCGTCTGCCTAACTACGATTAGATACGTTATATTTTGGATTCGAATAATCCCTAAAAACGAAAAGAATTGAGGTGGAGTTCCAGGGAGATGGAGAATTACTTTGCGCGAGCAAGGAATACTGGTTGAGAGGAATCAAATCTCAAAATTAGACACACTAAAAACAGAACGAAATCAAATCTACACCTGGTTGAGAATTACGGTTTCTGTATGTGTTAACAAATCAACAAAGAAGAAAAAAGAACTAAACAAAATTTTATAAACTATGGGTTTGAGAATAATTCTTCCCTTAAAAAATGGGTGTGCGCCTTCAGATTTCTGGGCGTGGGTTTCACAATGGGGGGAATCTGAAAAATGGGTGTGACTGTAGTTTTCACTATCTATATACCCCTAGTATGTGGCCCATTGACAAATACCCTTTGAAACTTAAAATATACCCCCAAGCTTCTAAAGCCCAAAACCCGGATTAGTAGTTTACCAAAATATCCTTAGTTAAATAAAGAGAACTGTAAATTCATTCACCCGTTATTTTTCATTTCAGTTTTTCGGTTCTCTCTCTTACTATTTCGCTCTTTCCCTCTTTATCTTAAACCTTCCAAATCGTAGAAAAAAATCAAAAACATCATAGAAATCAAACCAAAAACTAGTTGCTGATACAATTACAGAGATACAGAAGATTAATTGAAACAGAGAATTAAAAAAAAAAAAAAAACTAGGGTTTGTAATCGATGTTTGAAAATTGATTACTGGAATCTTCAAATTAGCTGCTAATTCTTGATTTCGTCGATTTGTTGGGTTTTTATTTTGATTTTGATTCAAATCTTTCTTAACTGCTAACTGTTATTGGTTTTGATTTGTGTTAAAATTTCGTCGATCTGATTTGTATAATGGTACATTGATTTACTAATGAGTTGCATGATTTCTTTGCATGTAACGAATTCAAATTTATTGATGCAAGGAGATTGATGATATTGATGGTAAACTGATGATATATACAGCTTTACATGTAACTCTCAAAAATCTCTAATATTGAGTTATTGTAGGTTTAAAGTTGTGATTTACCCTATTGTTGGTGTTGATGGTATTAATGGATGAAAATTTAGTCTATTGTTGTAGGGGATTAATGGAAGAACTATAAATATATAATACATTGATGAAACTGCTGCTTTTGATTGTTTATTGTGATTATAAATTTGGTTAGATTCTAAAATATATGTAATTAATGTATGTTATAATACCATGGCTATTGCTGGTGATTGAATTTTATGTGATAAGACAGCTTCTCTGTGTTTAGCACAAAAAAATACTTTTC
The DNA here is from genome assembly GCA_023531295.1 of Papaver armeniacum. Taxonomy (NCBI): domain Eukaryota; kingdom Viridiplantae; phylum Streptophyta; class Magnoliopsida; order Ranunculales; family Papaveraceae; genus Papaver; species Papaver armeniacum. Next base: position 176,424 of record JAJJWW010002659.1, on the reverse strand, counting down.
ATTTCCTTGTTACTTTGTTATTCTTAATCAAACTGAATACCCTGTGCAGTTACAATTTGCTCCAATTCATGTATTTATTCTATTGTTTATGTTGTTGTAGGCTTATAGTTTTTGGAACTTTTCTATATGACATTCTGGCGTGTGCTAATTTTGATGTGCATATGTAAAATCATTGATTATTTTTTCACTTTATGGTTGTTGTTTTAATTTTCACCTAGTTGATGTAAAATTCATGTGATTGTTCTTCTTAAATGCTTTATAACATAGAATAAGTCAATTCGGTTGGCTTGTCTACTTTGGAACGATGTTATAATAATAGTCATGAATAAAAGTGGAAGAGACTTGCTCAAGTCGTTCCCAAAATCCATAACAACACAAGGAAACCTGTGGTATCTAATTCTGGAAACAACTTGCTCAAGTTGCCTCCAAATGTTAAAGCAAGTTGTTCAAGGTGTCTCCAAGTTGGAAGCAACTTGTTTCAAGTCGTTCCCAAAATCCAGAATACAGGAAGGTGCGCTATCTCATTTTGGAAGCGACTTTCTCAAGTTGTCTCCAAAGGTGAAAACAAATTGTTCAAGTTGTGTCCAAGTTGGAAGCAACTTTGTCAAGTTGTATCTGATACTGGAAGCAACTTTCTCAAGTTTTTTCCAATGTTGGAAGCAACTTGTTTCAAGTTCGCTCCAGATTTCACAGTAAACTTGCTTAAACCTGACTCATTGTATGTTTTTGAATTTTTTTAACAGTATTGATATACATGTTCATGAAATTTTGCATAGCCAAAGAAAATGAATTTGCAGTAGCGGGAAGCAAGGTTTCATTACTATAACTACCAAGTGGGTGACAAGTACAAAACATTACTTGGAGCATATATAACGTTTTAGAGGAAACATACGAGATATAGCCGTCTAATATATGGTAGCGAGCGAAGAAGAAGTGGTTGCTAAAGTAGGGTCAAGATGGATTCCATATCTTAAATGCAACTGATAAATGGAAGCTTCAGAAAGGAAAAGAGGAGAGTTTGGATGAAATCTACATTGTAGCACTTGTATCACTTTTGACATAGTAATGTAAATCTGCAGAAAAGATAAACATCAATTTAGATGTAAACATATAAATATGTACTTTCGATATTGTTTTAGTTATATTATTATTCAATGAATTCAATGATTTTCAGATGTAAACATTTATACAGTAGGCTTGCAGGTATATACATAGCTGAAAGGAGATCACTAAAAATACAAACTGATCCTTATGATTTTTTTTCCTAGATGAAACTTGTTCAAGTTGGCTCCAAAGTTGAAAGCAACTTACTTCAAGTTGGTTGCAAAGATGGATGCAACTAGCACAAGTTGGCTGGACTTCAGGGAGCAACTAGAACAAGTTGTCTCTACATCTGGAGCCAAACAAATATTATTTCCCCACAAAAAAAAAAATAGAGCCTGTAGCAGACAGTCTTACATAAAAAAAAACAACAAAACATAAAAGAGAACTCAATTCAAAAACAACTGCAACAAATTGTTTAGAACAATTGCAACATAACACGTTCAGGAAAATAAATTAAAAAAAATACCCAGAAAAAGACAACAAGTTCACAAAACATAACAAAGTTCAAAAAAAATGACAAATGAAAAATAAGAACTTAAACAAAGATTCATTTCCAGAAGTTTGAATACAGTTGCCTTCGAAATGTTGGTGCACGAGCAACCGATGGAGGTCTTCGGCATGTTTGACGATTGTGATATGCAAGCATGCCACACCGATCCCACTCTCTTCTTTCAAACCCATTCATGGTAACTGCGGTGTTGAACATCATTTCATCTCCCAACATCGAGAATTCCCTTCAAATTAGTAAGAAACCAAAGCCATTTATTACCATCTTCACCAGGAACAACTTCAACTGGAAAAATCTATGCCAACCACCACCACTTTCCTCCACCGCCGTCGCCAATCACCACCAGCAACCACCGCTTCCACCGTCGCCGCAAATCACCACCAGCAACCACCTGTGGAGTCAACTTGCTGAAGCTACTAAAGTTGTCTTCAAAGTGAAGGCAACTAGCTAAAGTTGTCTCCAAATTTGGAAGAAACTAGCAAAAGTTGTCTCCAAATCTGAAACCAACTAGCACAAGTTGTCTCCAAATCTAAAGGCAACTAGCACAAATTTGTCTAAAAAAGAAAAACAAAACATACACAAATGAGTGAACCTGGCGTGAGTCGAACATACATCCTCTGACACGAAGTCATTCATGCTACCATTGCACCACAGATTCATCACACTATTCTAAGATGTATGTATAAAGATAATTTCACATGCTTCTCAAAAAAAAAAAATGGACCAACTAGCTCAAGTTGCCTTCAATTCTGGAATCAACTAGATCAAGTTTCCTCCAAATCCGGAACCAACTGGCTCAAGTTGCCTCCAAAAGTAAAAGCAACATTCTCAAGTTGCCTCCAAATCTGGAACCAACTAGCTCAAGTTGCCTCCAAAAGCGAAAGCAACTTTCCCAAGTTGCCTCCAAAATCTAGAGTCCAAGAATAAAATTGAGAAAACTCATTTATCATGCAATGCCCTTCCACACCTTTTCCTGTATTATATCCAGCAACTACAAAAATAATAAAATGTTGTTGCTTAAATCCAACCCCACACAAGAATCAAGATCTTATATTAAGAATTACTTACTGATCTAATAATTCGATTGCCAGGAGATACACAAACAAAAGAGTACTAAGGGAATTCATTCATGATGGACATATAATCTTCCAGAGCTCCCGACTACAACAACAACAACATAATTCTATTAGTTATAATCTCCAGAGATCTGAATATGAAAATGTAATTACAAACCTAAATCATTTACCTGGATAACTATTCAATTTTAGATGGATAATGAAAAACAATGTTAACTGAATTCAAATTTGAACTTAGATTTACCACCACCACCACCACCATAATCATCATCTTCAACTAATGGACAAAATTCTTAAAATTATAAAAAAAAAGGAAAACAACTTAAGAATTCTATAAATATGTTGCATAGTAAGGATTCAATGAACAGACTGCAAGTGGAAATGGATGATCCATGTCTCACATGGTATACAAAGTATAACATAATATCATAACTTGATTTCTAATGGCTAACATTGTTGTCTTCAAAGTACTTGGACACAAATCATTATGGGTAACAAGTGTAGAATAACTGATCAGTTCTTTACCTCACGAATGTGTGCTGGGTACTAGATCTCAATTTCTTAAATTGTTTAATGGATACCATTAAACCACGGATCAACGAAACCCATATGACCTCATATTCAGAAGTCACCAATATTTACTTATCTATAGAACTGTTATGTTCGCTTGTACGATGCCACTTCCCCCCACCACCATCATTATCAGTTTCTATTCTTTGGTAATTTCAGCAAAATAGCTTCTAATCTTCCATAAAAACCACCTCTTCCTCCACCATAGCAGCCACCACTTCCACGATCTCCACCTTGGTATCCACCTGTTTATGGGTAAAAATCGTTTCTGCTGATTTCAGTAATTTCGGTGGGTGAGTGAGAAACTGGTTCAAACCCTAAACAAATGTGCTGCACGTGAGCACTTTATAGATTCGAGAGATCAATCTGTACAAGTCCGGCCTAAACCAAGAAATGGCCGTTCCAGACTTGCTTCGGTCACAAAGTGGAGGAGAAGGGTTGATTTGGGGAGGGAAGCAAAGAAAGGTGTTGAGGAGAGTAGTATCTCGACTTGTATCAGAAAGTGAAAGCTTAGGAAGCTTGCAAGAGATGGAAGCTTTTGGGAGAGCTTGCAAAGTTGCCTTTCTGAGAGTGTGGTATTTTTCTCCTGACCGAGACTTGTTGTCTGGTGGAAATAGGTAAGACCTATTTATACAAGTCGAGATTGAAACGTACCCACGGCCTCATGAAGGAAGAGAGTAAAGGGTGAAATAATGGGAGGAGGTGGTAACCGCATGGTTTAATGGGCGAAAACGTTTTTCACCATTATTTCCTCTTTTATTTGACCGCTTTATTCCTTTTCACGCTTTCTTAATATGAGCGTAGTGTACGCTGCATGCTGTGACCGCCAAACCAAAACCCTAAAGAAGCATCCCCCAGTTTGTGTCGATGTCTCGATTGTTGGTTGCATCTAGAGTGCAAGTGGCGCTGCTAGTGGCGCGTGTGGCATGTGCGGAATGCCTTGGTGGTAGGTTGCACGGTTTGCAAGTTAGGTTACCAGCGTGTGTGTTTGGCATGTGCCAATGGCATGTGCGGAATGCCTTGGTGGTAGGTTTGCACGTTTTGCAAGTTAGGTTACCAGCGTGTGTGTTTGGCATGTGCCAATGGCATGTGCGGAATGCCTTGGTGGTAGGTTTGCACGGTTTGCAAGTTAGGCTACCAGCGTGCGTGTTTGGCATGTGCCATTGACTCGTGCGGCCATGTTGACCTAGTTGCAAGTCTTGCAAGCCTAGGGCGCTATGTTTGGCGTGGGCCAAAGGCATAGCGGCTTGGAAGTATGGCTTGCAACACGTGTTGGCATGTGCCAATGGCACGTGCGGCCATGTTGACCTAGTTGCAAGTCTTGCAAGCCTAGGGCGCTATATTTGGCGTGGGCCAAAGGCATAGCGGCTTAGAAATATGGCTTTCGGCACGTGTTGGCATGTGCCAATGGCACGTGCGGCCATGTTGACCTAGTTGCAAGTCTTGCAAACCTAGGGCGCTATATTTGGCGTGGGCCAAAGGCATAGCGGCTTGGAAATATGGCTTGCGACACGTGTTGGCATGTGCCAATGGCACGTGTGGCCATATTGACCTAGTTGCAAGTCTTGCAAGCCTAGGGCGCTATATTTGGCGTGGGCCAAAGGCATAGCGTCTTAGAAATATGGCTTGCGGCACGTGTTGGCATGTGCCAAAGGCACGTGCGGCCATGTTGACCTAGTTGCAAGTTTTGCAAACCTAGGGCGCTATGTTTGGCATGGGCCAAAGGCATAGCGGCTTGGAAGTATGGCTTGCGACACGTGTTGGCATGTGCCAATGGCACGTGCGGCCATGTTGACCTAGTTGCAAATCTTGCAAGCCTAAGGCGCTATATTTGTGGTGGGACAAAGGCATAGCGGCTTAGAAATATGGCTTGCGGCACGTGTTGGCATGTGCCAATGGCACGTGCGGCCATGTTGACCTAGTTGCAAGTCTTGCAAACCTAGGACGCTATATTTGGCGTGGGCCAAAGGCATAGCGGCTTGGAAATATGGCTTGCGACACGTGTTGGCATGTGCCAATGGCACGTGCGGCCATGTTGACCTAGTTGCAAGTCTTGCAAGCATATGGCGCTATATTTGGCGTGGGCCAAAGGCATAGCGGCTTAGAAATATGGCTTGCGGCACGTGTTGGCATGTGCCAATGGCACGTGCGGCCATGTTGACCTAGTTGCAAGTTTTGCAAACCTAGGGCGCTATGTTTGGCGTGGGCCAAAGGCATAGCGGCTTGGAAGTATGGCTTGCGACACGTGTTGGCATGTGCCAATGGCACGTGCGGCCATGTTGACCTAGTTGCAAGTCTTGCAAGCCTAGGGCGCTATATTTGGCGTGGGCCAAAGGCATAGCGGCTTAGAAATATGGCTTGCGGCACGTGTTGGCATGTGCCAATGGCACGTGCGGCCATGTTGACCTAGTTGCAAGTCTTGCAAACCTAGGGCGCTATGTTTGGCGTGGGCCAAAGGCACAGCGGCTTGGAAGTATGGCTTGCGACACGTGTTGGCATGTGCCAATGGCACGTGCGGCCATGTTGACCTAGTTGCAAGTCTTGCAAGCCTAGGGCGCTATATTTGGCATGTGCCAATGGCATAGCGGCTTGATTTGGCATTGTTGCCATGGTGCGCAGTATGCGGCTTGGTTTGGCATTGTTGCCATGGTGCGCAGGGTGCGGCTTGGTTTGGCATTGTTGCCATGGTGCGCAGGGTGCGGCTTGGTTTTGGCATTGTTTCCATGGTGCGCGGTTTGGCATTATTGCCATGGTGCTGGTTTGGCATTGTTGCCATGGTGCGCGATATGCGGCTGGTTTGGCATTGTTGCCATGGTGCGCGATATGCGGCACTGGTTTGGCATTGTTGCCATGGTGCGCGATATGCGGCCTGGTTTGGCATTGTTGCCATGGTGCGCGATATGCGGCTTGGTTTGGCATTGTTGCCATGGTGCGCGAGGTGCGGCTTGGTTTTGGAATTAGGGTTCTGTGTCGAAAACCCTAATCTGGTATTTTGAAAAAATACCCCTATTAATTATTTACACCTGAGTTAAATGCTCTTAGTTAATGTGTTGCGGGTAACACTAGGTCATGGGGTTTTACGATTTTACCCCTTGTTTAAAAACCACCATCAACATTAAGTCCCCTGCTTAGCTCGGAACAGGGGCTTTGTTGCGAGGTAAGCATAAGATGGCGACAGGACTATCAACAAAAACCGTAAAGAGAATTGAGGGGCTTGTCTGACCTTTTATAAATAGGATTTGGAATCCTTGCCTCTGGGAGTTTTGCACAAATCGGGAGGCTGGCACAATTGGTGGGGCCGGTGCAGCTTGGGCGACGTTAGGAAGTTGGCGTGAGTTGGGAAACTGAGTTTGCTAGCTGGTGAGACCGGCGCGATGTGGAAGCTGTGCGTGCTTGTAGGCGTGACTTGGGAAATTGCGTGTCTTTGGCTGGTGGGGCCGGCACAATGTGGAAGCTGTGCGTGCTTGCGGGCGTGACCGATGTAAACAAGGAGGGAGTTTCTTCCGATAGCAAAGTTTCCTTATCTTGCTTTCCTTCACGTGCGGCTTCCATTAGGGCATCATCCATGCCAAAAAATCTGGAAGCATTATGTCTTTCATTGCTCCCTTTCCTTTTTTAAGGTTCCGTATTCATATCCAAAAAAAAAAAATTTGCATCGTCTCCTCGTTTGAGAAAGGGGTTCTTCTTGTTGTATTTCTCTCTTTGTCATGTCGCACAGATTCGAATCATCTTCTAACCAGCCAGGTTCCCCGGATGAAGATGCGAGGTCTGACTCTCGTATGGGTACCCCAACAAAGGTTATTCGGGTTAAGAAAATCATACTGGTATGTTTTCTTCTTCTTTGGCGACCGACGTACACTTTAACGCTTGCTGTATAAATGGAAAATTTCCCTTTTGTGCAGAGATATCCCGTTGGAGCATGCGTTACTGTTATCGACGAGGATGACCTAGTCGTTCCCCTTCCTTCAAACCCGACCGTGTTGACTGCTGCAGACTGGGAGGATGCTGATTTAGGGCTCTCTTGTCGTGAATACACTTCCGCGGGTTTGTCGTTTGGGACTCGTATGAGGTGTCTCTCCTCCAATTATCGGAATGTTGGTGGTTTCCTGGTGCGGAAAGAATTTGTGGCCCTTTATACGAAGATATGGAAAACATACGGCCATATTGCTACCAGGAGCGTGGTGAAGTGTTGTTCGTCCGCTTTGGTTTCCGTAGTGAACTGTCTTTTGCCAATGATTGCTGAGATGGAGAATGTGTCCATTCATGCTGCTGCGGAGTCGGCCATTCAAAAGTGGGAGAATATGGTGTCCACCTGTGAATCCTTGGAGTTTAACGTTAGCTGGTTGCAGCATCGCCTCAATATTGTGAAGGTCTACGAGTGGAATTCTTCTTTGGTGTGATTCACATACAAAAGCCATCTTTGGAAGAGGAGGAAATTTTGGCCTGGAGTCTCGGAGGATTGAAGAGTTAACTTAAGATTTAAAGAGTAGGACCGAAAGATATCATGGTCAATTGAAGATGATATTTTGTAGGGATTATAATTTGCTAGATGGGCTTTTCGATTTGTATTATGAGATTTAAAGGCTCCTCTTTCTTTTTTTTTTTTTGAAGAAATAAAGAGATTCTCGTTAATCTGTTGGATTGTATTGAAATTCAATAAGCTGGTAAGAAAGTAAAAAGAGAGAGAGTGCACGGTCGTTCACACTTTTGATGTAGCATGTTGCAGGGAAATGATTAGGCGTAGTACGCCTTAAGCCACTTTCCATTGATGACCGCCTTTAGCTTTCCCCCATCTTCTTTGATAATCTTGTAGTAACCACTGTTATATTCTTTAGTGATTATGTACGGCCCTTCCCATTTGGGAGAAAACTTCGGTGCCGATGCATCTTCTTCTGGATGTGTTTGGCGGTCTTTAGCACTGCAGATCTCCTTCCTTGAAAACCCCGAGTTTTACATGGTACATTGTATGCCCCGCAAATCCTATTTACGTATACTTGTGCATGTTCCTCTGCCCGAGATCTTCTGGAGTCCAGAGTGTCTAGTTCCGCGATTCTAGCATTGAGTGACTCGGCTTCATTCCATTGGGGTCCGCTTGCTGCGGCAATTCTGGCTGACGGGATCTTGATTTCTGCGGGGAGGATCGCGTCTGTACCGTAGATGAGGGAATAAGGAGACATGCCGGTGGAGCTTCTAGGAGATGTTCTGTATGCCCGAGTGCCATTGGCAATTGCTCGTGCCCATGCAGGATTGTCGTGTATTGTCCCAGGCGAGGATTCGGATCAAAGTCTTGTTGGTACTTTCGGCTTGCCCATTTCCCTGGGGATAATAGGCGGTAGAGAAGACTTGTTTGATTCCGTACCTTTCAAGCAGTTCATGTACTTGCTTGTTAGCAAAAGGCGTGCCGTTGTCAGTGATGATGTGTTTAGGTACGCCAAAACGGCAGATGATGTGTTCCTTGATGAATGCCGCGATTGTGGCTCAAGTGGTTCCTTTCAAATGGACAACTTCAACCCACTTGGTAAAGTACTCGGTCGCGGTTATTATGTACTCATGCTGTTTTGAGGATGGTGGGTTGATCTTCCCAATGATGTCGAGTCCCCAGCTATAAAAGGGCCACAGGCTACTTATCGCATGCAAGGGTGTTGGAGGCACGTGGATGAGGTTTCCGTGACTCTGGCATTCTCGGCATTTCTGAACGAAAGTAGCCGCGTCGTCTTCCATGGTCGGCCAGTAGTACCTCTCGTGTATCTGTAGGAATAGTTTCTGTTTCCCTTGGTGTTCGCCTTCATGCATTTCTCTTAACATAACTGGGATTTCTGTACCGCTCAAACACCTTAGTAGACTTCCCCCGAAACTCTTGAGATATAAAACCCCATCATGGAACACGAATCTTTTGGACTTACGCCTTAGCTTGGACGCATCCTCTTTGTTAGTAGGAAGAATGCCATCGTGAAGGAAAACCATGTACGGCTCCCGCGATCCCAGTGTGACTGATGTTGAGGACTTACGTCGACATGGGGGCTCCCCCGGCAATTTGGACACGCTTTGGAGTAATCGTGACTGGGTTTCCATCTCCGGCCAATAGTATCCAAGTCGTTGTAAACGACGGTGAGAGGGTTACTACGATGTTATTCCACGAGACTTCGGTATGAACATGTTCAAGTTGTTGTTGTGCTTCCTCTTTCCCGAGACACCTTGACGAGAGAGTTTATCTGGATTTCGATGATACTGGGACACCTTGAAGCATAAAGAAATTCCGCAAAGTCTTGAGGTCGACCTTCCCTTGGAAAATTGAGTTGTTGAGTTCTTGAATGATAGGAGTTCTCCAAGTCATCGTATTCGGCTTTCTCGGGTTGTGAAAGCCATGTTGAAGCTATGGTTCGCCGTTTCTTGTCGGGGTTTCCTCGGTTCCTTGAACGTAGCTTTGAGGCTATTGTAGCTAAGCGGTCGGCATGCTTGTTGCTTTGCTTCGGTGACACATGTGTGATGGTTGCTTGGCGAAATAATTTAGTAGTTTTTGCGCTTGACTTTTGTATGGCGCCGTGTTAGTTCTTTCAATGCATAGATCCCGTTTACCTGGTTGATGAGTAATTTGGAATCTCCTTTTATCTCCAAACGTGTGGCCCCAGCTTGTTTAGCTAGTGATAGTCCAATGAGGAAGGCTTCGTATTCACTTGAGTTATTGGTGCACGGAAAGTCTAGTTTGAAAGAGTGCGAAAGACTTCTGCGGCGGGAGATACTAATACAACACCCACTCCTCCCGGTATTAGTCTTTGGGGGTGGAAGAGCCATCGAAGAATAGCGAGCCATGTTTCTTCTTTGACTAAAAGGTATCTGGAAGGTCTCCCGGGAGATCTTCTCGTAATTCTGCGGTGTTTTCTCCTGGGAATGCTGCTAACAAGTCTGCAACGGCCTGTCCTTTTATGGCCCTTGGGGAGATGCACGTTATGTCGAACTCTGATAGCTGCAGGAGCCACTTAGCCGGCCTCCCTATCAAGGCAGGTTTCGAGAGGAGAAACTTTACGAGGGTCGATTTGGACACTAGCACCACCTTATTGGAGAGGAGGTAGTGTCCGAACTTCTCGGATGGAATGAATCGATGCTAAACACGCCTTTTCCTCCTTGGGGTATACGAGTTCGGCGTCTCTCAACGTTCGACCGAAATAGTATATGGGGTATTCCATTCCTTTATCGTCCTCTTGCGCGAGGAGAGCTCAGATGGCGGCGTATCGCTAAAGGCTGTGTAGAGACATAGTGGTCTCCCTTGCATAGGAGGCTTCATGACGGTTAGGGAGGACAGTACTTGCTGGATCTTCTGGTACGCTTTTTGCTGAGACGTAGTCCACGTGAAATTCGCTCCTTCTTTTAGAAGAGGAGTAAACGTAGTGGTGAGCTGTGCCAGTCCCGGTATGAAGCGACGAATGTAGTTTACTTTGCCCATGAAACTTTGGAGCTCCCTCACGGTTCATGGTGGCGGCATCGTGAGGATAGCTTGCGTTTTGACTGGATCAACTTTTATTCCTGCGGCTGTTACTTGGAATCCCAAGAATTTCCCCGAAGAGACACCAAAGGCGCATTTCAAAGGATTCATCTTCAACTTGTATTCGCGACATATTTCGAATACTTGTCGTAGCGTTTCCGGATGATCCGCTCGAGTCTTCGATTTAACCACCACATCATCTACGTAATCTTCGACTTGCTTGTGCATCATATCGTGGAAGATGGTAGTCATGGCGCATTGGTAAGTGGCGCCAGCGTTCTTCAGACCGAAAGGCATTACGGTGTAATAGAAGTTTCCAAGAGGGGTTCGGAAAGCAGTCTTACTTGCGTCGTGCTCATACATCTTTATCTGGTTGTAACCGCTATATCCATCCATGGAAGAGAACATACCATGTCAATTGGTAGCGTCTACCAGCATGTCGATGTTAGGTAGCGGGAAATCGTCTTTAGGGCGGCACTTGTTCGGATCTACGAAATCGACACAACATCCGATCGACCATTCTTCTTTTTAACGGGAACGATATTGGCTAACCAAGTAGGATGGTGAATAGGTTTGACAAAACCAGCGGCTAGTAATTTCTGGACCTCCGCCTTGATTTGTTCTTCTATGTCGTGTCTGAATTGTCTTGGAGGCTGCTTGACTGGTTTGGATCCGGGTATTACATGCAGATGGTGGGTTACCAGTTTTCCATCCAAGCCAGGCATTTCTTCATAAGTCCATGTGAAGACGTCCTGGTATTCTTTGAGTAGGTCGACTAGCTTTGAGCGTTCCACAGGACGTGGATTCGAACTGATCGGAATGGGTCGCGGAAATTCCTCATTCCCTATATTGACAGTTTCGAGTTCGTCGGTGGTTAAGTCGGTCCCATCTTGTAGCTTCGAGGGCGTACGGAACCTCCTCCCGGTTATTGTGAAGATATTCTTTCGGGGCGGAGAGGCCGGGTCATGGTCTCCCACCGCTAATTGCTAACAGTGGTGATAATGTGTGAGCTTTCCCTTTTTGCTTCGTCTTGCGGTAAGGATGTACTCTCGCTTGGTGCGGGCACGGGTTACGCCGGTGGCAAGAGGCGACGGGTCTTCCTTCCGAGGAGGTGGTGGAAGGACGGTCTCCTCTGCGGGTATCTCCGGTTGCCGCTATCTCGAGCGATGTCCATTTTGGTAGCGAAAACCATGAATCTTGGTCGCCACGCCTTTTGAACCCTCCTTCGGCCCATGTGCTTCTACGCGATGGCTTGGTGCATAGGGGGACAGGTGGCGGGGAATGCGAACGACTTCTCCGTTCAATCTTGTTTTCGGGCATTGGTGGTATGTTGAAGGGACGATTTTGAGATTGTGCGCCCACGGCCTTCCCGATATCATGTGGTAGTCTGGTTCTTTTTCAATTACTTCAAACTTCACGCTTGATTGGATTGGCCCTCTTTGCCGGTTCCAAGTTGATGTAGCCGTATGTGCTAGTTTGGTTGCCTTCGAAATCCGTCATCGTAGTGGGTTGTCGTACGATCTCATTAGGCCGCACCTTGGCAGCTTTAAGTGTCTTGAGAGTGATGACATTGGAAGATGCACCCGTGTCAATGAGCGCTCTTCGATACTCTATGTTCTTGACGAGCCGTAACATGCAAGGCCGGTTGTGACCGTCTTCTACCATCATGTCGTCAGTCGGTGAAAACAATATTGTTGGCGGATCTTCCTAGGGATCCTTGGAGTCCCCGTGGGTGCGAGAACTAGTGATGCGTTTAGTGCTATTCGGTTGATAGCGAGAGAATGTTTTTATCCGCTGGTCCTTGGAGAGATGCGGCAATTCACATAAGTTTTCTACCAACATGGTCGCCTCTGGTCCGCCGGCTTCCGATCGTTGTGTGAAACCGTTGATTTGATAATGCTCATTTGGGATGTTAGTCCCCGCTCTTGATCTCCTGGGGAAAATGAATCACTTAGCCCCGATGTTAGATTGACGAGGAAGTCGAGTATGCTGTTAATCGCATCCTTCATTAGGTCCATGTTTTTGGCGTGGATCTCCTGAGCACGCATCAGGTCAACCAGTCTTGGGACCTCTTCATTGGTGGTATTGCTTCCAGAAATTGAGGAGTTATCATGACCTTGAGCGGGATCAATGTTTGTGGAGATCACTTGATAGCCGACCATGCTTGCGTGAAAATTTGAGGATGGAAGCTAGAATTTGATATTGTAACCGAAAGATCAATCCTCCCGCTGTGGTCGCCAATTGTTTATGGGTAAAAATCGTTTCTGCTGATTTCGGTAATTTCGGTGGGTGAGTGAGAAACTGGTTCAAACCCTAAACAAATGTGCTGCACGTGAGCACTTTATAGATTCGAGAGATCAATCTGTACAAGTCCGGCCTAAACCAAGAAATGGCCGTTCCAGACTTGCTTCGGTCACAAAGTGGAGGAGAATGGTTGATTTGGGGAGGGAAGCAAAGAAAGGTGTTGAGGAGAGTAGTATCTCGACTTGTATCGGAAAGTGAAAGCTTAGGAAGCTTGCAAGAGATGGAAGCTTTTGGTAGAGATTGCAATGTTGCCTTTCTGAGAGTGTGGTATTTTTCTCCTGACCGAGACTTGTTGTCTGGTGGAAATAGGTAAGACCTATTTATACAAGTCGAGATTGAAACGTACCCTAGCCTCATGAAGGAAGAGAGTAAAGGGTGAAATAATGGGAGGAGGTGGTAACCGCATGGTTTAATGGGCGAAAACGTTTTTCACCATTATTTCCTCTTTTATTTGACCGCTTTATTCCTTTTCACTCTTTCTTAATGTGAGCGTAGTGTACGCACATCTTTGTGACCGCCAAACCAAAACCCTAAAGAAGCATCCCCGGTTTGTGTCGATGTCTCGAGTGTTGGTTGCATCTTGAGTGCAAGTGGCGGCGCTGCTAGTGGCGCGTGTGGCATGTGCCAATGGCATGTGCGGAATGCCTTGGTGGTAGGTTGCACGATTTGCAAGTTAGGTTACCAGCGTGTGTGTTTGGCATGTGCCAATGGCATGAGCGGAATTCCTTGGTGGTAGGTTTGCACGTTTTGCAAGTTAGGTTACCAGCGTGTGTGTTTGGCATGTGCCAATGGCATGTGCGGAATGCCTTGGTGGTAGGTTTGAACGGTTTGCAAGTTAGGCTACCAGCGTGCGTGTTTGGCATGTGCCAATGGCTCGTGCGGCCATGTTGACCTAGTTGCAAGTCTTGCAAGCCTAGGGCGCTATGTTTAGCGTGGGCCAAAGGCATAGCGGCTTGGAAGTATGGCTTGCGACACGTGTTGGCATGCGCCAATGGCACGTGCGGCCATGTTGACCTAGTTGCAAGTCTTGCAAGCCTAGGGCGCTATATTTGGCGTGGGCCAAAGGCATAGCGGCTTAGAAATATGGCTTGCGGCACGTGTTGGCATGTGCCAATGGCACGTGCGGCCATGTTGACCTAGTTGCAAGTCTTGCAAACCTATGGCGCTATATTTGGCGTGGGCCAAAGGCATAGCGGCTTGAAAATATGGCTTGCGACACGTGTTGGCATGTGCCAATGGCACGTGCGGCCATATTGACCTAGTTGCAAGTCTTGCAAGCCTAGGGCGCTATATTTGGCGTGGGCCAAAGGCATAGCGGCTTAGAAATATGGCTTGCGGCACGTGTTGGCATGTGCCAATGGCACGTGCGGCCATGTTGACCTAGTTGCAAGTTTTGCAAACCTAGGGCGCTATGTTTGGCGTGGGCCAAAGGCATAGCGGCTTGGAAGTATGGCTTGCGACACGTGTTGGCATGTGCCAATGGCACGTGCGGCCATGTTGACCTAGTTGCAAGTCTTGCAAGCCTAGGGCGCTATATTTGGCGTGGGCCAAAGGCATAGCGGCTTAGAAATATGGCTTGCGGCACGTGTTGGCATGTGCCAATGGCACGTGCGGCCATGTTGACCTAGTTGCAAGTCTTGCAAACCTAGGGCGCTATATTTGGCGTGGGCCAAAGGCATAGAGGCTTGGAAATATGGCTTGCGACACGTGTTGGCATGTGCCAATGGCACGTGCGGCCATGTTGACCTAGTTGCAAGTCTTGCAAGCCTAGGGCGCTATATTTGGCGTGGGCCAAAGGCATAGCGGCTTAGAAATATGGCTTGCGACACGTGTTGGCATGTGCCAATGGCACGTGCGGCCATGTTGACCTAGTTGCAAGTTTTGCAAACCTAGGGCGCTATGTTTGGCGTGGGCCAAAGGCATAGCGGTTTAGAAGTATGGCTTGCGACACGTGTTGGCATGTGCCAATGGCACGTGCGGCCATGTTGACCTAGTTGCAAGTCTTGCAAGCCTAGGGCGCTATATTTGGCGTGGGCCAAAGGCATAGCGGCTTAGAAATATGGATTGCGGCACGTGTTGGCATGTGGCAATGGCACGTGCGGCCATGTTGACCTAGTTGCAAGTCTTGCAAACCTAGGGCGCTATGTTTGGCGTGGGCCAAAGGCATAGCGGCTTGGAAGTATGGCTTGCGACACGTGTTGGCATGTGCCAATGGCACGTGCGGCCATGTTGACCTAGTTGCAAGTCTTGCAAGCCTAGGGCGCTATATTTGGCATGTGCCAATGGCATAGCGGCTTGATTTGGCATTGTTTCCATGGTGCGCAGTATGTGGCTTGGTTTGGCATTGTTGCCATAGTGCGCAGTATGCGGCTTGGTTTGGCATTATTGCCATGGTGCGCAAGGTGCGGCTTGGTTTGGCATTGTTGCCATGGTGCGCAGGGTGCGGCTTGGTTTTGGCATTGTTGCCATGGTGCGCAGTATGCGGCTTGGTTTGGCATTGTTGCCATGGTGCGCAATATGCGGCCTGGTTTGGCATTGTTGCCATGGTGCGCAGTATGCGGCTTGGTTTGGCATTGTTTCCATGGTGCGCAGTATGCGGCTTGGTTTTGGCATTGTTGCCATGGTGCGCAGTATGCGGCCTGGTTTGGCATTGTTGCCATGGTGCGCAGTATGCGGCCTGGTTTGGCATTGTTGCCATGGTGCGCAGTATGCGGCTTGGTTTGGCATTGTTGCCATGGTGCGCAGTATGCGGCTTGGTTTGGCATTGTTGCCATGGTGCGCAGTATGCGGCTTGGTTTGGCATTGTTGCCATGGTGCGGCTTGGTTTTGGAATTAGGGTTCTGTGTCGAAAACCATAATCTGGTATTTTGAAAAAATACCCCTATTAATTTTTTACACCTGAGTTAAATGCTCTTAGTTAATGTGTTGCGGGTAACACTAGGTCATGGGGTTTTACGATTTTACCCCTTGTGTAAAAACCACCATCAACACCACCACTCATACCATATCCCCTACCACTCTCAATATTGTTATAACCACCACCACCACAAGTATGCAAGATATCATTTCAGCAAGCAGAATTATTATCAAAACCAAATCAAATCAAACATATTTAACACAAATTAACTAAATCAATACCAATCAACTAAATCATTACCAGTAAACACTTGAAACACAATCATATATAAATTATCCAATATTAAAAACTGATTTTGCTAAAATTTATTGAATCAAAATCAAAATCATAAAATAGTATAAACTAGCTTAAACACTTAATCTTCTCATGTCGGTTGGTATTAAACATTACATCTATAGATTTTCAAAATAGATCAACAAATCGAGAACGGTGGTGATAGTGGTCGTGGTGGTGATAACTGAGGAGAGAAAAGAAAGAGAAAAAATTTCAAGATCTGAAATTAAAACCGTAATCGCTTATTTTCGATGTAAAACTTTACTTACCGTCGGAGGTGGAGGTTGATATGGAGGTAGTGGTAGTTGTAGAGGTGGTGATGGTGGTTGTGGAGGTGATATACTGAGATTTGATAGGTTGCAGCGAAGATATCTCTCTCTCTCTCTCTCTCTCACACACACACACACACACGATTCTTCGTAATCTGTAAACTTCATTTTCCATCTTCCAAAACAAAAACAGAAATAATTTGATAGATTTTGTTGATAATAACGGCGGATGTGATGGAGGTGGTGGTGCTAGATGTGGTGGAGGAAATCTAGAGTGATGCATATGGTGGTGGTGGTGGGAGCAATGGAAGCGATGGAGATTTTTCTTCTGTGTTATTAGAAATAAAGAAGAAGAGATGAAGGTTAAAAATGAAATTACGAAAATTATGTTTTTAATTAAAATTTCAATTATGCCATTAGGGGTATTTGTAAAGACTCCAAGGGTATTTGTGCAGGACCTATGGATAGTAGGGTATTTATAACATTCCCACTAATATAAAACACCCAAATATTGAAAATACATGTTTGCACTTTGCACTTGTTTTCAGAGATATTTTTCTTTAAGTAGAGTTGAGAGATATTTTTCTTTAAATAGAGTAATCGATCCATACATTTATCCATGAATGCTAATGGTGTACCAGTTTACCGGAAAGAGTATAATATAAGCTAATAGAATGAATTAGTACCTATTCAAGAAAAGAAAAAAGAACTATGATAAATTGTCTAATTTTATAGAAAATTAGAAAATATACTAAAGTCGCATCTCAATTTTAATTTGATTTACCTCATAATCATTAAACTTTTGAAGAATTAGTAGGTTGAGATACTATCCTTTTAAAAGAACAACAAGCAAGCCTCGGATTTACGTCGAGATCATTGTTATTGTACTGGCTTTTATCTACACTTCTACTCTCGGGATTAACCATTATAGAGATGGTATTCCATTTGGTTTCCGTGGCGAACTATTTTATTTTATTGAGGTAAAAGGTTAAAGTTTTTATTGCGAAGAGAAAAAGAAAGGAGACAAGAGGAGTTGAGCACTTAAAGCTCAACCAAGAAAGCAAGATTACATACAGCCCTAATCACATTCTTGAATCGCTTCCTAATTGAATATCAAAGTGCTAAAAGTAGTAAAAAAAGAACCATTTTGGGATATTACCCCATTTGAAGTTTAATCTCCTGACTTCGTTAATGATATCATCCTTGTCTTTATGTCTTTTTCCTTCCATGACTATGACAATTCGCTCCATCCATAGAGTCCAGAGAAATGCTACTGGGAGTATAAGCCATATTTTCGTCTCGGGCTATTTGTATCGGCATATTCTACACCAGTTTACTCCAACATTTCATTCTATCAACATTTTTGTAAGCCTGACTGAGAATTCATTTTTCAAAAACTTGCAACAAGATAATAGGATACTGCAATGTACAATCAATAGTTATACGAACTTCAAAATAATTGTCATGAAATATTGTAGGTGGAATATTGAGATACAAAATTTATTGTAAAGGAAACTAGTGTGAACTTTGATATGAAATAATGGTGATACGAAAATATTGAGATAACATTTTTCGTATGATTTCATATCACCATTTCTTATTGTTATCGGTATAAAGAATACATGTTTTTACACCGATAAAACAAGCTTACAAGCCAATTAAGTACTTATTTTACATGCTTCTAAGAAAGAAAAAAAGTAACTATTTTCACTATTTGAATTCCCCATTTTACATTACAAAGTTTCTCCTAAGATAAAATAGATCGGTTTGAGGGACTAACTGAAATAACAGGATTATAAAGTAATGGTTATTGTTACCGTCGGTGTAAGGGTTATTTGTGATATGTTGTTGCAATTTACTTAGATTTAGCAATTTAATTTAAGTGTATAGGGTAAGAAAATGCATAGTGTACTCCTATTTGTGATATGTTGTTGCAATTTACTTAGATTTAGCAATTTAGTGTATAGGGTACAAACGGGTTTTGTTATCTTGTGCACCCATGCACAAGATAACACCCAATCATTGCATTGGGAAAATGCAAAAACAATTAAAAAAATAGGAGAGATGGTTTCTAATTGCATTGGAGAATGCAAATTAACATAGATTTAAGAAACATGTATTTATTGGGTGTTCTTTTTACATTCTCCATATATCGATTCTGATAGGCTAAGCTACCGGATATCAGATATATATTCGATATTATCTGGTTCTGATAAAAAAAATGTTAAAAACACTGTAAAACATGTTCATAATTGAAATTTAAGTTCAATTTCTCAAACTTTTCACATCGGATATCGGATATGTTTCCTTACTTCTACTCGAATCTAATATGGTTAGGGTAAATCACAAAAAATCATTGTCCTATCGGATATCGGATATTAACAATTCGGATGGAGCCTAATCTGATATATTAGGGAAGACATATCCGATAGAATATCCGATAAAACGGATAAAATTCTGTAAGATCTCGAATACTCGGAAATGTATTCCGGATATCGGATAGATATTCAAATCCAAATCCAAAGTCTTTTCCAGTAGAAAGTACCGGGTCGACTAGAGAATATCTCCTAAGAGTAGAACATAGGTTTTACGCCGGCCTGTCTGAGCATTGCACAACTTGCACTACGGCAAGCAAATCGGATAGATATTGACACGTCTAATTTTCGCTAATGTCCAGATCTTGATGTTAATGGTGATGGTAGAGTATTCGTTTTTTTTTTTAAATGGGAGCTTGACCATGTATGGAGATGGTTCTAATATATGGTCATGGATGATGGGAGCGGTTGTTTATGGACTGGCAGGATAAGGCTAGGGATTTAATTAATTATTTATGAACTTAGATTATGGTACTGGTTTTTTTTTTCCCAAATTGATCTTCTGTTTTGATTGGGTTGTTCTAGTTCTTAATTTCAATTTCCATGTACTTATCTCATTATTGGATTTAGTAATTTAAGCATGTTTGGTTTATTATTTAAGTGATTGGTATCTGATTTAATCTGAGTTAAAGTTTCAATTACGGGAATTCTTTGTTCCAATTATTGTTGAATTCATAGTTTCGTACTAGAGATATGCTTATGCCTTAAAAATTTAACAATTAAGATTTTATTACCTTTGTAGACGACCAGTACCACTGAAGATTTCTATGCCTAGAACTCAACAGGAGATATCCGTTTAATACCCGGAACCGGTGGGTACTCGGCTATTTAATTGGGTCTGGTTCTGGGCTCACTAAATAAGGAAGCGGACCCGGAACCGGTAAGACCCGGAACCGAAAAATATAACTGGGTCCGGTTCCGGGTAGCATGGTACCCGGGAGGAACCTGACACAATGATAGTCCTAGTCCATAATAGAGTTTGAGCTATATTTATTACTCTCTAGCAAACCTAATCTCCATATACCTAATCGCACTAGAATCAGTTACCGTGACAATGGATGCCTCCCCTAATCGGTTGAATAAAGTGTAATACTTATGGAGCTTTTGATGATATTTCTATGAACAATGGTGCATGCATGGTATGTGATGAGAGATCACTTGAATAAAGCATCTTGTTGTCCTTCCTAACTTAATATGCATACATTTGAAACACTGCATAACATCTTATGCATAGTTCCCGAACATGTTATGGGTTTTGTGAACCATTACTTTTAAAATTTGTGGGTTTTTTGGTGTACAAATTCTTACGTAGCCTATATTTTACTGCATAACTTCTTATGCATACTTTAAAAGACTTCATAACCTATTATGCATACTTTTGATACACTGCAGAACTCATTACGCATACTTTTGAAACATGCATAACCTGTTATGAATACAGTTAAACAACTTCATAACTTGTTATGCATACTTTTATAAAACTGTATTAACCTAATATGCATAATTTCCGCTCATTTTTACATGTTATAGGTTTTTATGAACAGACACCTATAATTATTTGTTTCAAACCTGAACTTGATATTGTTGTTTGTATTCGTTGTGTAGATCTATTTAAATGATTTTTCAACTAGATAAAATTTGTAAAATTCCAAGGAACAGGTTTATAGATATGTTGTAATCTAGTTTGCTTGTCAATTATACTGTAATGACCCATCCGTCCACTGACATTGTCCCTACTTACCCACTGCCGTTATCTGACTGGTGGAGTTTCCAACAGTCATCCAACAACAACTTCCTAGAAGGTCACATATCCCTCGATTACTCCCGCCCGAGCACACTTAACTGCAGAGTTTTCTACCAACTCTAGAGGCAACTTTGCTGAAAAGGCCTCCATATAATGTAGACGCTCCTTGCCTCTTCTAAGACCAGTATCTGGCATAAAATCCCAGCATACTCTCTCATCAGAGCAACAACGGCTTATATCCCAACTAACAACGTTATTGTTCTCACTTACGATTGTGGTTATCCGGCAACTTAGGATTTTTATTAGCACTACGGTGGCAGCAGCTTCCCGAGAGGTCACCCATCCCGTGACTACTCTAGGTCGAGCATGCTTAACTGAAAAATTTATCCCACAACTCAACCAAGTGTACACCTTAGTCCTCGGTGTTAGGAGAGAAAAAAACATTACTTATATTCAACTCGACCAACCACTGCTGAAAATCGGGGTATTACAATACCATCACCTTAAATTGGATCCATCCATAGCTACGGTATAAATTCAACCCTGGACGAACGTCGTCTAGCATACCTTCTCACCCTCGGAATATGACACGTCGTCATCTTTGATACAAATTTTAACGATCCAACCCTCAACTGATATTGTCTTCTCTTACCCCAATGTTGTTATCCAGCAGTGGTGGGGTTTTCTTCGGGCGTCGCTGCGGTCACCCTGCAAAAACTTCTCAGGAGGTCACTCATACCACGGATTACCACTGCTAGGAGCACGCTTAATCAGAGTTTTCTACTAACTTATGAGCCAACTGAAAATTCCTCTATATAATAGAGACGTTTCTTTCCTCTTGTGAGACTAGTATCTCGCATAACAGCCCAGCATATGTTAGAGCATTGCTCGGTCGAACTCATAAGTTTTACTATATCAAGCTTGTTGTCAAATTTAGTTGTCAAAACTACATCTTGATTTCCAGTCTACATTTAGTCAAGTCTCAATATAGGATAGAAGTGTGTAGTTGAGAATCAGATATCACTGTCTTCTACCGTTTGAAGGTGAAAATCAACAGGAGGTTTGGAGAACTTCAACATCAAAAGGTAAGTGAAGACTGAACCACCTATTTCTCAAATTTTCGCCTTTCTATCTTTGATACATTGTCGCACGACTAAATTAGATAGTACATGCATAACAGAAATTTCGAGTCAAGTTTATCTTGAATTACATTCTCGAAATATGACTAAGCTTAAGAACATTTGTTCATACTTGATGAACTTAGTTTATAACGATTTATTTTTCATAACCTAAATTATGATTTAAGATTTAATTATTTGAAAATAGCCTGGAACAGTGATATGTGTCATTGATGTAATTCGGGAATGTTTCAATTGATTATTTGAGAGAGATAGAAATACTATTAATCTGGATACAAGAAAGTATGCATACCAGTTCACATACTGGGAGAACTGTTATAATTCTAGAGCCACAATACATGTACCTAGTACACATACCGGAGTAGCTATAGTTCGGCAGCGACTTTTGGTACATACACCCGGTATCCATACCATAAAAAGTATGTTGATCGTGAACCAAGAAATGTATGCATACCAAGTATGCAAACCGGAAAAGATCAATTGGTTTTAGAACCGAAATGTACACATACTTAGTATGCAAACCATAAAAGATATGTATGTTCATGAACTCATTTTTGTCTTAAGGGTATCCATACCCGGTACATGTACCATGACAAAACATATTCACAAACAGGTATAGTACACGCACTAGGTACACGTACTTACCCTGTCGATTAGTTTCGAATTCAGATGCATCAGAATTATTTCTTTGAGATAGTCAGCATTTGAACAACTCTCTAAAACACTATCTGACATTTTTTATCACGAGTATGACTCATTTAAAGTCTTAAGGTGTTATATAAAAAAAGGTTAAGCTTATCGTTCAACTGGCTAGTTTCGACTAACCTTAATGAACCAGTCACTATACATGGTTTGGTTATGGTTCATCCTAACCAGAGTGTATATTCTATTATGTTAATTTCAAGTCAAGATTATCACCTAACGGTAATTATTGATTACTTTATCGCAAAACTATCTTAGCTTAAACCTAAAGCAACCTTGACCTTGAAAGTCTATAAAAGAAGAACCTCTAACAAATGGGTTCTTTGAACCCCCACACTATTCTTGTGTGTCCTGGTTGTAAGCTAGAGTCGTCATCTCTTTCAACCTTTCTAGGGTTTAGCAACTAAAAAGAATTCACCTAGGGATTCGTGATAGTTCGAGTAAAATGATCTTGTTTTGATTATTGATATGCTCACTCAAACAAGATAGATAGAAATTACAAAGTATCTTCGTCTTAGAATTTGTGATTCCACAAGTTTATACTTGTGAGGTGAATAATAACCTAGGATGCTCTTCGGGAGTCATAAGACCGTATTTTGAGGTTTTCTAGACTTTGTCTGCAATCGATTTCCTACCTCACATTGATCTTTGATCAGAACCAAAATTACAAATAGGTTTATCTGTGGGAGGTGGATTGGTTTAAAGTCTTCAATTCTGTAGTAGCAACTCTCAGGCTGTAAAGGACGTCAACTAAGGGAATTAATTGTGGGGAGTCCTGCGAGGATTCAAGAGGCATAAGGAGCGCGACTGTAACTAAGTTTTTGTGACGGTTTAACTCGGTCCCAACTACATTCCAGTCCGAAGTTCTGATAGTAGGCTAGCGTCTGTAACGGTTTTATATAGTTTGGTCTTCAAAAATGGACAAGGTCCCAGGTTTTTCTGCATTTGTGGTTTCCTAGTTAACAAAATTTATGGTTTCTTTGTTATTTATTTTTCCGCATTATATTGTTTATCTTTATAATTGAAATATCACATGTTGTACGTAAATTAATCAAAGTTGATATATATGTCCTTGTTTGTTGGATTTGACTTGATTGGTTCTTGGATATTGATCTTTGGAATCGTCCAAGTACTTTCAAACATAATTAGGTTCACGGACTTGGTTTTGTAAACATTCTAATTGTGAGAGAAAAAGATATAAGCTCTTCATATAATTCCTTGATTGGGATTTATTAAGTTGAACTCTCATAATTGTATTTGAGTTTAATTAGTCCATACATGTTGCCTAAGAAAAAGTTGGTGGTGTATTTTGATACCCCCACGTTTTCAGCATACTCTCTCACCCCGAGCACGAGAGAACCGTCCCTAGTTCACTACACCAAAACCAGGATTATGTCACGGGGTATATCTGTTATTGATTATATTTGTAACATTTATACGCCGTTAGAGAAACGCTGTGATATTAATTGTTATCGTTTTTCCTAACAGTTTTCACTGTGACAAAATTTGATTACAGTCATATTTATAAATTGTTATAATAATTAATAGTAACAGTTAACCTAATTTTAGAAATAGCGACACGTGGATCATTTGTCACAATAATTATAACAGA
Organism: Papaver armeniacum; assembly: GCA_023531295.1. Lineage (NCBI taxonomy): Eukaryota > Viridiplantae > Streptophyta > Magnoliopsida > Ranunculales > Papaveraceae > Papaver > Papaver armeniacum. The sequence continues at coordinate 152,351 of JAJJWW010002659.1, read as the reverse complement.
TTTAATAGTTATTCTAATTTTGCAACAATTGGTGATGACACGTCTCTAACACCGCCAGGTAGGAAACTATTAAGTTTCTCCACGTGTCACTTTTTCTTCCGACTACAATAACACATATAAGTGTTGCATACTTTTTGCGACAAATCCGAATGGACACCTGTCATTTTTTTGTCACTATTACTGTAACGTTTAAACTGTTACTCCCATTTGTAACAGCATTAAGATGATGACACATGTTGTTTTTCTTCATAGTTTTGGTCACAGTTAACCCTGTGACAATTCTTTCAATTACAATTAAAAAAATGGATAGTCTAGGTCATTCTCATGGACCTGGCCTTCCAGTTTACAGGCGTGCACAATTAAACCTGGGACACAGGCCTGCACAACTGAACCTAAAACACAGGCCTGCAATAGAACAACTGAACCTGAAACACAAGCCTGCAATCTTGTATTTTTCAATATGTCAAACATTCTCAATTTGCAAACTATCTGCAATTTACAATTCATACATACACATTTACAAAAAAATCATTCAATAGCTAAGCTAAAACTGCATTTCCACTGATGCTGGTTAATCTAGTCACAAGCCATATCAAGCTTTTCCCAATCTTGCAATGATGCACAAATAAACCTCTGTTTGATCTAGATAGCATGGTATCTTATTATCCATCCCCAGCGTTGTGTCATCCAGAAGAGAAAGACACTACAATCCCCAACTTAAAACTACAATCTATTTACAAAAAGAGAAATTCAAACTTATAAAAAAGCAACAACTAACAGTAGACTTCCAACATTAGACGCAACCTAAAGCTAACCCACATTGTTATCCCTGTAGAACATAAGCTCACCGATCACTTCAACAACAATTCCAGCTTAACAGGGATAATAAGTTAAGGAAATGAGTTTCAAATAAATCCATCTACCAAAAGGAGTTCCAATTCATTGATTACAGGGTAATACAGATCATATAATACAATCAAGTAGAAGTGGGAAATTCATTATCAAAATATCAATCCAATTGATGAGGAACAGATTACTCATACTAATTGTGCATCTCATACTAATTAAAAAACAAACTCAGTTCTGTAATCAATCAAAATTAATTGAACCCACATCAAAAAATTAGTTTTGAAATCAATCTAAACATTCAAAATCCCCTCTAGTTTCGCCCTAATCGATCACCCATTTTCATATAACTAACAAAATTATCAATTTGTTTTGAAGAAATAGAGAACTCAATCACTTACCTCGTCAAAGAAAAAGATTGAACCAACGTAATTTATCATCAGCATGATCAAGTCTCAACCATCTTCTTCATCTTCATCAATCAAATTTTAGGTCAAACGATCCACATAATTAACAAAATACGTAACCCAGCTAAAATGGAACATATTCGAACTCAAACTCAGATTAATATTTAGGTGAAACTGGTGTGGTTTCGAGCTGAATTTTTTACACTCTCAGAGTGTGTTAATGGCGGCACACGAAGAACAAAGGAAAGAGAGCGTTTTTCTTTCTGGGTTTGGTTGGGAAAAATCGAGAGAAATGGATGATATTTGTCTAAGTCTACTTTCTACTGAGTCAAGACCCGTTGACTTGGTTTTTATGGATGTTTTCTAATAGTATTAAATATTAAAAAAATCAAAATTAAAAATAAAAATAATTTTTTATTAATAGAAATTAAATATAATTGTTAGTTTGTATAAATGTTGCAAGAGTAGTGACAAGAAGAGTTGTAAATTTGGGGTTGTTTTGGCTGTGGGGAAATCTTTGGGTGGAATCATCATTTTAGATTATAATTGTTGGTGTTTAGATAATTGACAACAAATATTATTGTTGCTAATAAAAGATCACAACTATAAAATTTATTAACACTTATAATTGTTGCAGAACTTATCACATGTGTATCAGTGACTGAAAAAGATACTGTGACAAGTTACGCTATGACAAAATCCTGGAAATGGTGTAGTGGTTATACCCCAACTAACACCGATATTTTTCCCACTTCCCTACCCCCAACTAACACCGATATTGTTCCCACTTCCCTACCCCCAACTAACACCGAATTTTTCGTTAAAAACTTAAATTTGATATTGTTGTTTATACTCGTTGTGTAGATCTCTTTAAAAGCTTTCCATATATATTAAATTTGGAAGCTTATTCATGGGGCTTGTGCTACTGTTGATAAATTCAAAAGCGAAGGATTTGAAACTATCCCTAGATGTAGTCTGTACAAAAATGCAGAAGATGACTTGAACCATATTTTATGGTTTTATAACATAAATGTGGTGATATGACAGTGGATTGGAGGTATTTTCCAATTCTCTAATCCTTAGTCCTGTGATGATATATGAAAATTTTCCAAAAGTAAAAGTTCTAGTATCAAAGAAATTTGGTTGATTTCTTCTCTTAGAGCAACTGCAGTGGGCGACTAAACCCATTTATTTGGTAAAAGAACCAGACGTAGCGGGACGGACCATCGACCAAATCCCAGACTAAACCCAAATTCCAGACTATATTTGGTCGGGGACCAAAGACTAAACCCAAATATAGTCGAGCGTTGATATAATGTTCGCCCCAAAACCAGGCGAACTTAAAGTTTACGCCCCATACCAGGCGGGGTTAAAGTTTACGCCCCATTTTTTTTTTTTTTTTTTTAAATCTTGGTGAGGCGTTGATATAATGTCCGCCTGGTGTGGGGCGAACATTATATGTCCGCCCCACACCAGGCGGACATTATATCAACGCCCCATTTTTTTTTTTTTTAGTCGGGCGGGGATAAAGTTTACGCCCACACCAAAGTAACTTATAATTTACGACCCACTAAATTTAGTCTTCTACCGCTGTGTCACGACACGGATTAAACCCAAATTTTGATCTTTTTTTCCCTCTTTGGTCTTTGGTTATACTCGCACCACTGCAGTTGCTCTTACTGCTCTTAAGGAATTATGGTTGTTAAGGAATAATATCACTTTTGAGAATGGAAATGTCAATATTAACGAGCTCAAAAGAAGAATTATTCAGTTAACTAGTGAATGTGAAGCTCGAATAAAGAGGTAAAGTGAGGAATTCAACATATGATCTTCAGATTCTTAAGTTTTTTTGGTATGGAGAGTAGATGTGTTCAAAGTATGCAAGTAATCAACTGTAAATTATGTCTACATCTTCATCCCAGAATACTGATTTGCCGAGATACATCTTTTTTAGCAAACCCATGAGATGCTAGTTATGGATTTATTGCTAGAAACTGGAATGGTGACTTCTTAACAATTGAATCAGGAGGTATTAGTATTGCAACAAACTTTTATGCAGAAGTTCTGGCTATTATTTGCGTTGGAGAATGGGCAATCAAAAATAAATTTCTGAAGGTGATCTTCAGGTCTGATTATAATGCTTTTATCACGGGAAAAGTACTCCCATATGGTTTGCAAGTACATGGAATGTAATAAAGAGTCACCTAACACACATAGAGTTGGTTCACAGTTTCAGAGAAATCAATTTCTTTGTTGACAATTTGGCAAAAAGAGGGAACAGTCAAGGAAGAGGGGTAGTCATTGTATATAATACTAGACCTATACCTTTCTTAGTAGCCTGGAGTCTCCTTTTTTTTTTTTTTCTTTGTTTGTTTTTTTGTTTTTGGGTATCCTATTCCGGGGTTCAGGGACGGAGGGATGTAGGGACAAATGGGTCCGCAGGCCCCACATGATTCTGAAATCCAACAAATATAGGGTTATAAATTTTGTAATTTACATGTTTTGTGGGGGGCAAATATTCTCTATAAAATTGAAAAATTTATTTTTAATGGGGTAAAAATTATAAAACTCACATGAAATCAATACAAATAAATCAAATGTGTGACGTAAAAAAAAAAAAAAAAAAAAAACGATCTAAATTAGTATATCTAATTTAACTAAAATATTTTTGAGAAGCATCAAGTGGTCTGATGTTTTTCATGCTCCCTCCCACCGCGGATGTCAGGGTTCAAACCCTTGTAATTGCTAAAATTCCTAAATGAATGAGATTTAGGAGCAGTCTAGGGACTACTTTACCAAGCAATTCAAAAAAAAAAAAACTAAAATATTTTATAATTTGATTTTCATTTAGTTAGTACTAAAAAGTCAATAAAAATGCCAAAAAAAAAACCGTGCGGCTGGGGAAAAATCTAGCTCCGTCACTGCCGGGTTCCTTTTTTGCTTTCTAGTTCTGTATTTGCCACTTTTTGGTTATTAATGAGAAATTCGAAGGAAAAAACAAAATTGCAGGAAATTTTTTGCAGGGGTCTGCAGCAACTATTAATTGTGATGACTTCCCTGCAAAAGACTTTTGTTGATATTGATTGAGCCATGATATTAAATCGATCATCGAATCCACGAAAAATAATTTTTTTCAGATTGTAAACCGCTTGACTTAGTAGTCTCTGCAGTTGTTTGATATTGAGCCTTGTCACTCGTGAATATGTGTAATTTTACCAGACTGGTGGTTCATCCAGTTACCTTGCCAGTTTTGCGGTTTTTGGTGCATCCACGGAGTCGGAATGGTCATACGGGAGTCGGCAAAAACTTCAATTTGCGAAGCCACCTAGATAATGCCGAAATTTTAGGATATTAACCCGCCAAAATTAGTCAACAATCTAACAAATTAAACTTCATTTCAAGTTTTTGGAGGCAAATAACCCGCGAAACAAAGTCCCCCATTTCAAATTGATAACTACTTAAAATATCCCGCCCAACTCCCCCCTTTAAGATATACTAGAGTTTCAGAGGAGAAGCCTGAAGAACTGATCCGGTTGAGGGGTATGTGATTTGATTTTGGAAAACGTTATTGTTTCTGTTTGAGTCAATAGAATGGTTTAGTATTGGGTATGGATGCAATCACAATCTTCAATCTTCAATCGTTCTGTCATTTTAAGGGCATTTGAGATATCCTTATGCACTAATATTGTTTGATTAAATTGCTCATCCAAATGTTTTGTCTTAAATATGTAAAATTGTGTAAGTGAATCTGCTCATCTGAATTACACTTTGAAACGCGTTTGTACTTAAACATGATATGATTTTTCTATTGGCAGAAGCATAGTCCTGGCAAACACTGAGAACTTCAAGAGCTTAAAAAGGTATCTTTCTTTGTCAAATTTCTATGTGTGTTTCGTTAATCATCCTGAGTTGTTTCCCTGGTTTTGTTGTAGTCGTTGTATTATTAATCATTCATTGCATTGGTAGAGATATTATTGTGTTTAATTAGTCATATATGCGGGTTTTGATCAATGTGAAGTCTAAGTAGAGTATGAAGATGGTTCTTGGTTTGTTAATTGTTTCTCAAATGTAAATGTCACCCACTTGAACAATTTCAGAAACATGGTTGTATAGAAAATTACCGAACTGATAGTCGATATGGGAAAGTTATCAGCAGAGAATATGTTAATCTGACCTGTTTTAGAAGATAAAGATATTGATATCTCATCTAACTAGGTTAATAAGATTTGCAGAAGTAGATAACATTCTTTTTGTATCTTCAACTTGGATGTCTTCGAGAGAATAGGCAAGTATCTCACTGCCTCATAGTACTAACATATCAAAATCTCATCTGGTTTAATATCAAACTTGACCCTTTTTTGTTATACAATTCTTTCAATGTTAGTAGGAGCAAGAGAATACGAGAAGTTGTAAAATGAAGACTATTCAGCATATTTTGAGATCAAAGGGTAAACGTAAAATTCCACCAGAGATGGGTACATGCATGGTGAACAGACTCCCCTCAGAAATTATTATAGACATAATATCTCGCTTACCCACTGATGCAATCCTAGAGTGCAGACAAGTATGCAAAACATGGGGAAACTTAATTCGTCATCCTTCCTTAGCTCATGTGCACCTACGCCGTAATTGTAACATCTACCCATGTCATTCTTCTGTTACTGGCACTATTGCTGGTTTTGGTTTCCTTCTTTTCTTTCAGGATTTACCTCAGAAACACAAGTACCTACTGTACTATGGAGAGTATGACAAGCAGCCTAATAAGAAACTTAGAAGGCTCAACCAGCCTGGCATTGGTTACCTCTCAGTAGTTGGTTCACGTAACGGGTTGATTTGCTTTTCTGATAGCAACTACTGGAACAGTATCCATAAACCTGTCTATATTAGCAATCCAATCACCAGAGAATACATGAAATTACCAAGACTAGAAGGTAATTGCGAGAACAAGGTTGATTCTATGGTGTGTGGTTTCGGGTACCTTCCTTCAACCGACCAGTACAAGATTATAAGAATCTATTATATCCAGAACCAGCCCATGGGACGTGTCCAGGTATACACACTTGGGGGTGGCAATTGCAGTGGCTGGAGAGACATTGGACAAACCGCTTACTCACTGCGTTATATTAAAGACAATTTCATGTATCGTCTTTGCCCGTTTGGTGCTTTTGCAAATGGAGCGCTTCATTGGCTTGACAACGAGCAGAACATTGTGTCCTTCGATTTGGTAGAGGAGAAGTTATACCTGCTCCCATCACCACCTTTTGTCAGTGCTCTAAATGTCAAGAACAGTTTTGAACTTGAGGTTTTGGGAGGATGCTTGTGTTTTATCCATATAAAGCATGAAAAACCCTCGGACGTATGGTTCTTAAGGAAGAAAGGGGAGATGAGTAGTTACGACGTGAATGAGCAAGAGTTTGATTCACTAACCTGGATCAAGGAGTTGAGTTTACCATTTCCTGCATGGCCATTCGCCCTTACAAAGAGTGGTGAATTCCTTATTTGGTACGAATCTTCTACTATATGGTCTTATGATCCTAAGAATGCAACCATGGAAAGGTATGAGTTGAATGGCGATTTTTCTGAATGTCATCCAGTTCCTCACATGAACAGCTTTGTTTCGCTTAAAGCCCTTGGAGAAAAGTGTCGGTCCAGAAAAAGATATGCTGTTAATCCATCACCATCTGCATATTCTATAACACAGCAGAGGAATGACAACGAAGAATTTGATGTGATTCGATTTTAGGTGCCTCCAGACACCACATCTTTCAGTCTGTTTACGTATATGATCAGATATAATTACTGTTTTAAGTTCAGATATTATTACTGTTTCTTTGATTGGTTCACCATTGTAGTAAGCTCAGCTCCCTTTTCTTTGGACACTTAGAATGCTTTTGGTATTTGATCTCTTATGCTGTTAGTCATTTTAAGGTAATCGGTCTTCGAATCCACAAAATATTGAAACTCTTGAGCTATATGCCTCTGTTTTTCTTGAGGCTGTGAAGCTATAGCTATAGGCTGATCTTGTAAGCTTTAGGAATCGAAACTGTGTTGTATATTTTTCTTTCGATTGATGCAAATGCTCTGAATATCCTGCTGGCTAACATATGTAATAACCTTATTTCCCATATGCTAATGCCTGAATTTGGCTAAGATCACTTGACTTATCTGGATCGGACGATTGCTTTTTGAATCAGATCTGACTCAACTGATTAAAAAATATGCGAGTCAGTGATTTGATTACGTGATGAATTATATCAAATTGTATCCCAATCAAAACCACCGCCTAGATTATTCAAGCTTGGTAAATGGGCGGCAAGAAATGGTAGGGGGCGGCAACCTAACAAGACAAAAAAAGGTCATTACAAGGAAATTCAAGTGACCCTTATCAATGAAAATCTGGAAATGACTAATTAGCCCTTATTGTAAATAATCAAGTTTAGGAATGATAATCAAGATTAGTGTTGATAATTAATTTTCACTTATTATAACTCTAAAATCAGATTTTTAGAGTTATTAAAAAAAAAAAAAGTTTAGATGAGAAGAAAAAGAAAACTTATGTGATATTTGTGAAACTCTAGATTTTGATTCACTCAACCAAAATGATTGATTCCAGTGACCCGGTATACTTCTAAATTAGTTCCCATTAGCTTTTTCTCGCTCAAAATTATCTAAAGTACATAACAAAATCAAATTTTTTGAATTTTCAGAAGAACTTACGGTTGCAATTTTGCTCGTTACCAACCGTAACTCTTAGTTACGGTTCGTAAGTTATCGAATACCAACCGTAACTGGTTAAATTTGTGGAAGATCCAATCGTAAAACCAGTTACGGTTGGTAACTAAATGCTCGATATCAACCGTAACTCAGTTACGGTTGGTAATTAAATGCTCGATACCAAACCGTAACTGAGTTACGGTTCGTAAACTAAAATAGTTACCAACCGTAACTAAAGAAAATTCTCAGATATAAGAACATACGGTTGGTAATTGAACTATTACCAACCGTAACAACATCAAAATCTCCAGTTGAAGTTAGTAATTGTGTTAAAATCAACCGTAACTCACATAAATCCAAAAATTTCAATTTCAATTTTCATCTAAAACCCTAATTTTTGATAGAAATTAAACTTAAATCGAACAAAATAAACCAAATCGTAACTGTGTTTTCAAAACATTTTTCAAATCGCCGATTAATCGAAGACGATGAAATTTTCAGTTTTAATGGAGGTTACGGTTGATGGAGGAGAAGAGAAGATGAAAAAAAAAACTGATTTGATTTTTTCCGATTCATTAGGTTTAAAAAAAATTGATTTGATTTTGGTTGATTTAGGGTGAAAATGGTAATCTAGTCAATCTACACCTCCTATAGGACACCTCCTAACCAATAAGAGGGACATTACTATCACACTTGCCGCCCTCTACTATTTCTTGCCGCCCCTTTACCAAGCTTGATATTATTATTCACCCATAAATATTCTCAATCCTTCCTGACCCCATTATAACATGCGTAATCATTACACCTATCATTTAAATCATCCAAGTGCCCAGCACCAATACAATAGGTTGCTTTATTTCCTTGCTTTCTTATGATATAACTGACTCATCTGGATGTGACATATCATATCAAATTTACAAATTGTTACGCATTTTATTTCAAAACAAAAAAAAAAAAAAAAATTGTTGTTGCGCATTAAAATTTTAAACATGGTCGGATCAGATAGATACAACTAGGGTCACTTGCCATAATAGACGTCCATGCCTACTCAACAGTGTTTGCCTGCTCTGATATAGATCGCTTCATACACAGACTTATTAGGTCAACAGTGTTTGTCTACTCTGATAGCAATTGAAAACTCAGGGGATACCAAATATACCCACCTTTTTTGTTCTGCAACTTATATAGACAAAACTTAACACAATTGCAAGTAGACCAACTTAATGATCCTTGACATTATATATATATATATATATATATATGTAATATCTCAACCTCTAATCAATCAGTATGTATATAGACACAAGGTCCGTGAACCTGATTGTTAAGCAGAGTACTTGGACGATCTCAAAAATCAATATCCAAGATCAATCTAGTCGTATCCAAATAATTCAATCAGCATTCTGCCAAGTGATTTTCTATATTTAAGGTTTCACCTATTTGCCACCCACACTATTCCTGTTTACCACTCATCCTAATTACCACCCATATATTTTAGAATATATCCTAAATGCTACTCCTTTGACTTTTTGTTCACACCCAACACTAAAACAACCAAAATATTAAACCCTAAAACACTAACCCAAAAACAAAACAACCCTTCTTCTTCTCCCCACCGTCACTTTCTCCACAGTCTCTCCCACCCGCCACCATCTCCAACCACCGATCCTCCACAACTTATTAAAAAAAAAAAAAAAAAAAAATTGCTATGTCAAGATTTGTAATGGTTTTAGTTTAATAATACTAGACGACTGGAATGAGCATAAATACAACCATACGGTTACATCAAAAGCTTCTGTTCATCAAACAAAGAAAGACAACCGTAAAAACAATACTAAAACCATACTAATGACAATCATAAAAAACAATAAAAGCTTATGGTTGTTTATGGTTTATGGTATGTTCATCGAAAGCTTCTGTTCATTAATTCTAAAATCATACAAAAAGACCATCATAGTTATAAAAAGGTATGAGGTTTGTGTCCATGATAGCCAGGGTTATCAGACGGACATCATTTAATGGGGACCCTGATCCGAAGATCGAGAAGTTCCGGATTGGGTTTTCATATGGACGGCTACGAAGGACTCCGATATTGTTAAATGGGTCGCGTGTGGGTGAAACAATCAAAATAATGAAAAAACTTTCATCGTTCTGGATCTGTTTCTACCCTAAACCTCTTTCCCTCTCTCTGTGCTCCCCAGTTTCATGCTCGATAATAGTTCGAGCTTCAATTCGCTGTAAGATTTGGATTCTTTTTTTTTTTTTTTAGGTTTCCTTAGGAGAGGAGACTGCTCTAGGGGTAGAAGTTAGTTTAGCCCGAGCTGTTCCTGTTTAATCCAGGGATAGTTTCAGTTTCTCTCGGTTTAATTTTGCAGGAACCAAAGAACACCTTGGTACTAGGATGGATGATCAACCGAATCCTAGCCGTTGCTATCTACCCCTAAAACTAAAACCACCCGAATGTCTTTTGTTTCCCCACCACCACAATCCAGATTTTGGAGAAATTTCTCTCTTTCTGTTTTGCGTTTGTTTTGTTCGGAATTAGGTTTAAGGTTCTCTTTTTAATCAACAATGGAGGACATTATTGATGGAGTAACTAATTTCAACATCGAGGATTCACACAAGAAGAATCAGATTGAAATCTCCCTCTTCTTCGATGGAAATCTTGCCAAGGTATACCCTCATCCATACATGATTAACAATATGCAATGGGTAAATTTTGTATAATTAGTTCTTAATTTGTATAATAAGGAATGTTTGTTGGCCGAGAGTACTTATTCCGAGATTTATACTGGGATCGAAGTTCATATTTGATAATGCCTAAAATATAGTACTTTGGAAATGTGAAACTCTCAATTAGTATTGACAACAACGTGATGATCAACTGATCGTCATACTAATTAATTAAGTATTTGTATTAACAAGAACGTGATGATCAACTGATCATCATACTAATTAAGTATTACTATTGATATCAACATTAGGCAGATCCTCCCATTTGAAATAATATTAGTGATGGAGTCTGCTGAAGGTGATCAAATAAGCCCCAAAAGACGATTTCAATTTTCTTAATCGGGTCTTTTTGATCATTTACGTCTAAAGGTTCTCTTCTATATATTTGCTCTTCAATTTTCTTCGTATCATTCATTTCTTGACTATTGGTTCAAACTTCAAATGCTACTGCCTTATAATCAGTTACTCTTGCAATGAAATGAAATACCATGTATACAAAGTACCATTAAACATATGTTTCGCAAATCTCGATTAATATTGGCTTATCTAATATTAATGCAGTAAGAGCTGAAACCATGTACCACTGTTCTTGGTGTTTCTTTTCTACATTTAGGATACTCTTTAAGTAATGTATGTATGAATACTCTCGGCCATTTGTTGGTAAAGCAAAGGATGATACAATACTATTATCTATCTGTGTCGAGTACTATGAAAGTATGGAATTTGGCACGCTACATTATTCGTATTTGCTACCTGTTTGACTGATTTTTTTGGTTTGCGTTAAAGCATTTCAGTCGAGAAATGTAGATTTTTGTTTAGTTGTACCAAAAATTTGGGAGTTAAAACCGTTTTTATAATGAGTAGTTCCGTGGGTAGTGTTAATACTGAGCGTATCATGGATCATAGTTGCAAGATGATCAGTTCATACATTCTAGGCAGCTACAAAAAGTAAGCATCTTAAACATATCCATATGTTTTTTTATTTGGTCATCGCAATTGGATTGTAGCGCGTTTTTAGTAAACAAACTCACGAATTTTAACTTACAAAAAGAAAAACCTTTAAATTTTGTTGTTGCAGCTAGCATTAGAGCAAGGGTGATCATATTCTCATGTCAAGGTCTAATTGGGCAATGCACTTTGGTAAGAAAATTTTTGTTAGGATAAATTTTTTTAAACATAGTTTAGTAATTGATTCCACTGCATTAATGGAGCACTCAGTTGTAATTCCTTCACGTGGTTTTAAATTGATGAAAGTCATTGTATGAGAAATCTTAGACACCTGCAAGATTGTTAATGATTAGCTTTGCAATGCTAATTGTTCATTTGTACACTTGCCATCTCTTTGCATAAGACATGCCTGTTTATTTGTACATTACCATCTCTTTGCATAAGACATGCCATAAGTATTAAGTTTTGCATGAAACAAGTAGGCCTAAGAGGATAACAGTTGTCCAATAATTATGGGATTTTCATAAATTTTATTGTTTGGGAAATAATTGTTGTTTAATTTCAAACATGAGTGGTACGGTAAAGAATATTTGAGTTTTCTTTTTGTTGCCATGTTACAAAAGTAGCTACACTCCAAGGAAGTTAGAGAGAAATGCGTATAAGAACCCTCAACAGCGTACTGATCTTATGGAAACTTGAAGGTAAGTGCATGTTTGCCACAGTCTGATGTGTAGTATTTTTTTTCAGATGAACTGCTCAGGCTTCACAGGCCTGTTTAGCCAGTATACATGCTCGAGGCTTAAAACTTCCATGGTATATCAATGAGATAGTCAATCAAGTGATATCCTGCAAAGCATTAATAATGAAGCCCTCAAAATCACTTTCCAAATGATCTGAAGACATAAAACGAACAAATTTCCTCCAATCACATCAACAAAAAGTGATTTTTCACGGTCGAGGAGGTAAAAAATATCGTAAAATAATTCGTACAAAATACTAGGAGGCTTTATTCTTAAACTAATTAACATTCAGATCACCAGTTCATACATTCGTTTGCATGGTAAATACTTTGGTATTAATTGAATTGTGTTCAACATAACGTTGCTTTATGCAGGAGCTGTAGGAAGCAGCTAACGATACAATAGTTGTGAGCTCGGACAGATTTATTGGTTTGTTGGTCTTTGCGTCTCAATATATCCTGGTAACAATGTGTAATAGAAGTCTGGATTCATTTTCTGCCATTTTCAAAGCTCCAATATCCTAAAAACAGGAAACATAGCATTCTTAATGCTTAATGTTTAGATTAAGCTCTTTCTTTCGTGTTCATCAGTTGAGAAATAAAACTCTATTCTATCTTCCAAATCCTGTTTTAATATGAAAATGGTTTTTCAGAACACGACCGTTTTAATTTTCAGAGTTCTTATGGTATGCATAGTAGTAAGTAACATCTTAGTAGGTTTTGCAAATCCTATGGAAATATTTACTGACATCCTTAATACAAGACTCTGAAAGTAAAAAATCTTAATCACCAATTTACTTCATCTTATGGATCCCAAGTTGGCAGAACACCAACCCCTCCTTTAGAAAGTAAACAGAAGATAATAAGGTTGTCTTTACGAATTTGAGGTGTTTGCTTCGGGTCTTCTTGATTTGATGAAGGTAAATCTAATTGTTTCATCTTTGCTAGACTTTTCAGTAAAGTATTGCAATGTTATGATGGCTGCAATATTTTTTACGTGATGGATTGTTGTTGCTAACCGCTTCACAGTAAATTTTTAGAAATTCCTAAGATTGTAAGTCAACAGATTTATGATGGAAAAAAAATCGTACAACAAGTTGTTAAAAAATAGAGTATAATTTCTTAAGGGTCAACAGTGGTTACGTACCTGTATGATTGTCAAGTACGGTTGCATGGGTTACTCTAGCAAAAGTCAGATAATCTTCATATTACACATTTATTTTTCTTTACAATCTATTTTTAAGTGCCATGATGCATAATCGAACTCCAATTATACTGATCTTGTCCATTGCTTTCTTAAGTTCAATAAATTTTAGTAACATCTGCCTTGCCAAGTTCCCCAAAACGGATCTCATAGTTAACAAAGAACTTCCTAGATATATATATATATATATATATATATATATATATATATACAAACTGAAGCATTTTTTAGGTTGTTATATACTGAGTATTCCAAGGTGTAATTTACATTTGTTTCGAAATATATTTCGTATGGTTTGATTGCTAATACAATGTGTTTCTTGCTTTTATCTTTTTACCTATGTTTAATCTCTAGGTGTTAACATTATCGAAGGGAATATGTTTTGTTTAAAATCAGGGTTCAATACTGATTTTTATTCGTTTCTTTTCGAAATAGACAAGTGCATCGAGTGGGCTGCAGATAAAAGCAATGGCAACTCAGATTCTGAAAGTTAGTCTGATTCTTACGTTGGTTTCACCCTTGGTAAGATCGTGTCCACAATATTTTTTAATATTAGATTTGTTTGATTTAAATAGATGTTTACTGTGTAATTTGAAGTGGGATACCCTTTCTTTGGAGATTTGAAAGTTCTATTGTTGTTGTCGTGGTTGATAAGGCCCCATTTTTGGGTTTATGTATATTTTTAAAGTCATGATTTTTCAGTTCCTTCTATCGATGCTTTTCAAATGATACTGAAACGATCAAATGACATAAGAAGAATTTTCAAATGCTTCCTTTTTCTGACTTTGTCATTGCAGGTCTTTGAAGGGTGTGCGGAAAATTCGTAGAGTTGCCAGATGCATATCCATACAAGTCTCCTATTGGATTCTTGAACAAATATTTCACCCCAATGTTGATGATTTGTGATCAAACATATTCCTGCGCATCCACCTGTTCATTATAGTTAACTTTATTGAATATAATTTATAATTGGATATTTTCATCTTATCGCAGGTCCGATAACAAGCAGAGAATATTTTTACCTTGGAAGCGACAACCAGTATCCAATGATTACAAGTCTTACTAGCTTAGCCTCTTTGCTAAGTTGGTTGAGAAGAGGAACCTTGAAGACTTGATCACCAACATTGGCTTGGTGGTGGTGGTGTTGTCGTTGTTGTCTCTGCTAAATCAAGCGATGTCGCTGTACCAACAGCCAGGGAGAAGGTAAGAATTATGTATTTTTAAACATTTTTTTGCCAATACTTTACTATGCGAATTATTGTGTTTCTTAATGCATATAATATAGGTATATTTATTGGTAGTATATACGTTTATATACATTGATTCAAGAGTACCTTATCAGCCATGTCGCATGTGTCCCTAGCTAAGTCTATTCAAAATAAACCATATTTCAGGTGAGCTGATAAGATAATTATATATTAAACAAAATAATTAGAAGAACAAATCAACTGTTGTAAGTTAAAGGATCAATTGATTCGAAAAATTTACCAAGCAAATAAGTTAAGATTGTTTGTGTAATTTTGTATCTCTTCATGTGCCGAATATGTGACCGTGAACTAGAAATTGAATGAATTAAGGCATGATTACAGACCTGGGTGGAAGTAATTTTATGTTTTCTTGTTATGTAAATTGTTATGATTTCCTTTTTGGGCTAGAATCATGACGCTTTCTAAAAGTTTCGGAAGCAACCTCTGGAACCACCGCCTAAACATGACCTTATACATTCCATATGTGAGCCAGAAGGATAGGGCTCTTCACACGAGTGTTGGATGACTGCAGGTGTTGACGTGGGTGATACTCGCCTCCACATAAAAACTCCCAGGTCTTGGTGACAACTTGGCTTTAACCTCTTTTATGTGTCACCGCGACCAGACTTATTACTTTCTGATTTGACTTGATTGATCGAGAATCATCCTCACCAAATTAATCATATGTGAGCCAGAAGGGTAAGGATCTTCCTATGAGTATTGGATGACTACAAGTGTTGACATGGGTGATCACGCCTCCACATAAAAATTTCCAGGTCTTGGTGAGTACTTGGATTTAACCCCTTATATGTGTCACGCTGCCATACTTATTACTTTTTGCTTTGACTTGATTTATTGAAACTCATCCTCACCGAATTAATCAAATATAAACGCATCTTAATGCAGCATTTGAGACTAGAGTCTGCAAGCCTGTATGAAAAATCCTAACTAGCAAGGTAGTAATTCAGCAGTACTTCTTCTATGTGTAAGCGTTCCAGTTCAAATTCAAAGTTTTATATTTTACATTTAATGGTTTTCCAATTAAGTAAATTCTTTTTCCCCATCTTGCAAACTTCTATTATTACGTTACTCTAACTACCTCATTCGGCTCTTGGATAACAGTTTCCGCTTTTCGTTTTTTCTAGGAGAAAATGTTTAGTGTTTGTTATTAAAAAATAACAATCAGTGTTATTCACTTAATTATGGAATAAATATCCCAGTACCCTAAGTTTTTACAATAAATGAATTATGAGATTACACCTTCATCTGGGTAACTCACAGTCAAGGTTCGGATTTTTTAAATACTTTATTGTAATTGGTGGATTGGGTTTTGCTGATACTTGCTGACACTTCGTTGCTTATTGTGTTAATTGAGTACTGACATTTTCTATTTTTTTTGGTTTTATTATAATGCAAGGATATAGAAAAGGCGCAAAACTATTACAAGTTTCAGCATAACACGAAAATGATGAAGCTTACGATTGCTTACTTTGAGGCGTGATCAATGAAGATGAACGAATACAACTATTAGCTGAAGTGTGTTAGTATTTGTACGTCTAATTGATTTCACTTCTCTTGGAAGCATCTTCTATTGGAAATATAAATACTAACCCAACTCTGTTAAAAAAAACCGAAGAGCTTAGCTCAAGTACTTATATCCTTCGTGTTGATGTTGAATGACGATGTTTCCTCCATGGCTATTGAGGTGTTGATGTTGAATGACGATGTTTGTTCCATTGCTATTGAGGTAAATTCAATACATTCCTTTTTCCATTTGTTATTTCAACCCAAAACTCAAAGTACACTTATGTAAATCAGTAGGCATGAAAGTTCCATCCGAAATCTTTGCGGCATAGAAAAATCTTATGAAGACGACTAACAAATAGTTGGGTTTGTCATTATGGTTTGTCTATAACTAATTCCCTTTTGAGGGATTTTCTATCGATGCCCTTAAATTCTCCTTCTCATTATCGTCTCATACTAATATTACTTGATGCAATTCCTTTGAATATATTCACATATACTCTTATTTTAATAACTCCTTGGATGCAGAAATATGATCGAGGAAGGCTTTACCATTATAGTTCATAACACCATAGAAAAATTGCATGGATTTTTGTTAATACTCAATACATAATTATTCGTAATTGTTGTTTGCAGACGATAATGAGTATTCAAAGAAAATTTGAATGACCATAGATAGCCAAATTGAATGAATAATTTTGTTAATATTCAAAACAAAATTATGCATCATTGTTGTTTGCAGACGATACTAAATATTCAAAGGACAATATTACTTGATGCAATTCCTTTAAATATATTCGCATATATTCTTTTTTTCGTATCTCTTGGGATAAAGAAATATGACCATATATGGCAATACCATCATATTTCCTAACACTACATAGCAAAATTGGTTGTTTTTTTTTGTTAATACCCAAAATATAATTATGCGTCATTGGAAAGGTGAGTGGCATTTTCAGATTCTCATACTAATATTACTTGATGCAATTCCTTTGAATATATTAACATATATTCTTTTTGAAATATCTCATGGACCGCATAAAATGACCATAGATGGCTTTACCATCATAGTTCCTAACACCATAGCAAAATTGAATGGATTTTGTTAATACTCAAAACATAATTATCCGCCATTGTTGTTTCCATACGATACTAAGTATTCAAAGGAAAATATTACTTGATGCAATTCCTTTGAATATATTCACATGTATTCTTTTTTGAGTATCTCTTGAGACGCAAAAATATGACCATAGATGTCTATACCATCATATTTCCTAACACCACATGACAAAATTTTCTTTTGTTTATACTCAAAACAAAATTATGCGTTGTTGGAAAGGTGAGTGACATTACAGATTCTCACATTAATATTACTTGATGCAATTCTTTTGTATATATTCACATGCATATATTATTTTTTGAATATCTCCTGGAATGCAGAAAATAACCTTAGATGGATTTACCATCATAGTTCCTAACACCATGATAACAAAATTGAATGAATTTTTGTTAATACTCAAAACATAATTATGGGTCATTGTTGTTTACAGACGATACCGAGTGTCATTATATTGAATTGGCACGAAGAAAAAGGGATACACCAAGACATCATTGAAATCAAGCTTTATGTTGATTATCTAACCTTATGAATTAGCAAGGAGAAAAGGTTAACAATGAATTAGCTCCTAATGAATTTAGGAAACAAGCTAACTTTGATTTATGAATCCCTCTGGGTGTACTCACCTTGACATTATTTATTTAGTTTGCATACTTCTGGTAAATATGGTTGGACACCAGAAACGGAGTATTAGGATTTAGATGCAGAAGCGAAGCTTAATTAACTTGGACTGTTTTTTTTTTTTTGAACACTGGGACGAGTATTTCCTTATTTTGAGTGTTAAAAAACATATTCAAGTAGTTTGGTAGACATAAGTTCAAAGTATATCAAGATTTAATGGTCATTAAACTTTTAATAATCATCTGTTTTTCTGATGATTTCAAAGTCCAATTGGCTAAAAATAAAAGATGGACATCTACAATATCAATATGCTTCAGATGTTCCTAATTAAATAACCCGTGTTTTCAAGTTGAAAATAGATAATTTGATGAAATAAATCAAGGAAGAAAATTATGTGGTTGAAGTTGTTGTATTTCGTATATGTACACGATATAATTCCATAAAAGTTCATTACCCTAATGGTTTTTTATTTTTTAATTCATGAATAATTCCTAAAAATCAATGGTGTAATAGACTCATAAATTTATTTATGCTAAATATTTGGATGAAAAAACTTACCAAGTCTTTTTCAATTACTAAGACTATATTTGATACATGGTCCATGTGATTGTAGGAGTTAATAGTGTCTCCCCGAATGATAAAAAGAAAATTTATTAAAGGTTAATCGGAGATACAAGTTGATTGTATGTTTCAGAATGAAAGTGAATATCCAATTTATCGTATTGTTTCTTAAAACCAATATGTCATGAATGTTTAATTTCCACATAATTGTGTATGTTGTTCCTTTTTATTGTTGCATGTTGATGAATGTTAGATATCTTATTTTACGTATGATGTCTAAAGCATTGAACAAGAGTTTTACGATACTTAAAAAAATATGTGGATGAGGGAAAGTTTGATCTTTGTGATAAGCTAAGTGTCAAACGTTATCAGAGAAACCAATCTTCAAGGACTAGATGTACCAGTTGTCAAGAATTATACCATTTAACAAGTAATTGTACTACAAATGGGACATAGTTTGTTGTTTAGGAAACCAACATCGTTGAGAGTTATACTAATTTGGGCATTGTAAGGTTGCATTTATCAGAGGTCCCTTCCCATGGATTAATTAGTGTCAACGTAAATGGAGATAATTTTTACCTTATATTCCAAAGAACTGGAACTGATATTCTAATATGCGATTTCATGATTAGGGATTACCATAAATTCAAAAAAGTGGTATCTTCAGTAAATTAACAATAACATGTGAAGGTCATTGAAGGTCTAAATATTTTTGATAAAGCACCATCAATTCAGTTTTTCATGGAGTTGAGTTTAAACACTTCTTTCCAAGTAAAATATACTTAAGACTAAAATTAAACGATTCAATTAATTTAACGATTCAATTAATTTAACGAGTCGTTGTTCGTTGACTATGTGTAGAGTTGTAAAGGCTCGGTTAATGATATATTTTACTTTCCATGCTATTGTTCAATACGGAATAAAGCTAATTGTTTTTTTTTTTAATCAGTTTTGTGAATTTAGTAGACAACGCGTACATTGCAGTCACATTCTAATATCTGATAGAAAACGTGCTTCATAGTTTTCCTGAGTGAGGGAACGTGCAAACATATTTTCAAAACAAGAATCATAAGAGCATGGTCTGCTACAGATTCTATGGGATCATATTGTTTCAACATGATACTCATTGATGCCAATGTACTTACTCAACAACTCAATAACAATAACATTCTAGAAAGTATTTTAAAAAGTTTGCAAAAGTTTACAAATTTTAATGTAAGAGATCAAATTCATGCAATTGTGAATCCACAATATCTCTAACAACACAAAGAAACGCTATAATATAGCGTGAAATCGAAAACTTTATAGTCAAAAAGTATACACGATCTTACAAACCGATACAAGGAGACAAGATATTGTACTTCACACCACTCATTAAAATATGTCTATCAATCACACCAAGGAAATGATGGGATACAAGTTCATCAACACACAGATAAATCATCTCACGGAAATAAATTTGGAGATGCAATATACCAAACGAGTAATTACACTGCAAATTGCGTTAAAAAACTCTCTGTTTATTAATGTACCACTTTAAAATGTTTGTTGATGTACCACTTTAAAAAAAATAAAATTATATGGTTATATATATGTAAGAAGAACATTGATTTTCAAAATAAAAATACTAAAGCGCAAGGGTGTGAAACCTCGAATAAAAATATTGTAATACAAGATTAAAGATGCAACCAAACTAAAATGAAAATTAATTGATTTGAAGAAAGATAAGATAGAAATATTATGAATTACAAGGACATATTATCTAATAGATACAACGAAATCCAGGAATAAAACATTTAATTTCAGCCGAAAAAACAAGGACATACAAGGAGAAAGAAATGGTACACGTTGAAAATGCAATCGATGATAAAAAGGTTCGTTATCCTGTATAACTCAAAATAATACTCCCTCCGTCCCACATATATAGGCGGAGAGAGACAATTTTCTTAATCTATGGGTTTCACAATATTATATGTTTTTTCTTGTTTTGCCCTTCGTCTTATCTCCAACACAATTACCTATGTACAATAAATATGGGTATATATGGAAAAATTCATCTTGGAAAACAAAGTCCGCCTATTTAGTGGGACAAACAAAAACCAAAATTCCGCCTATATATGTGGGACGGAGGGAGTACTAGAAATGCATGCATATAAAGTTATAATTAATGGAATGACATACATACATTGATTTCACCACAAGGATTTGCCCAATGGAATAAAAAAAAGTGATAGGAGCAAATCTATTGGTGCAACGTCACGAGATTTGGACTAATTCATTATGAATGATTAGTTTTTTCTAACAATGTTCATTATTATTTTATGATCATATTTAATCTTTATGAGTTCAATTAAATAAAAACTATTTCATTGTGGAGTTGGCAACATCAAAAAATTTAAAGTCTTTTATTTACAAATTTCTTAATGAAGTGTTCTTACATTTTAAGCATTATGGATGGTGATAGATTAGGATAGTCAATGAAGATTGGGAATTAATGGATAATTCAACTATACAAAGATGAAGTAGTCGAAATAGAAAAATGTATAATATATCGACTCTTATTTTCTTGAACTAAACATTGATTTCACCTTAGATAATTATGTGATTCACTTAATTAAGATATTTAACATTTGGTTAATGTTGAGATTTCCTAGCAATTTGGTTGTACATTCCTTTTAGGTGGCGATTCAGTAACAAAGTGAAAACTAAACAGGAGAATCTAGCCATTTACGTTGGTTTTTGGGAATGAAATGATATTTAATCAATTATTTGTTGTTTATGATGTTGATTATATTTATAATGACTTGACTGATGTAGACGAACCAGAATTAAACGCAATAGACAACAAAGCAAGGGAAGTTAAGGAAAACTATGATGCTTAACATGAGAAGAAATTTTAAGTGCTAGCCGACAAGAAGTACTAAAAATGACTATCTAAGATACAATACGAAGATAAACAATTTTTGTTTTCCGTCTATAGTTTTGGAACAAGGAAAGCAAAGAATTCTTAAGAAAACAGATACATGAAATCTAAAAAAGTAAAGGATTCTTAAATGGCCAAATACCAAAATGAGAGGTTGAGCCGGGGCCGTAAGGCCCCGGTGATACCTAGTATAAACTAAAACCCTACTGTTTGATTGGTAATCTAGCCTTTCTTTTTGATTCATTAATAATGGTTTTATTTGATTCATTTATGAACATACTCCGAAAATCTTATGTTCATCACTGTAATAGCCATACTGTTAGTTTAAAGCCACATATAAATAAAAGTTCATATATGTGGATTAGGCAAACGATAAATTTTGATTGGGGGTAAAAGTTCAGAATCCGGAGACTTTTGAGGATTACTGATTGTGGAAAGGATATCCCCCTCGCATTAGGGCTGTCAATGGATAAAAATCCTTCGGATATTGGCAATACCCATAAGGTTAAGGTTAAGGGTTATCGGATATCGGATATCCGATAATATCCGTCGGAATTCAAAAATTCCATATCGATAAGGTTAAGGATAAGCTATCGGATATCGGATATTATTCCGATAATTTCCGTTATCTACTCATGATACAAAAAACTTCCGATAATTTCCGTTAATATTCAATAATTTCCGATAATTTCCGTTAATATTCGATAATTTCCGTATTTACTTAGGAGAGACGTAATCAAATGGCTAAAGAGTAAACCTAAAGGGTATTAGGTATCAAAAATTTCCGAAAATTTTATGATATAGTTATACACTAACGGTATCGGATATTAACCTAGTGGAAACTCCCTTAACCGGTACCGTTATGTTAATAAACGGATATCCGTTACGTTAAGGTTATCGGATATCGGATAACCGTTATGTCGGATATTAACCTAAAAGAATCCGGATATTCGGAAACGGCTACCGGCTACCGGATATCGAATATCCATTGACAGCCCTACCTCGCATAATAATCCTTCCCGGTATCATTTGGATGTCATTAGCCAGAGTAGCGGAACTCTATCGTTAAACAAATTTTAAGTTTTCGATAAATATTAATGGTTAATGAAAATTCTAATCTAGGGTTCAATAGTTTATTAAGAAAGTTATAGTCAAATCATATTTGACTTTTTATAGGTGGTAAATAGGAAAAAGTAGAATTAAAGAAATGAAATTGTTAGAAATGTTAAGGTGGGTGACAAATAGGAAAAATGTGGGTGGCAAATAGGTGGAACCATATTTAAAGATACGAATTCTACAAGAAATTAGTCTCGTAATTGATTTCAACTAAGTGGACATATCTACTTAAATTGAATACGTACAAACATGTGTAAATCCAATTATAAAGATAGACAATATAATGCAGAAAAGGAAAAACACAAGACACCAAAAATTTTGTTAACGAGGAAACCACAATAGCAGGAAAAATCCTTAGATCTCGTCCAGATTGAACACCACATTGTATTAAGCCGCTACAGGCACTAGACTACTATCAGACTTCGGACTGGATTGTAGTTGAGACTGAATCCACCCTTCAAGTGATTCAGTTACAGTCGTGCTCCTTACGTCTCTTGAACTTTGCAAGGTTCTACGCACTTGATTCCTTTAGATGACATCCTTTACAGCCTAAGAGTTGCTTTAGCCGAAGTGAAGACTTTTGATACCAATCTTCCTCTAACAGATAAACCTATTTGATTTTCGTTTATATCAAAGATCAAGGTGTGGAAATCTGTTTTCAATAGAAATCTAGCAAACCTCACAAATCTGAAACTTACGACTCCCGAAGAGCAGCCTAGATTCTTAACCATCTCTCAAGAAAAATCGTCGAGAGATCAACTAAGATCAGTCTTTAGATATTTATCTTGAGGAATCACAAAGTCTGAGACGAAGAGAACTTTGTGAAAAAGCGTGGGTCTAACAACCTCACCCAATATTTTTTTAGCAATCTGTATGGACAAACTCCAATATAATTCTGAGAGCACTAACTAATAAAGCGAGCTCAATCAAGAAATATATCTAAGAGTTATATCTCTGTTTCACAATGTAATCAGCAAATCAAATAGATAGAAATCCGTGAGCCTGATTATTATGTGAAACAACTTGAACGGTACAAAAGACCAATATTCAAGTGTTAATCAATTTATATCAACAACCAAAGGTTGAATTATCTAATTGATTGAACTACACATAAACTGTGATATTTCAATTATATACAAAATATAATGCGGAAAAGAAATAACACAGACACAAGAAATTTTGTTAACGAGGAAAGCGCAAATGCAGAAAAAACCCGGGACCTAGTCCAGATTCGAACACCACACTGTATTAATCCTATACAGGCACTAGCCTACTCCAAGTTAACTTCGGGCTGGAATGTAGTTGAGCCCTAACCAATCTCACACTGATCAAGGTACAGTCGTGTTCTTTACACCTCTGAATCCCAGCAGGACTCTAGCACTTGATTCCCTTAGATGATCTCACCCACAACTAAGAGTTGCTACGACCCAAAGTCGAAGACTTGATAAACCAATCTGTCTCACGCAGAAAAGTCTATTGAATAGATAAATCTGTCTCCCACAGAAATACCTTAGAATTTTGTTCCGTCTTTTGATAAATCAAGGTGAACATGAACCAATTGATACACCAGACTTATATTCCCGAAGAACAGCCTAGTAATATCAATCACCTCACAATGATCTTAATCGTATGATAGCGCAAGATATTGTGGAATCACAAACGATGAGACGAAGATGTTTGTGACTACTTTTTATCTTGCCTATCGGAGATTAAATCTCGAGAAAATCTTAAAGAAGATATATAGTACTCAATACGATAGAAAACAGCAAGATCTGAACACTCAACTACAGAGAAAATAGTTGGGTCTGGCTTCAGAATCCCAATAAAGTCTTTAAGTCGTTAACCTATAATAATTAAAAAAAAAAACTAGTATCACACATGAGGTGTGGGGATTGGGTTTCCCAGTTGCTAGAGTTATCCTTTATATAGTTTTCAAATCAGGGTTTGCGATCAATTTTACCTTGGTAACAAAGCATTCAATATTCACCGTTAGATGAAAACCTGATTAAGGAGTTGAGTTTACCAATTGATGCAATACCGTTTTCTATTACAAAGAGTGGTGAATTTCCAATGTGGTACGAGTCCAATCTCTGCAGTTATGATCCCAAGACCGCAACCTTGGAAAAGCATGTGCTAAATGGTGATTTCTGTCGAGCAATTCCTCACATCAACAACTTTGTTTCTCTCAAGGCTCTTGGAGAAAAGTGTCGATCCAGAAAAATATACAAAGTTAATCCATCACCAACGGAATATTTTATAGAAGGTCAATGGATAATTTGATGTCATTCAATTTTAGGTGCATCAAACACCACCTTCTGTGATTCTTCGGATTATTAGTCTTTCTTTGTTTTAAGTTCAGATAAATCTCCAGTTCCTTTTGATTGTTTGAATGCTTTTTACCACTGTACTAAACTTCCTTCTCTGAGAATTCTACTTGATTGAATGCCATTTTTCATTTGAGGGCGGAAATTATCAAACCGACTACCTTTTTTAGGGTTCGGACAAAGACAAGTAATATTTGTGATGGCTTCCCTGCAAAAGACTATGTATAGATGAAAATTGATCATCGAATCCACAAAAAATATTTATTTTGAAATTGTTAAGCTAGAACTTTATCATTGTTAGCATCTTGTATTTTATGAGCATTGCAGCTTCTTGTATTTGAAGTGCAGACTTGTAGCATTGTATCTGAACCTTTCTCCAGGCTGAGAACTTTAACCCCACTTAAAATCTAGATCACAGATCATTTTCCACTCTAGGTTGCTTCTTTTTGGAGTTCAGATCAGTTTCCAAGATGTTTAGTGAACTCCTTGAGTTGTCTGTGCAGTAGTATGATATTGAGCCATGACACTCAAATGCAGCATGAATCTGTGTATTTCTACCAGAGTGGTTGATCCATTCCAGTTACCTTGCCAGTTTTGCAGCATTTGGTGCATCTTGTCAACAAGATAAGTGGGACCCTAGAATTATGTTTGGTGGACCCATATCAGTAAATATTTTGTGGGACTTTTAAATAAATGCTGAAATTTTTAGGATATTTACCCGCCAAAATTAGTAGTAACAAATTAAATTCCATTTCAAATGCTCATAACCGGCCAAACAAAGCCCCTTGCCCAAATTTGATAACAACTTAAAACATCCCGCCCAGTTTCCCCCTTTTTTAACTAGAGTTTCAGAGGAGAAGCCTGAAGAACTAATCCAGTTGAGGGCAATGAGGGGTATGTGCTTTTTTCTTTTTTAGTTTATTGCTTTGATTTGATTTTGGAGTTAAAATATTTTATGATTTTGTCTTTTAAGGGTTAACGTTAAAACTGGTTAGGGGCATTTGAAATTTTCCTGATTTTATAATCTTTGGAATGCACTAATCGTGTTTGATAAAATGTCTCATCCAAATGATTTTTCTTAAATATGTAAAATTGCTCATATGAGTCACCCTTTGAAACGGGTAGGGTATGTACTTAAGAATGATCTAGTAGGAATTTTTCTTAACACGCTTCATCCGCGGAAAAGGAATTTCGGTAGCGCGGACCCTCTTCTGTTTCCCTTTAAGAATGAACTTGACGCACTGGTGGTATGTAGATGACACTACCTCATGCTTATGCAGCCAGGGTCTTCCTAGTAGAGTATGATATGTCGTGTTTACATCCATTACGTGGAAAGGCTCAATCGCCTTTATTGGGCCAACCTTGACTTCTAGATTGATCATTCCAATTGTGTGCTGGCTTAATCCGCCGAAGCCCTGGATCCTTGTCTGGAATTTCTTGATTCGAACTCCTTTCCGCCTATGCTCTTCAATATGTGTAACGATATCAAGTTGAGTGACGCGCCGGTGTCGATGAACGCCCTTTTGAAAGTGTCCTTCCTCACTTTCGCCATGAGGTACAATGGACACATATGGTCACTGTTCACCGCCTTGTCTTCTTCGGTAAAGGTAATAACATTGGTAGGGAGAGGGTATTTTCTGTCCAGGTGAGCGCTCACATCCTCCCTGGTTGCAATCCTAGTCAGGAATATTGAGGCGAGGTGCCTTTGCGCTGCGTCAAAACCCAGGGCATCGAAGAAATTTGCAAATAGAGGCTTCTTTTCCACTGTCTCGGCTATCTGCTCTGTCGTATCGCCAGAAGATACTATGTATATCTCCACATTTTCAGTCGCATCCATTAAGCATACTTCTTCTTCTCTTGGGTCATGGGTGAGAGCCGCTATACCGTGGTCAGGAAATGGGTCATCTTGTATGTTATTATCGCCTTCAACATCAACTTCTCTGTTTCTTTGCTTATTATAAATCGCCCATTTGAAAGTCCGACATTCTTTAGTGGGATGATCCACTATCATGTGGAAGACGCAGTATCGCGGGTTATGCTTGTCTGTCTCAGTGGGTACCTTTATGGTCTCTGGGAGATTGATATAGCCATTTTTTACCCATTCTTTCAGCAACCCTACAGCTTGTTCGTATGAGCAGAGGAAGTCTGGCGCCTCTTGCTCGGCTCTCCTCTTCCCTTGTCTGTTGTCATTGCCCGGTTGATAGGTGTCTAAAACACCTAATTTACTAGTTAGTGGTTACGCTTTCTTTGTTATTTTTCTTGTGAATTATGTACTTTACGCGGGTTTTTGAGTTATTAGGTATTCTGGAGTCACACGGAGGAAAAGAATAAGAAATCATCTATTATGAGCAAAAGAAAGAGAAAGCGTGCATTGGAGCGGAAAGGAACAAGGAGAGCTAAAGTGTTCAGCGACGAGTGCTATGCGGAGTGGAATCAAAGATAAGGGGCTGCTAGCTTTGGTTCAAAGGAGAGTTAATGGGCTGCCACTGGGTGACCTATATCCATTATCCGGGTGCCTAAATACCGGCCGTACACGCAACCTTATCACTTTGGTCGTGAAGAGGGAAATCACTCTCATCCCCAATTTTTAGTTCATTGTTTCTTGAGATTTCGATGGAGAAAAGAAAATTTTAATTTCTTCTATCAGCATTCGAGAGATTCAGGGGAGATTGAAGTGGTTACTGTGTAGGGAGGGATGAGATCGAAGAGGTTGAACACAGGTGAGATTTGTGTTGATTATTACATGAAGTTGCAGGTGAACTTAGGGTTCTGGAAGTGTGAATCAAATTGCAGACAACGATTTCCATGGGTTTAGAGAGTTGGGTTTGTGCTGAATTTGAGATTAAAGAAGAAATTAGGTTCGATTCTACGAAATGATGATTTTTAGTGGTGATGATTGAAGCAGATGGGTCTAAATCTGAAGAACTGAGATTCTGAGCTGAAGAGATGGATTTTCATGGGGCTAAGTTCTTTGTTGGATTCGAGACAGATGAAGCCGGCATAGACTGTTGCCATAAACTGGTGATGTTGGGTTGCAGCCAGGTTTGATTTTGGCTTTGGTTGATTGCATCTGATGGGGGTATAATGAATCCAGGGAAGAACATGGATCCAGTGCTGATGTTGGTGTTGCCAGTGTGAAGCTAGTGAAGATGAAATTGCTGCTTGAGCTGGAATGGGTTTCCTGAGCCTCTGTTGGTGCTGGTCAGATATGTTTTTGTTTTGGGAAAGTTGAGTAGAGCCCGATGATGAATGAGCTGTGCAATGGCACATGGATGGAATGGTGGCTCTTTTGGCTGAGAAGCTACCAAAGAAGGCTAGATATATGTGTAGTAAAGGGTGAGATTGCAACAGGTGCTGGTGATGGCAACAGCTGAATGGTGAAGCAAGGGCATACCAGGAATCAGCTGTGATGGCAGTGGTAATGAAACAGAAGTGTGGTGTGGCTGTGACTGACCTGTGACTTGGTTTGAGTCTGGCCTGAGATGAAATGGAATTAGCTGATGATGATGTTGTCTCAATGGATGGGTTGATGATGGTTGGTCCTGGTGTTGATAAGTGAAATGGCTCTGATTGGAGCTTGATTGGTGGCTCAGGGCAAGAAGGTGGGAGCTGTGGCAGACTATGCAGTGGTGGCTAGAGAGAAGTTACAGGGTTAATGGTATAAGGGAATGTGTGGTTGCTTATTTAGTGGAGTTGGCTTGTGGTTCTGGTGACAATTGCAGTTGAGCATGGTAGAGCTTGGCAGTGATGGCCTTGTTGCAGCTGCTGTGTTGTGTATAGGCAAGGTGTAAAGGGGTTTTGGATGAATTTGATTTGTTTGCTGGTGTCGAGCACATCCATAAAGATGAGCAGATGGTGTTGGTTGGACTGAGTTGCAATGGGTTGAGCAGCTGATGGCCTTGAAGAGTGCGGCTGCAATCACAAGTAGGAGAACAAGGGCTAGATGCAAGGCAGTGTTGAAGATGGCAGCTACACATGGCTTGGGAAGTTGTTGCTACAACTGATTGAATTTGCAGAATGAACTGATGCCGCGAATGGTTGAAATGGAGTGGCAATGGTGGATTTAGATGGTGATACAAAGTTGTTGGAGGAACTGAGTGTGGAAGAGAGACTGTAGGTGGTTTGTTGAGCTGAAGGGTATCAGGTATGATGGAGTATTTGTTGTTGTGGCTGAGTGATGCTGCTGATGGTAATGCAGCTGTAGGAAGTGAACTGTTGCAGGTGCAAGTAGCTCTGGCAAGGGCTGCAGGTTGGAGCTGAGACAATGTTGAGGTGGTCAGGCCTTGCAGGTGGAGTTGTGAGGCTCTGTGCAGCTGCAGATGGAATTTAAAGCTGAGATGCAGCTGAGGTTACTTGCAATAGGGAGTCTGGAGCTGTGAAAAAGGGTCAGGTGGTGGTGTTCAAGGCTTAGACTGAGCATCGCAGATCTGGTGTGCGCAAGAAGCGGCTGAGACTGAGATTGAGATGGAATTGCAGGTCTGAAATGAGATGGCAGGCTAAAGTGGTGATGCTGTTGGTCTGAGATGTGTTGGTGGAGCAAATGCAATGGAGAGGATTTGCAGGTGGAGTTGAAATGGGTTGAAGTTGCAGCCTGGCAATGGGGTTGAGATTTAATGAGTTTGAGCAGGACCATCTTGGCCATGACTGGAACAGGAAAGGAACGCAGCCATCACGGCTAGTTACACCAGAGAGTTCTGGCCAGTGCAACAAGCCCAGGCAAGGTCACTCAGCTAAGCTGAGTCTGACTCAGATCTGATTCAGGGATGAACTGGCCTGACTCGCCGATTTTCTCTAACTCAGTTTGACTCGGTCTGACCGAGTTGACCCGACCGTTTTGACTCGTTGACCGGTGACCGGGCAGACTTTGCCGGTCACCGGAGCTGTTTTCCGGCGACTTTCCGGCCAATTTCCGGCCACAATACCAGACTTCCGGCGACGATTTTGGGGCGTATTTTCTACACGGGTTTCTCCCTCTTGTGGGCTTGGTGGATTCTCACCTAATGGACTTTGAAGATTAGACCTAATTTTAGAAGTTGGAGAAAGCTATAAAAGGGAAGGTCTTCTACAACTTATAGATATCTTATTCTTGGAACTTGGGAGGGCCGTTTTTGGTTGCACAATTAGGGTTTGCTTTTGTTCATCTTCTTCTTTATTCCATTGATATTTTTGTGATAAACTCCATAGCTATGAGTAGCTAAATTCTCTATTATTGGTTAAGGATGTAGTCCGATTTCTAAAACTTGTGTGTGCTTTATGTATTAGTTTTCTCTCTTGTTTATCGTTCAATTCTCTACTGTTTTTATGATCACATGATTGAAGTATTGTGATAGGATTATGGTGTTTGATTAGTTAAGTGGCCAATTAATTGAACTTGCATCTTAGTCCATAGCTATTTTAGGGTTTTTCATCAAGCGATAACCTTGAATACGAGTAGCATGATATGTTTACGGTTTGTAGTGATACACTCTCGTAATCATATGTAGAGTTTGACCATTGTCCGAATTGTTTTGCGCAACGCATGACAATTGCATTGATTAGCCTATTTCTGAAACTTAATGCTCCTAGGAATTGAACTTGATTAGCGCAAGGCGTTAGGTTATTCGTTAGGTAGAATTCACATATGCAGCCCTAATGTGTGTGTTGATGAACTTGAGAAATTTATAGATTATCTTGCTTTCTTGATTCTCTAGGCTTTTGATAACACAAGAGATTAAATCGTAATTCTATTCATATATGCAAGCACATGTCTAAGATTGAAGATGAATTCCTTGACCAATATCTCTCTCCATTGATTACTTTCTACAATTTACTTTGCTTTTAATTTGTTTTTATTGTTTAAATAGAAATAAGAAATCCCCCAATTGGTTACTTTAAGAAATTGATTACGAAATAACTACAATCGCCTCTCTGTGGATACGAACTCTTTCTTATCATATACTTTAGGAAAGTGAAATTATTTTTGACGCATACGACAGCGATCAAATTTTGGAGCCGCTGCCGGGGAGGCACACGGCTAGTTATTAAGTTTTTAGTTTCTTTTTACAATTTCTGCTTTCATCTTTGCTTTTTGTTTCTTGTCTTGTTTCTCACTTGTTTGCGAGAATTGTTTGCAGTACCTAATCTCTCGGCTTCTAAGGATTGGAATTATCCAAGGTGCGGGATAGCTACTCGACGCGGCACAATACTCCAACCAAGTCAAGACACAACGGACGAGCACGAGGAGGAAGTAGGAGAAGAGATTTTCCAACAACAAGAAGAAGGAAAAGAGGTTCCAATCGTAGAGGAACCACACGTGGAAGAACAAGGAGCAATGGGTGATGCAAATCGTTCACTCAAGGACTTAGCTTCTCATAGGCTTGATATACAACAGGGGTGTATTCAAACGGACTCTACTTTTGAAATTAAACCGGGGTTGCTTAGAGAATTACCAAAGTTCCATGGCATGGTGAATGAAGATCCAAACAAACATCTTATGGACTTCCACACCATTGTCACGGCCATGCTTCCAGCGGATGTTGCGGCGGATGGTGCAATGTTGAAAGTTTTCCGTTTCTCTTTAATGGATAGCGCTAAGGATTGGTTGTTCTATTTACCTCCCGGAAGTGTCACAACATGGAATGGGTTGAAGAAACTCTTTTTAGAGAGATATTTTCCTGCATCAAAGGCTACTCAAATTCGCAAGGAGATTTGTGGGATGAAGCAAAATGTGGGAGAATCTCTATATGAATGTTGGGAACGATATAAGAGATTGGTGGCAAGCTGCCCTCACCACCAATTTAGTGATGCTATGATCATTCAATATTTCTATGAAGGACTCCAATCAAGTGATAGGAATCTCCTTGACGCTGCGGGTGGTGGTGCACTAGTTAACAAGACGGTGGCACAAGCTAGAGAGTTGATTGAAAACATGGCAGCGAACTCACAATAATTCTTGAGTCGTGGTTCGGATGTGCTTCTAAGAAGGGTGAGTGAAGTGAGCGAGGTTGAAGAGCTTCGTCAACAAATGGGTAACATGAACGCAATGCTTCAACAAGTTGCAGCCGCGGTGATACCAAGTTCCACTCAAGCTTATGAGGACGAGCAAGCTAATGCGATCTTTCCAAATCAACAAAGACGGTATGATCCCTACTCCAACACTTACAATCCGGGATGGAGAGATCACCCCAATTTTAGCTATGCCAATAAGCAAGGAGCGATTCAACAACCTAGTTTCAACAACCCGAGTGGATTTCAACCTCAACAACAACAATTCCAACCTAGGCAACAATTTCAACAACAACAACAACCTCAAAATATGGGGTCCAATATGGAGGAGTTGGTGAAATCTTTTATGCAACGAACGGAGAGTTCGGTTAAGGAGTTGCAAACTCAAGTTGGTTATATGGCTATGGAGTTGAACCAATTGAAGGCGCAAAATAGTG
The DNA here is from genome assembly GCA_023531295.1 of Papaver armeniacum. Lineage (NCBI taxonomy): Eukaryota > Viridiplantae > Streptophyta > Magnoliopsida > Ranunculales > Papaveraceae > Papaver > Papaver armeniacum. The sequence continues at coordinate 119,906 of JAJJWW010002659.1, read as the reverse complement.
GGAAACTCCCTTCTCAACCTATTAACCCAAAAGAGGGTGTTAATGCAATTACATTGAGAAGTGGTACACAACTTGTGCAACCCAAAGTTGCTGATTCGGGCATGGTGGAAACACCAAAGGAACCTGTTTTGGAGGAGAAAGTCAAGGATTCTCCCCAAACTTCTGAGGTACCTATTCCTAACTCTAAAACTCCGGTTTCTACTTATGTTCCTCCTCTACCTTTCCCTCGCAGATTTGCAAGTTCTAAGAAGGCGGAACTAGAAAAGGAGATTTTAGACGTTCTAAAAAAGATCCATGTGAACATACCACTCATAGATGCAATCAAGCAAGTTCCAAAGTATGCAAAGGTGTTGAAGGACGTGTGTACCAATAAGCAAAGGCTCAAAGGTAATGAAGTGCTTAGTGTGGGGGAGAATGCTTCGGCAATCTTACAACACAAACTCCCACTTAAGTGCAAGGACCGGGTAGCTTCGACATTCCCGTCACAATTGGTAACACCAAATTTAACAAAGCTATGTTGGACTTAGGTGCTTAGTTAATGTCATGCCTGCGTCTATGTACAATTCACTTGATCTTGGTCCTCTTAAAAGGCTGGAATTGTGTTGCAATTAGCCGATCGTTCTAATGTCTACCCAATGGGTATTGTTGAGGATGTTCTTGTGCAGGTTAATCAACTTGTATTTCCAGCGGACTTTTGCGTGTTAGAGATGGATGAAGGTTCACCGGACTCGTCTCTTCCATTGCTACTTGGGCGTCCCTTCATGAAAACGGCGAAAACCATTATTGATGTTGACAAGGGAACGCTAACTATGGAGTTTGATGGAGAAATAATACGTTTCAACATTTTCGAAACGATGAGATATCCTAGTGATGTCCACTTTGTTTCTCCATTGATGTGATGGACACATTGGTGCAACAAATGTTTGAGTTGAATGGTGTTGATACTTTGGAAACCGTGCTCACTACACCTATCGACAATGGTTATGCGTATAGTGATGAGATGAAAGAAACCATTGGTTCTCTTGACTCATTACCGGAAAAATCAGCAACTAAGAATATTTCATATGCTTCTTTACCTTGCAATAATGAAAAACTTGTGCCATCTATTGTTAAACCTCCAAGTTTAGAATTGAAACCTCAAGTCACTTAAAGTACTTGTACTTGGGTGACAATGAAGATTTGCCCGTGATTGTTTCTAACGAGCTTAATGAATTACAGGAGCAAAAACTTCTAAGGGTGCTAAGGACGTACAAGACGGCCATAGGATGGACAATCGCCGATATCAATGGTATTAGCCCTGCCGTTTGTATGCATAAAATTCGTGTGGAGGATGATTCAAAGCCTACAAGGGAAGCGCAACGCCGTTTGAATCCTCCCTGGAAGTGGTGAAAAAGGAGATACTCAAGCTTTTGGACGTGGGTGTTATCTACCCCATATCCGATAGCAAGTGGGTAAGCCCGGTACAAGTGGTACCAAAGAAATCGGGTGTGACGGTGGTGGAGAATGATAAGAATGAACTTGTCCCAACTCGTGTGCAAACCGGTTGGAGGGTTTGTATTGATTATAGAAAATTGAATGCCACCACTAGAAAAGATCACTTTCCTTTACCTTTTATTGATCAAATGCTTGAACGTTTAGCTGGACACTCTTACTATTGCTTTCTTGATGGCTATTCAGGTTATAATCAGATTGTGATAGCACCGGAGGACCAAGAGAAAACCACTTTCACTTGTCCTTTCGGTACTTTTGCTTATAGAAGGATGCCTTTTGGCCTATGCAATGCTCCATCTACCTTTCAAAGGTGTATGGTAAGCATCTTTTCGGAATATGTTGAAAACATAATCGAAGTGTTCATGGATGACTTTAGTGTCTTTGGTGATTCTTTTGACCTTTGCTTGAACAATTTGTCTCTAATCCTTGAACGATGTGTTGAAACAAATCTTGTGCTAAATTGGGAGAAGTGCCATTTCATGGTAACTCATGGCATAGTTTTAGGCCATATAATATCTTCTAAAGGCTTGGAAGTCGATAAATCTAAGATAGACCTTATTCGTGCTCTAACCCCTCCCACTACGGTGAGGGAGATACGTTCTTTTCTTGGTCATGCGGTTTTTATCGTAGGTTCATCAAGGATTTTTCCAAGATAGCATCACCACTTTGTAACTTATTGCAAAAAGATGTGGTTTTAACTTTGATGAGAAATGTATGGCGGCATTCAATCGTTTGAAAGAACTTTTGATTTCAGCCCCTATCATTAAACCACCGGATTGGAGTAAGCCGTTTGAACTCATGTGTGATGCTAGTGATTATGCGGTTGGTGCGGTGCTTGGGCAACGTGTGGGGAAGCTTCCTCATGCTATCTATTATGCTTCTAGAACGTTAAATGAGGCTCAACAAAACTACACAACCACTGAAAAGGAGTTATTAGCCATTGTTTTTGCTTTAGAAAAGTTTCGCTCTTATCTAATTGGTACAAAAGTTGTTGTCTTTTACGATCATGCACAGCACTTAGATACTTGCTTATAAAGAAAGAGGAGAAACCGAGGCTCATACGATGGATATTACTCTTGCAAGAGTTTGATATTGATATCAAAGACAAGAAAGGAATTGAGAACACCGTTGCGGATCATTTGAGCCGACTTGCTGTGGACAAGGATACTATCCCGTTGCGTGAAAGTTTCCCGGACGAGCAACTTTTCTCGATTGCCTTTGGAGAACCATGGTATGCCGATATTGTCAATTACTTAGTTTCTAAACAAATCCCAAAGAACTTGTCTCGTGCTGAGAGGGACAAACTTAAGAAGTTAGGAAACCAATACATATGGGATGATCCATACTTATGGAAGCATTGTAGTGACCAAGTAATACGTAGGTGTGTTCCCGAAATTGAATTTAATTCTATCTTGTCTTTTTGCCACTCATATGCTTGTGGAGGACACTTTGGGAGCAAGAGAACCGCTCTCAAGGTATTAGAATGTGGTTTCTTTTGGCCAACTTTGTTTAAGGATGCACATGCATTTTGTATCACATGTGATAGGTGCCAAAGAACCGGCAATCTAGGTGCTCGAAATCAAATGCCGCAAACTATTATTCAATTTGTGGAGGTTTTTGATGTATGGGGAATTGATTTTATGGGCCCTTTTGTCAATTCTAATGGGAATTATTATATTTTGCTTGCTGTGGATTATGTCTCGAAATGGGTGGAAGCTAAAGCCACCACAACTAATGATTTTAAAGTTGTTTAAGATTTCGTGCAAGCTAATATTTTTGCAAGGTTTGGAATTCCAAGGGCTATAATTAGCGATGGAGGTTCACACTTCAAAAACAGGTTCTTGCAAAGCTTGTTAAGAAAGTACAATGTGTCGCATAGGATTGCAACACCCTACCATCCGCAAACAAATGGACAAGCCGAAGTTTCCAACCGAGAGGTGAAATCCATTCTTGAAAAGACGGTGAATCCCACAAGGAAAGATTGGAGCTCGCGACTTAATGATGCTTTGTGGGCGTATAGAACCGCATATAAAACACCTATTGGGATGTCTCCTTTTAGGCTTGTTTATGGTAAACCTTGTCACTTACCCGTGGAAATTGAGCATAAGGCGTTTTGGGCTATTAAGCAATGCAACATGGAGTTGGATGGGGCTGGAAAGCAAAGAAAGTTACAACTTCAAGAGCTAGAGGAGATTCGCAATGATGCATTTGAAAGCTCACGGATTTACAAGGAAAAAACGAAAGCTTTTCATGATAATATGATTTCTAAGAAATAATTTTGCATTGGGCAGAAAGTGCTTTTGTTTAATTCTCGCTTGCAATTATTTCCGGGTAAATTAAGGTCACGTTGGATTGGACCTTTTATTGTGACTAATGTGTTTTCTCATGGTGCAGTGGAAATTCGTAGTTTAGCTACAGGTAATGAACTTAAAGTGAATGGGCACCGGTTGAAACCATATTATGAGAACTTCTCTTCGGATGTCGTGGAAGGAGTTAATCTTGTGGAAGGACTCCCTATGGAGGAGTCATAGAAAGCAAGGAGATAGTCGGGCTGACGACTTTAAACCAAGCGCTAATTGGGAGGCAACCCAAAGGATGAGTATTTCTTGTCTTGTATTTATTTCTTTTCTTGTTTTTAGTTTTTTTCTTGTTTTGTTTTCTTTGTTTTGCTGATTTCTTATTAGGATTTCCCACCTTGACTTTCTTTGGAAGATTCAATTTACATTGAGGACAATGTAAAGTTTAAGTGTGAGGGAGTGGTTTATGTTGTAAATTTTTGCAATTTTCAACTTTTTTGTGAACTAGTGAATAAGAAAACTCCAACTTGTAGTTATTTAGAGTCACATAGTATACATGTCACTAAGATTACATCGAGAATCTCACAATAGTGACTGAACTTAGAGATGACAGAGAACATGATCGGGTTTCTTAATTGTATGAGAGTTAAAGTTGGATTTAACCATGCCGGTGGCAAATAAGGTGCAGTCGAATTCGGTATTAGAACAAGATCCCCTATAGTGGAGACTACCCATGTTACATAATGTGAGGCACCAACCTTCAATTCTTTGTACTGTCTAAATTTGTGCTTTTAGAGTGTGTGTCACCGTACGTAAATTCCGGCAGAATGGTGAGCTGTCCAATTTCCCACCATAGAAGCACTATTTTGATCTCTTGAGTGCTATTTTTATCAACCATGTTGGTGACATCGAATTGCTAACTTACATACCACTTGTGATCTTGTTCGCAGTTAGCACCATCCACCTTATCTCTCTCTACACCAACAGGTCCATAGAAACACCATCATCATCAACAAGAGGAGCATCACAAATTCGAAGGAAAATTGAACACGTTCGAGGTTTACAAGCAACAGTACAGAAATGGGCAGATTTCAGATTTGAGTAAAGCAACAAAACAGGGAGCAGAATTTTTATAAGTTGAAGACTATTATACAAGAGTGGAAATTATTAAGGATGAGAATTCGAGAAGTCTATGATATCAAGACATATAAGTTGTGAAGATTCAAGCGGTAAAGTACTTATACCATGGCATTGTACTTACATTTTTATTTTTGTATTTTACTTTCTCTTGTCTCAATGGAAAAAAAAAAAAAAAAAAAACTTAAAAAAAAAAAAGAAAAAAAGAGAGACAAGAGAAAAATGTTTTTATTTTGTTTTATTTTTATTTGTTATTCAAAAAAAAAAAAAATAAAAAAAAAAAAAAAACAGAAAAAGAAAAAAAAAAAGAAAAAAAAAGAGAGAAATTTGGGATTGTATAGTTTGTTTTTATTTTTTGTATTCTTTCAATAAAGCCTATGGAAAGAAGGAATATCTATAATGAAGTTTCAAGCGACAAGGAATTAGAGGAAAGAATCATAATGTCAAGATTCTACGAAGTTCGAGAGTTATCATCAAGAGTTGAAGACCGAAGACGAAGATGAAGACACCGATAGAAGACCGAAGACGTTTCTATGGATCTTTGTGAGAGTGGTGCTAGCTGCACGTTGAACGGATTCACTGTAAGTAAGCATATTCCCACCTTCGTTAAATGGTTTGATTTCCTTTCGAAGAGATCGTCAGAAAAATGGGTTTTCAAAAATATATAAAAGATGTGGGTTTTCAAAATATTTCGGAGGGTTTTGCCTTCCTACCATTCAACGTGTCTCAGGATTCTCTCTTCATTCCAACCTGGACACATGTGTGACCCATAAAGGGCTGTTTATTATTGAGAGCAATATCATAAAACCCTTTCTTGTGAGGCAGAGTCGAGACTTTTGATCACTCCGAACCCGGATTTTAGTCGAGAAGGGATGGTTATTTCTCTCTCAACTTTTAAGAATGAGATTGTGTTCATTTATGTGTCTAACTTCTTATGACTAGTGTGCAGAATCTCTATGTCTTCTTAGCGCGTTGGATACTATCATTACGGAGAACTAGTAAGTTGGGAAAATAGGTTTTGTGGGTATATCTCTAGTAAACCCTCACGAGACTATAACTCGTCCACTAGGGACACCTAGGGGTTTAAAGGATTGTTATTTATGCTAAAAGTGACCGTAGCCTCGACGACACGGAGTTGTTGTATTTTATTGTTGTGTTTGATTTGCTCGAGGACTAGCAAAGTCTAAGTGTGGGGGAATCTGATAGGTGTCTAAAACACCTAATTTACTAGTTAGTGGTTACGCTTTCTTTGCTATTTTTCTTGTGAATTATGTACTTTACGCGGGTTTTTGAGTTATTAGGTACTCTGGAGTCACACGGAGGAAAAGAAGAAGAAATCATCTATTATGAGCAAAAGAAAGAGAAAGCGTGCATTGGAGCGGAAAGGAACAAGGAGAGCGAAAGTGTTCAGCGACGAGTGCTATGCGGAGTGGAATCAAAGATAAGGGGCTGCTAGCTTTGGTTCAAAGGAGAGTTAATGGGCTGCCACTGGGTGACCTATATCCATTATCCGGGTGCCTAAATACCGGCCGTACACGCAACCTTATCACTTTGGTCGTGAAGAGGGAAATCACTCTCATCCCCAATTTTTAGTTCATTGTTTCTTGAGATTTCGATGGAGAAAAGAAAATTTTAATTTCTTCTATCAGCATTCGAGAGATTCAGGGGAGATTGAAGTGGTTACTGTGTAGGGAGGGATGAGATCAAAGAGGTTGAACACAGGTGAGATTTGTGTTGATTATTACATGAAGTTGCAGGTGAACTTAGGGTTCTGGAAGTGTGAATCAAATTGCAGACAACGATTTCCATGGGTTTAGAGAGTTGGGTTTGTGCTGAAGTTGAGATTAAAGAAGAAATTAGGTTCGATTCTACGAAATGATGATTTTTAGTGGTGATGATTGAAGCAGATGGGTCTAAATCTGAAGAACTGAGATTCTGAGCTGAAGAGATGGATTTTCATGGGGCTAAGTTGCTGTTGGATTCGAGACAGATGAAGCCGGCATAGACTGTTGCCATAAACTGGTGATGTTGGGTTGCAGCCAGGTTTGATTTTGGCTTTGGTTGATTGCATCTGATGGGGGTATAATGAATCCAGGGAAGAACATGGATCCAGTGCTGATGTTGGTGTTGCCGGTGTGAAGTCAGTGAAGATGAAATTGCTTTGCTTGAGTGGAATGGGTTTCCTGAGCCTCTGTTGGTGCTGGTCAGATATGTTTTTGTTTTGGGAAAGTTGAGTAGAGCCGGATGATGAATGAGCTGTGCAATGGCACATGGATGGAATGGTGGCTCTTTTGGCTGAGAAGCTACCAAAGAAGGCTAGATATATGTGTAGTAAAGGGTGAGATTGCAACAGGTGCTGGTGATGGCAACAGCTGAATGGTGAAGCAAGGGCATACCAGGAATCAGGTGTGATGGCAGTGGTAATGAAACAGAAGTGTGGTGTGGCTGTGACTGACCTGTGACTTGGTTTGAGTCTGGCCTGAGATGAAATGGAATTAGATGATGATGATGTTGTCTCAATGGATGGGTTGATGATGGTTGGTCCTGGTGTTGGTAAGTGAAATGGCTCTGATTGGAGCTTGATTGGTGGCTCAGGGCAAGAAGGTGGGAGCTGTGGCAGACTATGCAGTGGTGGCTAGAGAGAAGTTACATGGTTAATGGTATAAGGGAATGTGTGGTTGCTTATTTAGTGGAGTTGGCTTGTGGTTCTGGTGACAGTTGCAGTTGAGCATGGTGGAGCTTGGCAGTGATGGCCTTGTTGCAGCTGCTGTGTTGTGTACAGGCAAGGTGTAAAGGGGTTTTGGATGAATTTGATTTGTTTGCTGGTGTCGAGCACATCCATAAAGATGAGCAGATGGTGTTGGTTGGACTGAGTTGCAATGGGTTGAGCAGCTGATGGCCTTGAAGAGTGCGGCTGCAATCACAAGTAGGAGAACAAGGGCTAGATGCAAGGCAGTGTTGAAGATGGCAGCTACACATGGCTTGGGAAGTTGTTGCTACAACTGATTGAATTTGCAGAATGAACTGATGCCACGAATGGTTGAAATGGAGTGGCACTGGTGGATTTAGATGGTGATACAAAGTTGTTGGAGGAACTGAGTGTGGAAGAGAGACTGTATGTGGTTTGTTGAGCTGAAGGGTATCAGGTAACAGTGGAGCTGTTGTTATGGCTGAGTGATGCTGCTGATGGTAATGCAGCTGTAGGAAGTGAACTGTTGCAGGCGCAAGTAGCTCTGGCAAGGGATGCGAGTTGGAGGCGAGACAATGTTGAGGTGGTCAGGCCTTGCAGGTGGAGTTGTGAGGCTCTGTGCAGCTGCAGATGGAATTTAAAGCTGAGATGCAGCTGAGGTTACTTGCAATAGGGAGTCTGGAGCTGTGAAAAAGGGTCAGGTGGTGGTGTTCAAGGCTTAGACTGAGCATCGCAGATCTGGTGTGCGCAAGAAGCGGCTGAGACTGAGATTGAGATGGAATTGCAGGTCTGAAATGAGATGGCAGGCTAAACTGGTGATGTTGTTGGTCCTGAGATGTGTTGGTGGAGCAAATGCAATGGAGAGGATTTGCAGGTGGAGTTGAAATGGGTTGAAGTTGCAGCCTGGCAATGGGGTTGAGATTTAATGAGTTTGAGCAGGACCATCTTGGCCATGACTGGAACAGGGAAGGAACGCAGCCATCACGGCTAGTTACACAAGAGAGTTCTGGCCAGTGCAACAAGCCCAGGCAAGGTCACTCAGCTCAGCTGAGTCTGACTCAGATCTGATTCAGGGATGAACTGGCCTGACTCGCCGATTTGCTCTAACTCGGTTTGACTCGGTCTGACCGAGTTGACCCGACCGTTTTGACTCGTTGACCGGTGGCCGGGCGGACTTTGCCGGTCACCGGAGCTGTTTTCCGGCGACTTTCCGGCCGATTTCCGGCCACAATACCAGACTTCCGGCGACGATTTTGGGGCGTATTTTCTACACGGGTTTCTCCCTCTTGTGGGCTTGGTGGATTCTCACCTAATGGACTTTGAAGATTAGACCTAATTTTAGAAGTTGGAGAAAGCTATAAAAGGGAAGGTCTTCTACAACTTATAGATATCTTATTCTTGGAACTTGGGAGGGCCGTTTTTGGTTGCACAATTAGGGTTTGCTTTTGTTCATCTTCTTCTTTATTCCATTGATATTTTTGTGATAAACTCCATAGCTATGAGTAGCTAAATTCTCTATTATTGGTTAAGGATGTAGTCCGATTTCTAAAACTTGTGTGTGCTTTATGTATTAGTTTTCTCTCTTGTTTATCGTTCAATTCTCTACTGTTTTTATGATCACATGATTGAAGTATTGTGATAGGGTTATGGTGTTTGATTAGTTAAGTGGCCAATTAAATGAACTTGCATCTTAGTCCATAGCTATTTTAGGGTTTTTCATCAAGCGATAACCTTGAATACGAGTAGCATGATATGTTTACGGTTTGTAGTGATACACTCTCGTAATCATATGTAGAGTTTGACCATTGTCCTAATTGTTTTTGCGCAACGCATGACAATTGCATTGATTAGCCTATTTCTGAAACTTAATGCTCATAGGAATTGAACTTGATTAGCGCAAGGCGTTAGGTTATTCGTTAGGTAGAATTCACATATGCATCCCTAATGTGTGTGTTGATGAACTTGAGAAATTTATAGATTATCTTGCTTTCTTGATTCTCTAGGCTTTTGATAACACAAGAGATTAAATCGTAATTCTATTCATATATGCAAGCACATGTCTAAGATTGAAGATGAATTCCTTGACCAATATCTCTCTCCATTGATTACTTTCTACAATTTACTTTGCTTTTAATTTGTTTTTATTGTTTAAATAGAAATAAGAAATCCCCCAATTGGTTACTTTAAGAAATTGATTACGAAATAACTACAATCGCCTCTCTGTGGATACGAACTCTTTCTTATCATATACTTTAGGAAAGTGAAATTATTTTTGGCGCATACGACAGCGATCAAATTTTGGCGCCATTTCATTGCCGGAAGGCACACGGCTAGTTATTAAGTTTTTAGTTTCTTTTTACAATTTCTGCTTTCATCTTTGCTTTTTGTTTCTTGTCTTGTTTCTCACTTGTTTGCGAGAATTGTTTTGCGAGTACCTAATCTCGGCTTCTAAGGATTGGAATTATCCAAGGTGCGGGATAGCTACTCGACGCGGCACAATACTCCAACCAAGTCAAGACACAACGGACGAGCACGAGGAGGAAGTAGGAGAAGAGATTTTCCAACAACAAGAAGAAGGAAAAGAGGTTCCAATCGTAGAGGAACCACACGTGGAAGAACAAGGAGCAATGGGTGATGCAAATCGTTCACTCAAGGACTTAGCTTCTCATAGGCTTGATATACAACATGGGTGTATTCAAACGGACTCTACTTTTGAAATTAAACCGGGGTTGCTTAGAGAATTACCAAAGTTCCATGGCATGGTGAATGAAGATCCAAACAAACATCTTATGGACTTCCACACCATTGTCACGGCCATGCTTCCAGCGGATGTTGCGGCGGATGGTGCAATGTTGAAAGTTTTCCGTTTCTCTTTAATGGATAGCGCTAAGGATTGGTTGTTCTATTTACCTCCGGAAGTGTCACAACATGGAATGGGTTGAAGAAACTCTTTTTAGAGAGATATTTTCCTGCATCAAAGGCTACTCAAATTCGCAAGGAGATTTGTGGGATGAAGCAAAATGTGGGAGAATCTCTATATGAATGTTGGGAACGATATAAGAGATTGGTGGCAAGCTGCCCTCACCACCAATTTAGTGATGCTATGATCATTCAATATTTCTATGAAGGACTCCAATCAAGTGATAGGAATCTCCTTGACGCTGCGGGTGGTGGTGCACTAGTTAACAAGACGGTGGCACAAGCTAGAGAGTTGATTGAAAACATGGCAGCGAACTCACAATAATTCTTGAGTCGTGGTTCGGATGTGCTTCTAAGAAGGGTGAGTGAAGTGAGCGAGGTTGAAGAGCTTCGTCAACAAATGGGTAACATGAACGCAATACTTCAACAAGTTGCAGCCGCGGTGATACCAAGTTCCACTCAAGCTTATGAGGACGAGCAAGCTAATGCGATCTTTCCAAATCAACAAAGACGGTATGATCCCTACTCCAACACTTACAATCCGGGATGGAGAGATCACCCCAATTTTAGCTATGCCAATAAGCAAGGAGCGATTCAACAACCTAGTTTCAACAACCCGAGTGGATTTCAACCTCAACAACAACAATTCCAACCTAGGCAACAATTTCAACAACAACAACAACCTCAAAATATGGGGTCCAATATGGAGGAGTTGCTGAAATCTTTTATGCAACGAACGGAGAGTTCGGTTAAGGAGTTGCAAACTCAAGTTGGTTCTATGGCTATGGAGTTGAACCAATTGAAGGCGCAAAATAGTGGGAAACTCCCTTCTCAACCTATTAACCCAAAAGAGGGTGTTAATGCAATTACATTGAGAAGTGGTACACAACTTGTGCAACCCGAAGTTGCTGATTCGGGCGTGGTGGAAACACCAAAGGAACCTGTTTTGGAGGAGAAAGTCAAGGATTCTCCCCGCTTCTTTGGCGTCCCCAGCCCGTCCTCTTTGGCATATGCGACTGAATGAGACCAGGACTTTTCAGCAGCGTCAGTCTCGTCATTAGTCGCATCATTTCTTGCAAACGCCTCCTCAAGATCCGAAAACATGGTTATCTGTGCATTCTCGAACATTCGACGTGTTTTGGGGTCGAACATCGATATGAAAATTCCTACTAGCTCTTCCTCTGACACTTCAGTTCGGCATTTAAGAGACTCACTCCTGAAGCGCCTTGCAAAGGGTTTAAGCCGCTCTTCACTTCGGCGCATGATATTTCCCAAGTCCGAGATGGATATTTTGACCGGTTTGGAGTAAAACTTCTGCATGAATGCTTGGTGCATCTCGTCCCATGACCGAATTTTGTTAGATTTTAGAGATGTACCATGTAAACGCATCCCCAGTAAGGGTCTTCCCAAACTCCCTCATGCATACGTTCTCGTCTTGGGTGTATTCGTTAAGGGACATTGTGAAGCGATGCATGTGCTCTGTTGCGTTCCCGCTCCCATCATACAACTTGAACTTTGGAGTTTTGTATTTCAATGGTATTGGCCTGGACAAGATTTACGAGGGGATGGGTGAGGTTATGGTGTAGGCGCTTGCCTGCGTTTCAATATCATATTTTTCTTCGAGCAGCTTTGTGAATTTCCCATCAGTCAAGGCGATTCAGGCCTGTTCTTCAGTCAGCTGTTGATTGGATTGTGATCGCCCTTGAGGAGTTCGAAACCCTTGGTCTTGATCGAAGCCGCCTCCATGATTAAGTCGAGGGGAGTCTGACCCGTCAGCTTGATTTCCTTCGGGCGATGGGTCGATGGTTGCTAGTCTGGCTATAAGCGTTTGGCGCTGGCGGTCGTTCTCCTCTATATCAAATAACATTTTTTCCACTTCATTTAGTGGTCCATACACGCGCGGCTGAACCTGGCGCCCGAATTCGTTAGCATCCATGGGATGAATTATGCGCTAATCCTGCGACCTAGTCTCCCATTGTGGTCGCCAAAATGTACACAGTAGGGTATTTCCAGGTACAAATAGAAGTAGGGTGTAGATACTAGCTCCAGGAAGTAGAACACAATTTCCCACAATGATATCAGTGAGTCCTTTCATTGGGAAAGACCCCTATTTATAGTTATTTCCCCAAATTGGGGGATGTCAAGCATGTGTCCTTTCCTATATTTCCTTATCTTGCTACTGCCCTCCTTGACTGTACAACTGTACTTTAAATTCTTCTAAATGACTTCTCCCTTGTGACTTCCCTGCACGTGCACTTGAATGCTGAAGAGGAGGGAACGCCTGATAGTATCCTCTCTAAGATATGGGGAAACCTGATATCCTCTTTAGCATGAGACGCTATGTCGTACTCCCTTTTAGATATGGGGAGGCCATACTTCTTCCTTGGTATTTTTCGGATATCTACACACCGGAACATGAATGCCTTCGACATTTTGTAGTATGTATCTGGTCAGAAAATTCCTCGTGAAGACAGAAACTTTAATGAGGTCGCTGGTTCGACTTGAAGTAAAAATCAACTCTTTTAAAGCTGGGCGTGACCCTTTGCATTTGACCACTATTTTCCCATCGGTCCATCTTCTGACTTTATTGCCACTTGGGAACCATGCAAAAGCGCATTGAGTTCTGACCCTCGATTTTACTGACATATATTCTATCCCGTCGGTCCATTTTCTATCTATATCGCCACACGGCGATCATCCGCAAGTGCATAGAGACTCGAGCCTTTTTTTCTCCCTAATAAATTACTACCTCTATAGAACCTGGACCAAAGTTATCACCTCTTTGGTTACCTCTTCAGAAATCTGGAAGAAGTTCATTATATGAGAATCTAATGTAATTTCACTTCTGTTTCTTCTTTTGATCTATTATCATTTCCAGAATCACCTCTGGTCTTAGATTAAGGCTTTCAACTTCTGTTGTGTGATTAAAAAGTTTCCCGCCCAAATTTTGGTAAGCATTTAAGAAGTTCCGCTCAAGTTTTCCATTTCTAAAACACTACAAGTTTCAGAGAAAAGCCTGAAGAACTGATCCAGTTGAGGGTATGTGCTTTTCTTTGTTTATTTTTTGTTTTGCCATTTTCTTGGGGTTGGTGAATTAGAGAAGATTGCGGGAAACTGATTGATTGTTTCTTTTTCATTGAACAGTTCTTGTATCTGGATTATCCTTAATTAATGAATTCCTTTTAGTGTTGGGTATGGATGCAATCATAATCTTCTATTGTTTGGGTTTAAGGGTTTGCAATGTTAAATCTGATTATGGTATTTCAATTTTGCTAAATTTGCTATCTTTGAGATGCACTAGTAGTGTTTGATAAAATTGCTCATCCGGGGTGTAATTTTTTTTAGTGAAATGCTCATCTGAATTACCCTTTGAAACGCGTGCCTACTTAACATGATATCATTTTTCTATTTGCAGAAACATAGTCCAGATGAGAAGTTCAAGAGCTTAAAAAGGTATGATTCTTTGTCAATCATCCTGAGTTGTTGGTTTGTTTTTGTTGTAGTCGTTCTCTTATCAGTCATCGCATTCGTTGATATATTCTTGTGTTTAATTTGTCATAAGTGCATGTCATATGAGGTCTAAATAGTTAGTTATTCATAGATTAACTCTTTCAGTGGAGTATACAGAGATGATGCTCCTTTGTTTGTTAATTGTTGTCAAATGTAAATGTCACCCACTTCAACAATTTTAGGAACATGGTTGTATAAAAATTACAGAATTGATAATCGATCTAGGAAAGTTAAGAACACCGGAAGGCGATTAATAACTCGTAAAAGGGCTAATTGCAAAAGAAAGCTAAAGATATCGATCTCTCATGTAACTAGGTTAACTACCAGATTGTAAGCTTTACAGAAATAGTTATCATAAATTCAACTAGGATGCCTTAGAGAAAAAAAGTATTTCACTTGATTCACAGTACTAACATATCAAAATCTCACCTGGTTTAATATCAGAAGTTGACACTTTCTTGTTATACAATTCTTCTAGTGTCAGTAGGAGCAGGAGAATATTAGAAGGAGAAGAAGACAAGTCGTGGAATGAAGACTATCAAGCACGTTTTGAGATCAAAGGGTAAATGTAAAATTCCACCAACTATCAAGCACGTTTTGAGATCAAAGGGTAAACGTAATATTCCACCAGATACGGATACATGCATGGTGAACCAACTCCCCTCAGAAATTATCATGGACATTTTATCTCGGTTACCCACTGATTCAATCTTGGAGTCCAGACAAGTATGCAAAACATGGGGAAACTTAATTCGTCATCCTTCCTTCGTTAATATGCACCTACAACACAACTGCCCATTACATTCTTCTGTTACTGGTGCTAAGATAGGTTTGGGTTTCCTTGTTTTCTTTCGGACAGCACCGAAAGAGTGCCTAGCATACTATGGAGAGTATGATAAGCAGCCTAATAAGAAACTTAGAAGGCTCAACCAGCCGGGCGTTGGTCATCTCTCAGTAGCTGGTTCACGTAACGGGCTGATTTGCTTTTCTGATAGCAACTTCTGGAACTGTATCCATAAACCTGTCTATATTAGCAATCCTATCACCAGAGAATACATGAAATTCCCAAGACTAGAAATTAATGGTGAGAACAAGGTCGATACTATGGTGTGTGGTTTCGGTTACCTTCCTTCTGTCGATCAGTACAAAATTGTAAGAATTTATTATATCCAGGACCAACCCATGGGACGAGTTCAGGTATATACTCTTGGGGGTGGAAGACGCTGTGGCTGGAGTAACATTGGGGAAACAGCTTACTCAATTGGGCGTATGAAAGGCTTTTTAATGTATCGTCGTAACCCGTTTGGTGCATTTGCTAATGGAGCGCTTCATTGGCTTGATCAAGAGCAAAAGATTGTGTCCTTCGATTTGGCAGAAGAAAAGTTCTACTTGCTTCCATCACCACCTTTTGTCAGTTCTGTAGATGAGAGAAACAGCTTTGAGCTTGAGGTTTTGGGAGGATGCCTGTGTTTTATTCATCAAAAGCAGTGCAAACCCTCAGACATATGGCTATTAAGGAAGAAAGGGGAGAGCAGTAGTTACGACGTGAATGAGCAGGAGTTTGATTCATTGACCTGGGTTAAGGTGTTGAGTTTACCAGATGATGCCTGGCCATTTGCCCTTACTAGTAGTGGAGAATTCCTAATTGCGTACATGTATTCTATCTGGTCCTATGATCCTAAGACTGCAACCGCGGAAAAGTTTGCGTTAGATGATGACTTTTGTCATCCAGTTACTCACATGAACAGCTTTGTTTCCCTTAAAGCTCTTGGAGAAAAGTGTCGGTCCAGAAAAAGGTACGCTGTTAATCCATCACCAACGGAATATTTTATAACACAACAGAGGAAGGAAACCGGAGAATTTCCTGTCATTCAATTTTAGGTGCACTGAAAACCACATCTTTCCATCCATTTACTTGTATGATCAAGTACTATTACTATTTCTTCGTTTTAAGCCTAGGTTTGAATTATTAGTATTTCTTTGTTTTAAGTTCAGATGAATCATCCAATTTGAATATGTATTTGCTTTCGTAGTTTCTTTGATTGGTTAAATGGCTGACAACTGTACTGAGCTTCCTGTTCTGAGAATGCTTTTGAGTATATGCTTTGAATGCCTTTTGGTGAATTATTACAATTTCTTCATTGAATCCGCGTATATAATTCTATGATCAGGTATTATTGTTGTTTCTCTGTTTTGAGTTTAGTTGAATCTTCTAGTTATCACTATTTCTTTGTTGCTGCTTTAAGTTCAGAAGAATCATCCAGTTCAATATGTTTGCTTTGGTAGTTTCTTGGTTGGTTGAATGTTTGATCATTGTACTAAGCTTCCTGTTCTTAGAATGCTATTGATTGAATGCTTTGAATGCCTTTTGGCTGGTCAGTTGGAGGGAACAAAATAACATCACATTTAATGCAATGAAAATTAGCTTGCAGAGGCAGAACCATGTTTTTGTGGAATCAGCTAATAATATCTGTGACGGCTTCCTTGCAGAAGTCTATGTATAGATATATGGTGCCACAAAATGTTGAAACTGTCACTGCTTCTAGCAATAATTATAGTTTTATTACTCTTGCTATCAGCTATACTACTACTAGTGAACTAATGCCATATGAAGTACTTTAAAATTCTCCCTTTTTCATTTAGTAACAAAAACTCAGAACTTAAAATCTTTTCATTTGACTTTGGCATGTAAAAACTCTAATCAAGGGAGTAGTAACATTTCTACCACTAGCTCCAGCATGTACTCCTCTTAGGCTGTGTCGAAGTTTTATTGAATCAGATCCAGATGAATCAGGTGATTTTAGTCAGATCTAAGCGAGTCAAACCCCGGACGAATCAGTTCTAAGCGAATCAGGTGATTTCAGTCACCTTAATACTTGATTTCTAAACCCCAGACGAATCAGGTGATTTCAGTCAGATCTAAGCGAGTCAAACCCCAGACAAATCAGTTGAGTCCTGGGTTGCACGGACGCTCCATTTCTTGAGCCGTGTCCGCGTCCGACTCGCGGCGGACACGGGACGCGCGTGGGACGCTGACACGACGCGTGTCCAACGCACCAATTTGCGCGTCTTGCGCGCGTCTGGTTTGGACGCACCGATAACGCGTGTCCGACGCATTTTTTTTTCATTTTCATATAAACTTTTTCCTTTATTTTTACTATTATTAACCAAATGAATAAAGACGAACATTTAGATCAATAATTTAGGTCTTTATTAGGATTTTGTATTTGGAAATGACATCACGTATACCCTTAGTTGGACATGTGTTGATCTAAGAATGCATTTTGATTGTGCCATGTGTTTAATAGTGACTGATTATTTGACATTCGGCGTGTATAAACAAACGATATCATCTTTTCTTTTGAAATTTATACATATGTAACATCATTTTCTAATTTTTAGGGTCGAAATACTTGACTTTGCTGTATAAATACATGATTATATATATAAATAAAATATATATATACGTGTCCGCGTCCTAGTTTTTTGAAAATTTTGTAATGTCCGCGTCAGCGTCGTGTCCGCGTCCGCGTCTGTGCAACCCAGGTTGAGTCAGTTGAAAACAAATAAGGTGTATGTATTGATGGTGCCACAGACCACTAATGTTGAAATGAAACTGCATTTTTAAGACTTGGTCCACCACCTCGAGACGCACCGATTTACTACTAGGGGCAGAAATCAAGTATTAAGGGCACTCAGTTTTGAATGAGGCGCCGCGCTAGTACCAAAAACGTAGGATACCCTCAAGGATTACATGTCTAGGACAAAAACAAATCCCAAAACCACGTACTGTACTATACTAGTCAACTACTTTTCTACGCTAGAAAACAAGATCCAATCCAACGGTTAATCATCATCAAACTGTATCCCAATCAAAACCACTGGCTGTATTATTATCCACTCGGAAACGCTCTCAATCCTTCTTAACCCCATGATAACATGGGTAATCATCACACCCATCATCCAAATCATCCAATTGCCAAGCAATCAATCCAACAGGTTTTCAGTTTTTAATTTTCCTTTTCAAACTAAACTGACTCGACTTAATTACTCTTAATCACATCTAACTTAAATTTGTTAAACGTTGAAACTATTAGAAAAAAAAAAAAAAAAAAAAAAATAACACGAATGTCTCTCACAAGCACAATTTAGGCCAGTTATCCTACTTGCTCACTAATTCTGAGATGTCATAAAGTTCAAATTTATAAGTTGTTATTCATTAAATTTCATATTTTATTTTACAAAGAAGTTTTTATTTAACCTTATTATGAAAACTTTAGCTTCATCTCAAGTTATAATTTGTTTTTAAATATAATCAGATTTTTGTTCTCCGAGTTTGGTATTTATTTATTTTTAATCTGGCTATAATCATTAGAGTTTGTATTGTTGCACATGTTTTTTTCTCTGAATTAATGAAAGATTAAAATGGTAAATCTCAAGGGACAAAGGTCGCAACAAAAGCAAGAAAGGTAGCACGAATTTTGTAACTAAAATTCAAGTTTAACGGACTTCTAAAGACGTCTATGAAAACTCAGAGAAATCAGTTAACTATAACGTGTAGATTGTAGAGCTAAGGTTTTGAGTAGTAGTGCGCATCAGTAAAATCAGCTTTTGTTGTCCTCCTCGTTTTTATCTGAAAACTAAAATATTTATTCAACCATTAGGTCCATTACATTTATTTGCGTTATCCAAAAACAAAAACCGACGTCGAGTCAGGCCCCGAGTCATCAAAAAACAAACACAGTTAAAACTAAAACATCAAGAGAGTATCATTCACCCACATCAATATCTGACTACCAATAAGTACTCACCGGATAAACCAGTCCCATCACCTCCACGTGTCTATCTTCGATACCTTCATTTATAAAAAAACACTGTCCCATCTTCTCCTTTACTCATCATCCACACTGAAAAAACAACACACTTTTCTCTCTCTACTGTAAATAAGAAAAACAGAGCTCTAATGGCGAAATCTTGAAAACACCCACAAACTCATCGGTAAGAATCA
This sequence comes from Papaver armeniacum, assembly GCA_023531295.1. NCBI lineage: Eukaryota > Viridiplantae > Streptophyta > Magnoliopsida > Ranunculales > Papaveraceae > Papaver > Papaver armeniacum. The sequence goes on along the minus strand of JAJJWW010002659.1, from coordinate 100,855 downwards.
TCTTCAACATCTAATCATCTCATATTCATCTTCCAAAACACTTTTCAGATCTTTCCAGAAGTGGGTTTTCAAAAATTTTGATTCAAATCAACACTTTAGTTACTTATTAACATAGATCTATACTCAAAAATGAGTTTAATAAGAGCAGAAGAACGAGATTCAGGAAAAATCACCATACCAACCGACATAAACTGGGATATGTTAGATAAATCAAAGTTCTTCATACTAGGAGCAGGATTATTCTCTGGGGTTTCATTTGTTCTTTACCCAGTAGTAGTATTAAAAACCAGACAACAGATTTCATCATCAAACACTCAGTTATCATCCTTCAAGACCGCCGGTACGATTATCCGGTACGAGGGTTTCTTCAAGGGTTTTTACAGAGGTTTTGGTACCTCATTAATGGGGACAATACCAGCTAGAGCTTTATACATGACTGCTCTGGAAGTTACAAAGAGCAATGTTGGTCCGTTTGTGATGAAAATGGGGTTTTCTGAGGGGACGGCCATGGCGAGTGCTAATGCGATTGCAGGGTTAACCGCCGCCATGGCTGCGCAATTGGTCTGGACTCCGATTGATGTTGTTAGTCAGAGATTGATGGTGCAGGGCAGTGGTGGCAGCAGTGGGATTAACAAGAATCCCACATTTCAGTATTCCGGTGGAATTGATGCGTTTCGCAAGATTGTGAAATCGGATGGAATTCGTGGGTTGTATAGAGGATTTGGGATGTCTACTGTGACTTATGCGCCTTCGAATGCCATCTGGTGGGCGTCTTATTCGATTTCGCAGAGGGTTATGTGGGGAGGTTACAGTTGTTACTTAGCAAAGAAAGGAAATGGTAGTAGTGGTGGTGCTAGTAGTTGCAGTGGTTGTGGTGGTGGATGCATTAGTCCTAGTGCAAAGACTGTAATGGCTGTGCAGGGACTGAGTGCTGCAATGGCTGGCGGGTTTTCGGCGTTGGTGACAATGCCGTTAGATACAATTAAGACTAGATTACAGGTTTTAGATGGTTGTGGGAGTGGCAGCAGAAGCTCGGCGCAACCAACAATTAGAGAGACAGTTAGGAATTTAGTTAAGGAAGGTGGATGGTCTGCTTGTTACAGAGGTTTGGGGCCGCGGTGGGTGTCGAGTTCGTTCTCGGCGACTACCATGATTACTACTTATGAGCTTCTGAAGAGACTGTCTGCTAAGAAATATGAGACCATGTGAATTCAGGGTTCATGAATGCTGAGATGGTAGAGGGGTGGGCAAATTTGTTTTTGTGTCTTTTTGGGGTTTTTTTTTTTTGATGTTGTTGACATGTTAATATGGTACAAGGGATGGGCAATAGAGAGCGACGTTGTATATGAATGTGAATGGAAGAAAAATGGAGATTTGAGAATCTCAATGTCTTATATTTTGTTGCAAGAAATGAACTTTTTGGGATCCTGGAATTTGCCCTTCATAAGACTAAGTCTTATGGGGTGCTAGTCTAGCACCTAGATTAGCAGTCAGGACTACCTCCTAAGTCTTATGGGAGTGATAATCTTGCAGCTAGATTAGCGATCCACATCGACCAATGTTGAACCATTCCGCGCGCCAATCTTCATTCATTATTGAATGGTTCAACGCTTTAAATCTCACCAAATCAGATCAAAATAAATTTCTCATTTTGAACCATTCCCGCGAAAAGGTAGTTTTCAAAAGTTGAATCATTCAACATAAAACTATCTAACATGTTAGTTCACATACTAGCAACTGGTAGGAGAGAGAACTAGTGTTAACTTTTTTGCCACACTTTTTTTTTGAATTGCAACACTTAAGTGCTAATCTAGCACCTCCAATCTAGCCCATAAGACTTAGTCTTATGTGGAATTGTGTATGTCAGGTTTTGTAGAAACAATACAAATTCCTTTTCTCGTTGTAGTAGTTTCATCTCTTTAAAATTGTGACAAAATTAGTAGCATCATTATGCACTACTGGGTTTTGCAGAAACAATACAAATTTCTTCTCTCGTTTGCAGTAGTTTCATCTCTTTAAAATTGTGAAAAAATTAGCAGCATCATTATGTACTACTGGGTTTTGCGGAAACAATACAAATTCAGTTTTTTCATTATAAGAGTGGAGCTTCATTTCTATAAAATTATATCAAATCAGGAGTATCATTTTCATGAGTGATGTCCCGTATTTGTTAAGTTTCGTGGAAATAATACAAACACTATTTTCGAATATCATAAAAGTTTAATTAATAAACTGAGATGACAGTTTAAAACATATCTTTTAATTTCAAGATATATAATCTAATAGAGGAAGGATCCATTCACACTTTTATTATCACACTATCTCACACGTTGGACGTCATTTTTTCGAATTAAAACCAAACCGTAACGGATTTGAAGCTAATATTTTGAGGATATGTTCCTCTTACCAAGTTATACATGCCTACCAAAAATAAGCACATTCCGAAATATAAAACCTCACGATCTACCGGTCTCAATTTCGACGGCCAGAAACCCGCAGATTTTCAACGGCTCATTTTCAAAGTAGTAGATGATGATGTTATACGTCTCGGAATACGCCCATTTTTGGTAGGCATGTAGAACTTGGTAAGAGGAACATATCCTCAAAATATTAGCTTCAAATCCGTTACGCTTTAGTTTTAATTCGTAAAAATGACACCCAACGTGTGAGATAGTGTGATAATAAAAGTGTGAGGGTATCCCTCCTCTTCATTCTAAAATATCTGACTAATTGTCTGTTCGGCAGAATGCAGCATGTATCATCTTCTCTGCTGTCAATTGTTATCCCTAACTTAGGTACACATTTAATTGGATATCAAAATGTCATTATCTGAATATGATCTTTTTGTTGTAGTTTTTCTAAGAAAAGTTGGCATAGATTCATTTTTAATCAATTCAATTCTATCAATCTAATTCAGCTTTAGATTACTATTATCTTAATGTACCAAAAAAAAGCATTATCTGTTAGTTATTAATTGGAAGTTCTTAAAAAATTAAAAGATCTCAGAAATAATCACTTTTAGATTCTTACGTAAATATATACAATTGGAGTGATGGGTTCATCATGGGTGCTTAAAAGATATCTAGTCAATTTGTAGTTGTAGAGAAGGTGGACTTAAGGGCTCAATCAAATTGAGCCGGGTATGGCTAGGATGAAAAAGGTCTGGCTTTGGAGATGCACCAAAAGGCATATTGAGCACTCCATGAATGACCTTCACCTCATCATTGCTTGGAAGGCTTAATTACCACCCTTTTTCTCTTAAACATGGTTCAATTATTAATCATAAATTTCTAACTATAAGTGCAAGTAACAGTCTGTCCGACACTGTTGGTATTGCCCGAATTGCTTAATTTTAGAGACGTATTTGAATACAAGAAACAGAAGTGGTTCTGCTTTGAGGAGTAGAATCACTATTGTCATTCGCAAGACTCGATATGAAATGTTCACTTAGTGTCTGATATTTAAGGAGTTATGGGTCTTTATCATTTCAAATGTACTGAAAATTGACCGGAAGCATTCTTTAATCCTCAGTCTAGACTAGTTAATGGTAATTTTTATGGCTTTGAGTTATTCTAGCTTGTTTTATTTTCTTTTTCGGAAGTAGTTTGTTACTTTTCGGGAAGTAATACTTCTTTTTAATAGATTAAAAAGGAAAAAGTGATTTTGTTTTGCTTCATAAAAAAAATAATTTTTTGCTTTTATAAGCTACTTTGAAATTCTATTCCCAAACTAACCTTTTGTTCTGTGATTTTTAAAAGTCAAAAAATAATTTTTGAAAACACATCCAATTTTTTTGCTTTTATAAGTTACTAGTGATTTTTTAATTAACACTAGTAATTTTTATAACAAATTGTAGCATATCAAGTAGGCTTGTACGGTGAAATCATGAACGCCTATGATTGGTTTGCACTATTTCTCTTTTTACTAGTCTGGTTGGTAGATCAATAATTCTAGATTCATAGGGATTCAAATCCCGTGAATTCTACTGACAGACACAATCAACATGGAAATTATGCCCCCTATTTTTCTCCAGATGCGACCCAAGAGGCTCTCTCTGTCGGTAGATTTCACGAGAATTAATCATGTTGTGTCGCATCCCTCTCTCTCATCCCCACCTGAGATTCATTTTCTTCTCCTCCTTCCGGCTCTTTCTATCCGTTAACCCTGTCATGTAGCTCCTCAACGGCTACTTTCTACCTGAGTTTTATCAGAACACATGCCGGAATTACATTTGAGTTATCAGTTTCCCTAAATTTTGATTCTCCCATCTTCTCTAGCCCTTCATAAATCACCAACAGATCATCGAAATCACAGGCATCCTAGCAATCACTAGATTCACTAATATCTCTGAAATCACTAGATTCACTAATATCTCAGAAATCACATATAACACAGACACCATAATCATCACCATCATCACCAAAAACACCATCCCCATTCCCCCTCCAAGAAATACTTACACTTCCAGAAATTATATGCCTAATATCTATAACAATTTCATCAACACGTCAACTCACACCCCCAACTATAGAATGTACCGAAAAGAGTATTCCCAATCTTTTCTCCCTATCAAAATTGACCTAGGAATCAATACTAAAACTTTATATTCTAACCATCAGTTAGATTCCTCTGAAATTCTATACAATTTTCATACCTGCTCATCTGAGATTGCTGATTCAAACCCAAATCACCACACCAATACTAATTACACAGTCTATTCTAATCATGAATCAACCACCAAAATTTCTCACAATAAGGATAGCGGATATCAAAACTACCATAAGAAAGCCAACATTATCAACATTCACCACCATCAGAGACAACTCATCCAAAATACCAGTAAAATAGAAATGATTAAGCATCCACCCAAAGTTAAACATAAAATCAGAAACAGGAAATGTTCAAATAGAGCTACTGCCACACATCAGGGCAGTGGGAAATCCATAAAGAGCGGTATCAACACAATAAACAAACACCAACATAAAACTAGATTCATATCCCTATTCATCTCTAAGAGCAGGAATGTTTGCAAAAAGAACCGACTTATTCTTGCGATGGAAGAGGCGAGTCTTTCTCCGAGTCCATTGGCTCATGCTACGAGTCCGACTTTGAGTCATTGGAACTCTAGATACAACAGATCGCCCTATGAACTCTGGAGCTCGATTCCCAACATCAGGACCATCTTCATTGGCAGCATCATCACTGGGGGATCCACTAGACAGCTCAACCGAAGATGCAGATTCATCCATGTCAGGCTCTACTCCGGGAGTGGTGGTCGAAAAAGCTATTGGCTCAGCATCTGTAACAGTGGTGGATCTACAATTAGGTCTCTCAAAACCCGCAAATATCGCACGACCAATTCTTCCAGTGGCTAGAAAAAGAGAATCCATCTCTAGAAAGCTCATTAGCTCATTTTGATGCCATGGCTGACCAGCCATCTGACGAACCATCATCCGCTCATGTGCATCAAGAGTGATAGATTGATATCCAACTCGGCTTATGCCAGAAACCAGGAACCGATCAGCTACTACAACAACACCCTCATGCACCTCAAATGGGCCATATTTAGGATGAAAGGCATACAACACCCAATGATCTATAGTCCCCATCTGTGGATGCTCTGCGGGTTTTGGAGTACCAGTAACATAACAACCTTCAACATTCACACCCTCCCTAGCATCCCTCCTACTTGCACTGCCAGTTGCATGTTCATTGCTGCTTCCAACCTCAAATTGGGCATCCAAATCAGCAAATGGGTTGCTAATATCCTGATTCGCAGGCTCTGGCTTGGGCTGATTGAAATGCTGTCGAAGACGATCTACTGGATAATCCATCATCAACTCATGCACAATCCCTAGAGGACCATCTTCTTGCAGACACTCTTCAATTTTTACTTCAACATTATGCTGAAGATCGTCCAAATACCAAGAGAAATCACTCTCAAAACCAGGAGATTCACATCCTTGGGGAAAAGCGATTCCATAAGGCATCCGAGTAACGCAATGCTCTCTTGGATACCAGTGAATCCTTGGCTCTTCCTCAACTTCAAGCATCTTTCGCTTACCCATCCGATCAATATTCTTATCAGAACTAGCCATGTAATTGAATCGAATGGAGATCAATTACACAAGTCAGAGATTGCAGAAAAGAACAGAACAAGAAACTGAAAAATCTCTTATCTCTGGCTAAGTCCCTTTTAAAGGAATCCATTGATTGGTGGTTGGTCTTTGCATCATTAAGAGGCGACGGTTCCCAAAGAGAAAATCCTTTCGTCTACTACACTCATACTCTCTCTATTGCCCTTTCAATTCTTTTGCAACTTAAGCATCAATACCTAGAGCCAACAAAATTCAACTGCTATAATTCTAGACTAACTACCCCTAATTTACTTTTTTCGACAGGTGGAATAAGGAGAAGGACTGGAGCTACACTTGGCATTGCTTCCCTAACGGCTCTCTTAACTGCTCCATCCCTCCCACGAGACTTCCACACAAGCACGACTCAGTTGTTGTCCCATCTGATTCGATCACTATCTGACTCGCTTCAGCGCTCTAGTCTGATTCGCTCAAGTTATCTTCTCACAACCCAGCCCACTAAAATAATCTGGCAGGTTTTTGGGCTTGAAGAAGGGCTACATCTAAATCCCATAAGAAATCCTACAAGGCTAAGTACCACACTGTCCCAATGGTATAATCCTTTTGATATTTGGCAACCACAAGAAATTTTGCATGATTACAACCATGTCAGCATAGTCACAGCTAAAAACACAATGCACGGTAGCTTTCAAACTCTTGCACATGCTCACCAAGAAAATTTGGATTATACTGAGTGCTCTCCCCACTCCAATAGAAAGTACAAGCTAACCTTTTACCTTAAATTTAATATGCTATGCCCTAGTATCTTTTTCTTTGTCAGGTCCCTCTCACAAGGCTTACCAGTAGTCAGCAACATCAATATAATCAGTCAAGCTAAACATAACAAGCATTGGACTCTCTGGACTAGCACATGGCACTTGTACTACTACTCTGATTGGATTTGGACTCTAGAGCTTCATCATTACTATCCCCAACAAAAATTCAAAATCCATACTAAATATAAATCCTATTCCACAGAGATTCATACTTATCATCTGTTACAAAAAAAACAAAGAGTACTTCCAGAGCATCATACACGTACACCACAAAATTCAAATTAAAGTGTTGACCTCCAGTTGCTAGAAATCATAACCATTGCTAGAAATCATCTCATGGACTTTTCCTCGGGAACTAAATCTTCTGATCCAGTTGCTAACCTGGTTGACCAAATAAATTCCTCTCTGAATATCCCTGAAGACCACTTTCCAAAAGTTTTCATCAATGCTGAGAATACTCTCCCTAAAAATAATGAAGACTGGAAATGGGTCTTCATTGGTAGATACTGTAGCAGGACTTCCCATGATACTATAATAATATCAAGATTCATCAACTCCAATTGGGAGCTTAGAAGAAATGCTGAAGTCAATCTTTGGAGAAAGAGAAGAAACTACTACTCAATCAAGCTTGGCAGCATAGAGTATTATAAAGTTTTCAGGAAAGGAGGTACTTGAGGAATATTTTATAAACTCATAGTTCTAACAGAAGTGCCTCCCTATGGACCTGATTTCATTGATGAAGCCAACTTCTACAAGGTTTGGATTTGGGCTCTGGTAAAAAGAATCCCAAAGCACATAATCCCTGATATCAGAAACATCATTTAACCAGCTGGAATTTATCAAGAGTCAAGCAAAGCTTATGGTAGAGATGATGATGAAAAGAACTTGGAAGTCCTCCTAACCATTGATGTTACCAGATCTATGAAATACCGGTATTGATGCTTATGAAAACCCTACAACATCCTATTGGTTAGAATTGGCTTATGCTCTGAATGGTATTGCTTTCTGCAAAGTCTGCAGAATCCTTGACCACCCTGGTCCTCTCTGTGAGGAAAAAGAAATGCAACCTCAAAACATCCCTCAACATAATCATCCCTCAAATCTTAATAACCAATACCCCTCAACTTCCAATCCACCTAATAATTCTCACATACCCAATAACTCCACCACCAGTAGCCCCCAAACACCCATCAAGACTAGACACTACTATGACAAGGATGCTGCAGATGATTTTGCCATCAAAATGAGGATAGCCCAAAGACAGATTCTACTCAAGAATAGCTGTGAAGAACTTGATGGACCTGAGGACTACATCATCTTCAAAGCTGGCCTGCACCAACCTATCAGTGGAGAAATTCCTACTACAAACTCTAAAGTTCTTGCCTGCCAAAAGAAGCACAAAAAAATCATTGAAAGCAATAAGCACAAAGAGAGATTGCTGAAGAAAAAAGGCATCCACATTAAAACTGCAGCTAGAAAACTAAATTATCCAAATGCTGCTGGAGTGGAATCCTCTTCTAGTCCTGGCTACGTCTTCCCAAAAGTCAATAATCAACATCAATACCCAAATCCAAATGTTGTTATCCGTAATGCCTTTGAAACTGGCCCCTCCTTATCTGAAATACAACACCAAATAAATGAAGACTTCAATAAACAGAAACAGCTGCTATGGGAAAGAAGGAAACAAGAGTTCAAACTCAAGGCTGTGGATACTAATCTATACCCTCAATTAATTGATCCAAAAAGAAAGTTCTTTCACCCAGAGGCCTCTACTGGAAATCATCTTCTTCCCTGGGAGAAAACTCAGCCTTCAAAAAGAAGCAATACTCAATTGATGCAAATGGAAGAGGATCAGCTAAAAGACATGACTACTGGTAGCCTTGAGGGAGCAAATCCTTTCACATCAACCCAGGTATACATCTCAACCCTGAACTACAGTTTTCATAGTTTACAAGTCCTTTGCACCAAAATCATCATTGTTATGCACTTTTTTATTACTATCAGTATAATCATCCATACTTGCACTATCTTAAATAGTACTTTTTATGAAGGCTACACCATCATAATTTTCACATATCCAAATGTTTCTTACTTATGGCAATTTTATTCTGCTTTAGCTTGGAACTGTCAAGGTCTAGGACAACCACACACTATAAAACAACTGAATATTATGTTAAATAAGCATAATCCTGACATATTTTTTCTTTCTGAAACTAAACAACAGACCAAGAATCTAAAAGCTATCCTTAGCAACATAGGAGTCACTAATTTCTGGTTTGTTGAACCTAGAGGTAAATCGAACACTGCTGGAGGGCTTGTCTTAGCTTGGAAAACCAACCTAAATGTCACTATAGAGGATTTCTTCAACTACCACATTAGTGCTACTGTCTATCCTATAGATGGAGAACCTTGGTTCTTCACAAGCTATTATGGAAGCCCTTATACCACTCTAAATAAATTGAACTCATGGAAAATGATAGAAAATACTCATTCTCATAATACACTTCCTTGGTTAATAATGGGTGATATGAACTTTGTTTTGCATGATCATGAAAAATTCCACCAACACTCTATTGATTTTAATGTGGCCCACATTTTTCTGGAGAAAATAGAGGCAGCTAATCTTACTGATCTAGGCTATACTGAATGTCCCTTCACTTGGACTAACAGAAGAGTTGGCACTCAGTTAACTGAACAAAGATTAGACAAAGGTCTTGCTACTGAAAGTTGGCTTGAATCATACCCAAATTCCACCATTTCCAACCTACCTGCCATTGGCTCTGACCATAATCCCATTCTCCTCAACACTAATCCTTCATGGAAACAAGGTCACATTCCCTTCAAATTCTTTGGTCCCTGGTTAGATCACAAAGATTGCAAAGAGGTCATAGATGAATGCTGGAAGGCTCACCACAAAGGATCCCTGGCTATTAAGTAGCTAGAAAGTTAAGAGATGTAAAAATCAGGCTAAAGAGATGAAACAAAGAGGTTTATGGCAATATCAAGACTCAACTAGAAGAAAACATTAATCATTTGGAATGGACTACCAAACACAACTTCAACAACAATAGAGGACAAGCTATAAGAGAGGCCAAGAAACAAGTGGAACATTGGCAAGACATTTAAGAAAGTTACGGAAGACCAAAAGCGAGGACCACTCATCAAACTTGGTGACAAAAAAACCAACTTCTTCCATATTTACGCTAAGAAAAGATACGAGAAGAAACAAAATTGTCTCCATCCAAAGAAGAAAATGGCACCTGGCTTCACAATAGTAATGATATACACCTTTGCTTCACAAACCACTTTGCCAATATGGCTATAGCTGAACCTATAACAATCAACCAATCCATCATAGACCTCATACCTACAACCATCACCACCAATGAGAACACCAACCTTCTAAAAACTCCTGATGCTATGGAAATAAAAGACATTCTCTTCAGCATGGATGAAGATACAGCTCCAGGTCCCAATGGATTTCCACCAAACTTCTTCCAAGCAAACTAGGAGGTAGTGGGTGAAGACATCATCAGCATGGTTCAAACTTTCTTCACCTCTGGTTTCATTCTTAAAGAGATGAATTCTATTTTCATTTCTCTCATCCCTAAACTCGATAACCCAACTACACCTCGCTCAATTCAGGGCTTATCTCCCTATGTAACACCACCTATAAAATTATATCCAAACTTCTTGCTCAAAGGCTCAAATCTCTTCTACCTAAACTCATTTCTCCCTTTCAATCTTCCTTCATCCATGACAGACAAATCTCTGACAATATTGCCATTGCTCATGAAATTATCCATCATATGAGCACCAGACAAGGGAAAAAATGAGCTAATGGTACCATGGGAATTAAGATTGATATGGAAAAAGCCTTTAACAGAGTCAACTGGGACTTCCTAATCAAGGTGATGAAACAGATGGGCTTCAGCAATCAATGGTGTAACCTCATCCATCAATGCATCTCTACTACCAGTCTTGCTGTCCTCATTAATGGCTCTCCTGGATATTTCTTCAAACCTACAAGAGAGCTCAGACAAGGAGATCCCTTATCCCCATACCTATTTCTCTTCTGTATGGAGGCTCTATCTAGATATCTAATCTCTGCTGAATCTCAAGGGATCATTCATGGAACCAAGTTATGTAATAATGCTCCTGCTATCAACCACCTTCTCTTTGCTGATGACTGCATGGTCTTCTGCAAAGCTAACATGTCAGAATGCAACAAACTCATCAAGATTTTCAAGAATTTGGCCACTCATTTGGACAAGCGATCAACTTTTCCAAATCTGGGATATTCTTCGATAAAAACAACTGCTCCGATATTCTTTGAAGCAATTAGTGAAGCCATGCATGTTCAAAGAATTAGCAAAGATCGATAAGTACTTAGGCTCACCTCTCTTCAACAACCGAAGCAATATTCAAGCTTTTAAACCATGTGTGGAGAAATTTAAACAAAGGTTTGTTGGCTGGAAAACCAATCTATCTACAGCTGGCAAAGTTACTCTCATCTAAACAATTACATCCACCTCAAGTGTTTACCAAATGAACTGCTTCAAGATAACCAAAGGAACCTGCAAAGAGATAAATGATATTCAAATGGACTTCTTTTGGAGAAAGGAGCAGGTTAAATCTAAAGGCCTATTCTACATTGCTTGGGATGCACTCAATAAACCTAAGGATCTAGGAGGTTTAGGTTTCAAAAATATGGAATTATTCAACTTAGATATGCTCTCCAGAATAGCATGGAGATTAGTTAAAGAGCCAAACTCTCTCTGGAGCAATACTATGAAAGCTTCTCACTATCCTAACCAGGATGTTATCAGAATGGACATCAAACCAAAACAAACCGACTCTTGGATTTGGAAAGGAATCCTAGAAGGTATCGATGCATTCAACATAATTAGATTTGGAGGATTGGAAATGGAACAAAAATACATATATGGGATGACAGATGGATTGAAGGTTCTCATGGCATTATACAAAAGCCTCCTCTTTGCCCCCCTGATCTCAAAACTGTCAATCAACTATTCAATGTTCATGGAGAGTGGGACTCAAATATCCTAGCTTTTTGGTTCACTCAAGATATCCAAAATCTCATTACCAATACCCATCATAAACATGATACTGAAGATATTATAATATGGAGTCTGACTAATACAGGGAAATTTTCTGTCAAATCCCTGTATGACAAGCAAATTAATGACAAGTATGCAAATGATGTTATAATTGCTCCATGGATGCAGATATGGAGCATAGACACTACTCCAGCTATTCATCTTTTTATATCGAAAGTGTGCTCATGGCATTCTCTGACAAATGCCAAGGCGCAAGTATTTTTGCACTATATTGATCCCATATGTTCCCTTTGCAAGAACTCTTAAGAAGATATCACCCATGTCCTTCTAGCTTGTCCAAAGGACCTCGATGTTTGGGCTCATCTTTTTTGGGGAGAATCATCAACTCTTTATAAATTTCAGATCATTTCATGATTGGTTCAATAGCTGGTTTTACTCAAAACAACCCCATAGCTAGTGAAATGCTACTTTTGCTACCATCCGCTCGTTAATCCGAAAGCTAAATGTGATCAAATCTTGAGGAATATTGACCTTTCTGGTGCAACAACGGCTCTGAAGATCACTCATCACCTATGTACCTATAATAGGGTGCATCACAACCCAGGTCATATCCTAAATAATCCCTACTATCAAATGGATATCAATGATCGAACACAAGCACCATCGGTCGAATGCAAAATCTTGGGGAAACTTGGCATCACTATTAGCATACATATTCTACATGTCAACAATGAAATGGCTAATAGTGATTTACATTCATATACTAACTTTACGTTCGTGGCTATATCCTTTAAGTCAATGCATGGGAGCTAGGAACATCAAAGACACCACAACAGGTTTTGGAGCTCGGACGGAGCGAGCGAGGGAGCTCACTAGCACTAAGCGGGGAAAGAGCTATATCGGCAACACATCGATTATACAACGAGAGGAAGAAGGAATTTTACAAACCATTCAATCTCTCTATCAAGTTCAAGTCCGGGAAAGATTTCAAGGAGATCATCTACAAAAATCTTGACGAGAAGAATAGAACCCATTGACTTTGTTTTGGGGAGGTTAATCAAGAGAACGTCTCAACAAAATACAACTACATCCAATTTAGCTAGGATAGCTAGTCACTCTACTTCTTTCCAAAACTCTAACCTGAAAGGTCCTAACCTCCGATCTCTTTACATCTTTTTGCAGTATCCTACAAACATTACTACTACTATGGATAACTGTAATATTAGTACTCTCCTTTTGATGAATCATTCTGCTGCCAGCCTTGGCGCAGGTGATACCTTGGCTGTAACTCGGGGTGGTTAGCTCCGTTGAGCTCTCTACTCTTTTTTCTATAAAAAAAAAGCATTACTGTTGTTATATAAATCGGCTAAACTCATGTATTTGGAAATATACGACATTATGATGAGTTATTTGGTCCATAACATTTCCAGGCACCACAACAAAAAGTGGGCAACCAACTTGCAACTTGCCTAACATTTTGTTGGTGACTACCATACAGTCTTTGGCCTTTAGGTTTTTCATGCTTTTTGATCAGTCCAACCTAAAGTGTGTAACACATTAATACTGAAATGGAAACAGGGGGCTGAAATTGAAAACCATATGCTTAAATGTGTATAAACCGAAAAAACTAAGAGAACAATTATTGATCTGGACATAAAAATGTTGCAGCCCTGCAAGAAACGGATAAGGGAGAGCGAATCAAGGAAATGAAACAATGGGCTGGGTGCACACGATCAAATTCCACTTCTCCTCTTTAAAATACTGCCTACAAGTACAAGAGGGTTCATAACCATAAACAACGGATGAAAGAAATTTTGTCATAACAGCAACAGAGGGTCAAGTATGTTTGACCAAGTGAACAGCATACTTGACTTGTTAAGACCAAGGGGTTGTTGTAAAATGTTGGTTCTAAGTCAATTTCAGTGTAAACGTAAGTTTTTATGCACATTCTAATTTGCATCACCGGTCATAACAGATAGAGATGGTAAAATTGTCGCATCGACATGGTATATATCCTAATCCTATAAGCCAGTCACTAAAAATCACCTTACAGTTATAGCTGGGGGCTATAAGTTTCACTCTGTGTTATGAGAAATTTATTGTAATAACCGTGGAAATTATGAGGTTTACAGATATGGTCCCAGGGTTATTTAGTATTATTTTTTAAATTATTCTAGAGGCCCTATGATATTATTGAAAACTAGATTACTAAAATAACCCTTAATAAATCATTTGTAGTCAATTTGGATTTTCGAGTGATGGGTTCATCATGGGTGCTTAAAAGATACTCCCTCCACTACCACTAATAAACCACAATACTTTTTGATTTTGTTCCACCATTAAATGACCTATATCACTAAATAAGGAGATATTCTAAAATTATCTTTTGTAATTGATTATAAGAAATATGGGGAATATGCATAATTTGATAGTCATGTTTATATTGTTACGTAGGTGTTTTAAAATGCTTTTCAATGGTACAGGTTTGCGAACATCCATGGTGTAGTTTGAGAATCAATCATTCCAAAATATCACATTTTATTATCCATAAGGGTATAAATGTAAAAAGTCTTAAAAATACTTTTCCCCTTGTTTGCTTAAAAGATATCTAGTCAATTTAATAGTTGTAGAGAAGGTGGACTTGTAGAGAGGTGGACTTAAGAGTCAATCAATTTGAGCCGGATGGCTAGGATGGAAAAGGTCTGGCTTTGGAGATGCACCAAAAGGCATATTGAGCACTCCATGAATGACCTTCACCTCATCATTGCTTGGAAGACTTAATTACCACCATTTTTCTCTTAAACATGTTGCAATTATCAATCATAAACTCCAATTTATTGTGCAAATAACAGTTCCACACTACAATGTAGCCCTGCTTGGTATTGCACCAGTTGCTCGATTCATAGGCATGTTTGGGTATAAGAAGCAGAAGTCAAAAAAGCAAATCAACTTTTATTCGTGTGATCTTAACTTTTTGTTGTCAGAAGTCACTTCGAAATCATATACTCAAAAGTTCTAAACTGACTTTTTTGTTTTTTTAACTTCTAGAAATCAAAAATAACTTTTGAATGTGCATCCAAATAGGCTAGCTAGGTAGGTTGAAGGGTCATTGTTGTCGTCTACAAATCCCTATAAAAATGCACAAAGTATATTTACATAGAAATTTATACATTTAGAATCACTAAAAAATTTCTACGAAAATTTGCAGCATATCAAGGAGGTTTGTATCATTGCAGAATCACGAATGCTGATAACTAGTTTGATTCTTTTCTTCATAGGTAAATAGACTGGCTAAAACGCTATATGTATTTGGGAATATACGGCATTATCATGACCATAACATTTCCGGGCACCACAACAAAAAGTGGGCAACCAACTTGCAACTTGCCTAACAATTTGTTGGTGACTACCGTACAGTCTTCAGCCTGTCATGCTTTTGATCAGTCCAACCTAAATTGTGCAACACACTGATACCGAATGGAAACAGGGGCTGAAATTGAAAACAATATGCTGAAACTGAAAACAAATAGAACAATTATGGATCTGGACATAAAAATGACGCAGTACTGCAATCAAGGAAATATGTATTATATTGGGAGAGCGAATGCCAATCAAGGAAATAAAACAATGGGCAGGCACACGATCAAATTCCATTTCTTCTTTTTAAAATACAGATAAGGGAATGAATCACAAATAATTGAAATGCCGTCCTATCAACAAAAATATCTGGCTAAATTGGGTCTATTGTGATTAATTTGGGCCTACGATTACAAGACAAAAAAAAATAATTTGAAGTAAAATGGATAACCTCTTATCCAATTATTTTACTAAATGGCAAAACTACCCCTGATTGATTAGTGCTAATTTGGGTGATTAAATGATGTTTAATCAAGTTAACCCTGAAATCAACTACCATTAATTCATCATCAAAACTTGATTGTTTTTTTTTTCTTCCAAAACTTGATCCATAATCGGTTGATGTTAGTGCAGTTGTAAACCGATTCTGGGTTGAGTTTTTTCAAAGAATGAAGTAAACCCAGAATCGGTTTTTTTCAATACCAAAATAAACCGATTGTTGTAATCGGTGTTTATATATACCCACATAAACCGATTATACCTTACTTTCAGATACAAGATATTTATTACATAGTTTAGGAAATTAGCGCATTACATATATAGGATAGGATTCCATATGGGTATTCTAGAATTTGACACATCAAATGTTCGTCAATGAACTTCCGAGCACGTCGGTACAACGTCGTATATTCTTTGTGGTGAATGAACTTAGTTTCCCCATTACGAAATTTCCATTGCCCATTGAAACGTTCCAGCTGAAATTCAGTGAATTCTTAAATGTTAGTATGCGAACTTTTAAAGATGACATAAGTATAAATATTATCGGATTGCTCACTTTTTCTCAAAGAGGAGCTTGTGGATGATGTTGGTACATCATATTTCTAACTTTAACATACTCTCTGTTAGAGCACTCGCTGCTGGTCGAACTCGCATGCGTTGCTATCTCAAGCATGTTTGTCAATGTTAGTCATCAAAACTATAAGTCTTGATTTCTAGTCTACTTATAGCTAAATCTCGGACTAGGATAAAAAGTGTAGTTGAGATCTAGACTCCATGGCGATCATCATACAAAGACGAATAACTACTCAAGGAACTGGTGGAACTTCATCGACTAAAAGGTATATGGAGACTTGAACTTATCTATCACTCAAAAGTCTATCTACTCTATCTCTTATCTTGAGACAAAAGTCGTATTGCTATATAGACTTTGATTATACACATTTACAATTTCGAGCCGAGTTTATCTCGCTTATCTATTTCTCGAAATATGTGTTGGTAAGCTTTCGCTTTGGCCAAGTTCATCTTTTTTTTTTTTTTACTAGTGACGAAAGTCATATTAAGTTTCAATTACTTGAAAATTGCTTTGACAAAAATGGTTTGTGAACAACAACTATATAACATCCTCTAAGAATGTTTCAATGATTGAAATGAGAGTTTAGAATATATAACCATTGTTGGATATAAACATTGTGTGATAACTCATACGTGTGTAAGTCCTTATTCCTTGAACCAAAGTATGCGTAATTTGCTGCTCGGGAAAACCGGAACTAAAGTCCGCGTACCAGTACGCGCACCATCGGAAGTTCACGTCCCGTGAAAATCTGTTGGAATTTGTGAACTGAAAACAAACTTATTTCGGGTACTTAAGTCCGCGTACCAGTATGCGTACTAAAAACGATTATTCGTGAACTTAACCTTATATAAACTAAGGAATGCATAATTGCAAACCGTGGCTATAAAGTTCATGAATCGATTCGAGTGAATCAAATCGTTTTTGCTTCGATTGTGTCTTGTATACTTCTATAAGATGTAAGCAA
Source organism: Papaver armeniacum (assembly GCA_023531295.1). Lineage (NCBI taxonomy): Eukaryota > Viridiplantae > Streptophyta > Magnoliopsida > Ranunculales > Papaveraceae > Papaver > Papaver armeniacum. The sequence continues at coordinate 83,471 of JAJJWW010002659.1, read as the reverse complement.
TTGACCAAATCTCTAACTAGTTCATTTGAACTAGTTATGGTAAAGAAGAATATGGTTGATACGAAAGTGCTCATATGGCTAACCATTTGGTTAACTACTGTTGAACCACTAAGTGTACATGTTTGGGTACGGTTACACAAACCTAAATAAACGTGCAATTCATTTGTGTGTAACAAGCTAAGTTTCGATCTAACGGTTGAAAGATATTAGCTTGAATCTAATCAGGTTTTCATCTAACGGTGAATATTGAATGCTTTGTTACCAAGGTAACTTAGATTGCAAACCCCGATTTGAAAGACTATAAAAAGGAGAACTCTAGCAACCGAAACCTAATCCCCACACCTCCTGTGATCAATACTGGTTGTATAAGCTAGAGTCGATTCTCCTTTAACCTTAGGTTTCTACCGAGACTCGTAGGTTAACGACTTGAAGACTTCATTGGGATTGTGAAGCCAGACCAAACTATTTTCTTTGTATTTGCGTGATCTGATCTTGTTGTTTCTATCGTACTAAGTACAACCGTAAGATTGGCTTGAGATTGATTTCTCGGATAGGCAAGATACAAAAGTAATCACAAAAAAACTTTGTCTCATCGTTTGTGATTCCGCAATATCTTCTTTCGCTAGTCGATTAAGATTATTGTGAGGTGATTGATAATTCTAGGCTGTTCTTCGAGAATATAAGTCCGGGTTATCAATTGGTTCCTGTTCACCTTGATTTATCAAAAGACGGAACAAATACTCGTAGGTATTTCTGTGGGAGACCGATTTATATATTACCGTAGATTTTTCTGTGTGATACAGATTTGTTTATTAAAGTCTTCGACTTTGGGTCGTAGCAACTCTTAGTTGTGGGTGAGATCAGCTAAGGGAATCAAGTGCGTAGTATCTGGCTGGATCGAAGACGTGGGAGCGCAACTGTACCTTGGATCATGTGTGATATTGATTGGGGTTCAACTTCTGTCCAGCATCGAAGTTAGTTTGTAGTAGGCTAGTGTCTGTAGCGGTTTAATACAATGTGTGTTCAATCTGGACTAGGTCCCGGGGTTTTTCTGCATTTGCGGTTTCCTCGTTAACAAAACTTCTGGGGTCTGTGTTATTTCTTTTCCGCATTATATTTTGTTATATATTGAAATATCACAGGTTGTGCGTTGAATCAATCAATTGGGAAATCCAACCTTTGGTTGTTGATTGAAACTGATTGATCCTTGAACATTGGTATTTGGTACCGTTCAAGTGATTTCTCTTGTATTCAATTAGACTCGCAGATTTCTCTTTTCTTGAGTAAGTATTGAATCGAGAAAGTGAGATATAACTCTTTGATATACTTTTATTAAGATTGAGTCTGACTGTCTAGTTGATTCTCTTAAAAGTATATTGGAGTTAGTCCATACAGATTGCTAAGCGAAATATTGGGTGTGGTTGTTGTACCCCCGCTTTTTCAATTGGTATCAGAGTAGGAAAACACATTTAAAGACCTTACAAGCCTGTGTTTGTAGCGATCTGACTCTATGGACAAGAGTACTATCTCTGATAAACGCACCACCAGAAACAAAAGTTCTGTCTCGACTGTATCTATTAAAGAGAAAGATTTGCCAATCTCAAATATAGACGAACCTAGTGTTCTAATGAGACAGACAGACAATGGCATGTTCTAATGAGACAGACAGACACTGACATGTGTTATTCCGATTACCCTTCAAAAGAGTCTATCTCTATTAATAAAAGGGAAACAGCTGAAGAGAGTGAACTGATTCTAAATCTTGTTAGAATCCGAGCTGATAGATTTAATCGGTTGAAAAAACATGTCAATGTTCTTCTTGTGTAGTTTGAGACTGTAATTTCAAAGAAAATACTGAAGATTATTCTTCACGTATGTTTCTCGAGGTAAGCATCAAAAAGTATGCTTTGGAAATTGAACATCGCCTGAGTAAACTCTCTATTCAAGGATGCTCTAAGCAGTTTAATATTCTATCTACTCTCGCCGCAAATCGAATAAGTTCACAGTGTGAAGTAAAACTTAATCCCTTCTATCGGAAAAGATGTGTTAGTCACCTCCTCTAATCAAGGATGTTCCACATTGTTAGAGCATAGCTAGGTTGAACCCACCAAGCATTGGTATGTAAAGTTTGGTTGTCATATTTTAGTGAATCAAAACTCATGTTAAGAGTCACTTGATTATGTACTAGAGTCAACTTCGTATAGGTTAGCTTGAAAGTATTAGGATATGAGACTTTACAAGTATTGCGAAGACTTGAAGATGTGAAGAAGCAAGGAGCTACAACGACAACAATCATCCTTCCACTTGAGGTTAGTGATATTTGACTTGAACTGTTTCATTCCCTAACATATCTTTCAAGTCGTGCATATTGAAAACAAAACTGCGAAGCATATTTGAACTCTAAATAGACATAGTATTAAGGAATCCAATACGAGGTTTATTGCTTAAACATTAAACTTTGTAGATAAGACATCGCCATAATCATTTGAATGTTATTGTGATTATGTGTATGGGTATGAGGTAAGGATTTCATCCTAGGGAACAATGTTTTACATGTGTTCTAAGGAAGTAAGTTTATAAACTTGTTTGTGAATCGAAAAGGAAATCGCCAGGCGTTATTGGTTTTGTTATTCATTGCATATCTTATGAACAACCAATATGTGTGATTGAGTATTATTGTTCACGACTTGTTGTGTTCTTGGTAGAACTATTCACAAAGGCCTGACTTATGTATTGGTATGACTTTTATTAGTGAAACCGATCTTAAGTAATCACCTGAGATGGTATGATCGGGTTTGTGATTTTCTGTCTGACCAAATATGGGAAAGGGGAACCAATCCTAGTAATAGGTGCAGTACATCACAAAGGGGAACCGATCCTTGTATGAGGTGCAGCAAGGTTTATATCAGAAAGGTAAACCGATCCTAGGAACATGTGCAACACGTATTTAGGCAAATGGGAACCGATCATATGGACATGTGCAACACATATAAGTTAGATACCATATATATGTGGGGAACCGATCCTAGTACCTAGTCAACCGAATTTTGGAAAGCTAGTGTGACTATGCACAGTACTCACATGGAAGGTAGAACTGAAACTTGTTTTGGTATAACCGTTAAACCCATGATTGTGATTGAATGTTATTTGATCAATCACATAGTTCTTGAAAGTCAGATGAACTAATTTTAAACTTGTTTGGAAGTGTGGCAAATCGGTTTCAAGGTTGTAAGTGTGAAAGAGAACTTACAAAGTTAAGATGTCGACATACTTTGAACACGTGCCATGAATGTTTATTTCTTCAATTTTTCAAAGTTATTCCTTAATATCTAAGGGAAGAGAATCCCAGGATCGAAACATAAATAAGTTAAAAATCTTTTAATTAAGGTATTTAACTTCATTTTGTAGGGAAATAAGAATTAGTAATGTGCATTTACTAATTAGAGATTTTTTGAGAGATTTCGATCATTATTTTTTGACAGAGCATTTCCAGGAATTATGGAAACCGAATTTGTGCTTTAATGAATATCTTGAGAATATTTTCGGTTTTGGAATTCCTTGGTGTCCAAACTTCCTTGTCTATAAATACTTGAAGTTTGCCTTTCTAGCAAACAAATCCTTCGTAACAACAGACTTCCTCTTTTTTGTGTTGTTACTGGTGTAGCCGCCTATTCGGAGAGGAGAGTAACCTAATTAGGTGAAATCTCTTACGGCCGCTCAGTTTAAAGTCTTCTTTGGGATTGAGAAGCTCTACGAGTACCGTTGGTGGGAAACGAGATAATTACGGTTTATCTTTTGTTTTCATTGATTTGATTGACTAACGGTGGTTGAACTTTGATTGCACCTAGTTTGTTTATGCTTGAGAATCTTCTCTTCTGATATAAGATTCACTCAAACTAGTTCATAGTTTCGACAGGGATTTTAGACTGTTTTTAGTTATAAAGACGATCTTGTGATAATCCATTGTTAACAGACTCCGTTCTGTGCGTGATTGATCACAAGAGATTCAAGTGATTGTGTGCATGTGTTTATTGAAGATCTAAGAAGATTTGAAGATAAAAAAGATATTGAAGATTTCTAATTTGTGGGTTCATAATCTTTGGTGTGCACAATACTTGTTTCGGTAAAAGAGGATCCAATTAATAATCGGTTTATCTTTGTGATAGATTGGATTGATTAATTGAGTAGATCGGCATCAACACAATTCTTTGGATTAATAGTGTTGTTGGCTTAATCTTAAACGATTACTTCGGTAATTGAATATAAGATAGATCTAAGGACCTGACGAAGGAGTTTATGTTAAGATAAACAGAAGAGCCTTTGTCCAACTCATATCACTTAGTTGAATAGAGTTGATACCAAACATATTTGTTGTTCCTTTACTGTTTGGAATATGAACCAAAGGAATTGTTCCAAGTACGTGACTAAGGTCGGAGCGTGTGGGAATACAGACGGAACTAGGTGAACTATAGGTTTAGTTGCTTGGTCTCAACTATACGAAGTTAGGTGTAATTTTGTGTAGCGGCCCAATCCCGTGAGTATTCACCTGACAAGGTCCCGGGTTTTCTGCATTTGCGGTTTCCTCATTCACAAAATCTTGTTGTGTCATTTACTTTATATTTCCTCATTATAATTGTTTTATTATAATTAAAGTAAATTACACAAACGTTAATTCCTATTTACTTGATAAGTGAATCCTATTGTGTTTGGTTAAGTCCGAACCTTTTATCAAGTAACATACTTCGTTTGTTGTATTGTCTCGATTTCGTATCCATAGACGATCACACGAAGTGTGAACCGATTAGTTGTATTGTCTCGACTCAGTCCATAGACTATCACTTTCGGAGAAAGGACTTATAGGTAGGAAAAGTTTTAGCTTGAGGTATATTTGGGTACCCTCTCCTTTTCACACATCACATGGAAGGAAGAAATCTCCAAACGAGGTTGTTAAGACTGGACTATCTAGTCACTCTTGTGACCAGAAAGTATGTCTCTTTTGCGAGGCAAAGGGTTCTGTTAAACAAAAGGGAAACTCTAGGTTGAATAAAAATTCCTTTGTTCGACTTCAACACACCTTAGACTTAATTCAAAAAGGTGTAACTGACATTCGTATGTCTAAACCAATTAGTTTTCGTACTTACCTTGTGTATGATACCAGGAAAGTCAGTTAAATGAGTTCCTCGAACGCTCAAAAGCAGAACATACGTCTTAACAAAAATCGTCTAAGGAGAGATTAAGTCTTTTCTTCTGTTAAAAGAGGAGATAATGTTACCTTTGATGTGAACAAAATTCCAGGAGAAATGAGCAAAAATGATGATATGAGAGATAACCTGAAGGAGATAATTAAAGGTTATAAAGAAATTGTCAACATATTTTCTACCTCCTCAAGTCAAGATTCTTCTGGTAAGAACTCAAACTATGTCTCGTATTTTGATGAAAGTGAGTTTTATGATAATTTCTCACATCAAAAGGGATTCCTTCCTAGATTTGAAAGGAAAAGGAGACTCGATCATAAACACAATTCTTTTAATGAGCTCAGAGCTCATACTTGTGCTAATTAATCACAAGGGTTAAAGAACTTACTCATAAAAATCATGTTGAGTAAGATGTGTCAATAATTAGGTATACTGTTGGCGAAATTGCGTCTGTTTAAGTAGAGCTATTTTCTTATCGTCCATAGCTAAACTATTGATCGCAGACAACTTTGCTTAAGTATTGGTTGTGTGTAATGTCGTTCTTTGTCGTTCTCTTTTTATTAAAGAAGTTTTTGTTACAACTATGTTGCCTGCTACTTTTTTGCTCTAAATTATTTCTCTATGAAGATTTAAAATTTATTGAGCCAAAAATCTTTGTGAAAATTTTCACGTAGCAAAAATTCTTTGTGTCGAAAAATACGACCTTTCGTGTTCTTAATTTCCTTGGGTCGGGTTGTGTTCGTACGGGTACCCGTGTTACTGTTACGAATAAATTTTGGAAACCCTGAAAATTAACTTCCCTAAGAAACCACATAAATACTAAATCCCTGAGTCACATACATATACTCTGGGTTATTTTGTGGCTTGTCAAGAATGTATTTCTCTCCATCTTCACGTTCTGGTTGTTTTGCGACAGGCTTTCTTGATAAAGTTATTGGTTTCGAGTCCAAATGGAGGAAAAAAAGAACTCTAGTAGAAGATGATCATCCTAATGCCTCATGTTACTATTCTTATACACATCAGGATATTGAGAAGGAGGATATGGTCTCTGCCGAAGTTGTTCATGATTTTCTTAAATACTTTAAGGAAGCAAAACTGCAACTCGTTGATACTTTGAAAAGTCTTGATGTGTTTAAAACTGAGTTGAAAAAGGTTACTTCTTACCTTGGTCTCATAAACACACATGTTAAAGATCTTCTCAATGAGGATATGTTCTCTGAAGATGCAGTAGATGTTGTCAATCACAAGCTCAAAGACCTCAAGGCTCGTGAGGATTCCGAAATGTCTATTTGATTTCATTCAGGTTCTGGCTTTGCCTTAGAAGTCTGTTTTTTTTATTAGCTTGTTGATTTTATTTATCTAGTAAATCTTCTGATGAGAATTTTATTTTCTTGTTTTGTTGGGCCGACCGAGCGAAGCGAGGGAGGACCTTTATATGGCCACTTTTTTGTAAATCTAAGTGATCAATTACCACAAAAAGATTGAGAATGGTTAGGGCCGAAAAACCAAAAATGTCCCTCCCTTTTAGTCCAATTACTATAACTCTTTTTGTATCCTATCTTTTCAGTATAATTGGAAAGCAAACTTTAATATAACATATCTAAAAATCCGTGCCTTGAATTTTACAAAATTTATCTCGTTGGAAAGGTTGTAAAAACTCTACGCAACAAGTACAAACAACAATATCAAATTTAGAGTTTTTACGAAAAATTTGGAGGTATTTATCATTTTAGGCACAATTTTAGAAAATTAAATGTATATCCATTATGCAAACTACCACAAAAGATACATAATACTTTATGTAGCAAAATTTTGGTTTATGCATCAACTAATTTTCCGTTGCAACTAATAAAACGATGTACTCCTCCGTTTCAAGAAAAATGATACTTTAATTTTAGGCACAACTCTCGAAAATTGAATGCATAGCCATTATGCAAACCACCACAAAGGATGCATAACACATCATGCAACCATATTTTGGTTTATGGATCGACTAATTTTTCTGTTTCTGAAAAGTGATACTTTCACAACCTGTTTGAAAAGTGAAACTTTTCGCTTGCCGCTTTTCGAAAAGTGATACTTTCGCTCGTGTCGAAAAGTGATACTTTTTCCGACACTTTGGCGAAAGTATCACTTTTCCCGAAACGGCGCGAAAATATCACTTTTTCGGAAACGGGGTGAAAGTATCACTTTTTCGGAAACGGGGTGAAAGTAGCACCTTTTCTTAAACGGGACAAAAGTAGTCGCAGACGAACCCCATGTTCAGATTCTTTTTCGGTCGGCCCTCCCACCGTGGAAACGGTTATACTAGTTTATAAGAATAACTAGAGTTTAGAATAGCCATTATTGTGATTACACATAGTTATGTCCAACATTTTCATCTTCATTATTTTTTAGGTTATTTGTTTAAATTCTAAAATTGTTTGGAAGATGATTTTTGCAATATTAATCTTTATGATTTTATATATTGCAATTTGTGTGTTTGCGTCCGTGAACTATGATTGTCCCATACCTTGTCAAAAGTTAAGTCTTTCATTTGTCGATATGCATGTATTGATAAAAGAATGAATGAACTTTTGACATTACAAAAGTTAAAACCTTTTATGTCATTATTTGATGGAATAAATGATAAAACTTTTTTGTACGAGGATTATGTCTATTGTATGTCGTTGTGCAAATAATGATGGAAAATAGAATGAATCCTTGTCTATTCATGAGATTGATCTTCCCCCGATCCATATTTTTATGTATATATTGTGTGGCTCCGTAAGTTCTCTTATGTTGAGAATTTCCGATTAAATTAATCATGGGTTTTCTTATGGTTAATTTGATTGAGTATTTTTGGATTCAAATTCATATTCGTATGTGATTTGTTATGTCCAAAGAAATCCTTCTTTTCTTATAAAAGTAAGTTCGCTCTTGTTGTTCTTTCGGGAATGACATTATATGAGGGAGAGTTCTTAATTGAACTTGTGCTTAGTTGCCAAATCTTTGTGGGGAGTGCGGCTGTGGAATATTATAGGAGTTATCTTGTATCTTTATAAACTCCTTGATGAAATCATTTAGCTTCGTACCTTTGCCAATTTTATTGACAAAAAGGGGGAGAATTAATGTGTAGTTCACACTACAAATACATATGGTTTTCGGATCATTATGTAGGGGGGAGTGGTTTCCATGTGAGATGGAGTATTGACTAAGGGGGAGTGATACATATCACCATAGTATTGTTGTCGAAGTTGTGATACAATTGAACTTTGATGCTGTGTAATAATACTATAACATTGTGTAACAATGATTGAGAATTCTTATTTTCTCATTGTTATGGCTACGGATTTTCAACAACGATGATATTAAACTTACAACTTTTGGAATCATTAGAGTACTTGGAAGTGACGAAGATTTCAAGTAATGTTGAAGAACCAAGAATATCAGGCATGTGGAAGAGAAGCTACAAAAGTCTATATTTATTTTTGTATTCCATATATTGATAGTTTTGTCACTAAAATTGACAAAGGGGGAGATTGTTAGAGCACTGCTCGGTCTAACTCGCATGCGTTGCTATCTCAAGCATGTTTGTCAATGTTAGTGATCAAAACTATAAGTCTTGATTTCTAGTCTACTTATAGCTAAGTCTCGGACTAGGATAGAAAGTGTAGTTGAGCTCTAGACTCCATGGCGATCATCATACAAAAACGAATAACTACTCAAGGAACTGGTGGAACTTCATCGACTAAAAGGTATGTGGAGACTTGAACTTATCTATCACTCAAAAGTCTATCTACTCTATCTCCTATCTTGAGACAAAAGTCGTATTGCTATATAGACTTTGATTATACACATTTGTTGTTTCGAGCCGAGTTTATCTTCTCGAAATATGTGTTGGTAAGCTTTCGCTTTGGCCAAGTTCATCTTTACTAGTGATGAAAGTCATATTAAGTTTCAATTACTTGAAAATTTCTTTGACAAAAAATGGTTTGTGAACAACAACTATATAACGTTCTCTAAGAATGTTTCAATGATTGAAATGAGAGTTTAGAATATATAACCATTGTTGGATATAAACATTGTGTGATAACTCATACGTGTGTAAGTCCTTATTCCTTGAACCAAAGTATGCGTATTTTGCTCGCCGAAAAATCGAACTAAAGTCCGCGTACCGCAAGACGCGCACCATCTAAGTTCACGTCCCGTGAAAATCTACTGGGGTTTGTGAACTGAAACAAACTTATTCCTGTGTACTTAAGGTCAGTATACCAAGATGCGTACTTAGGTTGGTTATTTTCTAAAAACGATTATTCGTGAACTTAAACTTATATAAACTAAGGAATGCATAATTACAAACCGTGGATATAAAGTTCATGAGTCGATTCGAGTGAATCAAATCGTTTTTGCTTCGATTGTGTCTTGTATACTTCCATAAGATCTAAGCAATTGAATTACTCTCTAACTAGTTCATTTGAGTCATTTGAACTAGTTATGCTCAAGAAGAATATGATTGATATGAAAGTGTTCATATGGCTAACCATTTGGTTAACTACTGTTGAACCAACTAAGTGTACATGTTTGGGTATGGTTACATAAACCTAAATAAACGTCCATTTCATTTGTGTGTAACAATCTAAGTTTCGATCTAACGGTTGAAAGATATTAGCTTGAATCTAATTAGCTTTTCATATAATGGTGAATATTGAATGCTTTGTTACCAAGGTAACTTAGATTGAAAACCCTGATTTGAAAGACTATATAAAGGAGAACTCTAGCAATTGGGAAACCTAATCCCCAGACCTCCTGTGTGATACTAGTTGTATAAGCTAGAGTTTATTCTCCTTTAACCTTAGGTTTCTACCGAGACCACGTAGGTTAACTACTTGAATACTTCATTAGGATTGTGAAGCTGCACTCCAACTATTTTCTTTGTAGTTGCGTGATCCGATCTTCTTTGTTTTCTATCGTACATGTACAATCGTAAGATTGGCTTGAGATTGATTTCTCCGATAGGCAAGATACAAAAGTAATCACAAACAAACTTCGTCTCATTGTTTGTGATTCCTCAATATCTTCTTTCGCTAGTCGGTTAACATTATTGTGAGGTGATTGATAATTCTAGGCTGTTCTTCTGGAATATAAGTCCCAGGGTTATCGGTTGGTTCTTGTTCACCTTGATTTATCAAAAGACGGAACAAAAAATTGTAGGTATTTCTGGGATACAAATTTATCTATTACCGTAGACTTTTCCGTGTGATACATATTTGTTTATTAAAGTCTTCGACTTTGGGTCGTAGAAACTCTTAGTTGTGGGTGAGATCGGCTAAGGGAATCAAGTGCGTAGTATCTGCTTTGGGGTCGAGACATAAGAAGCGTAATCGTACCCTTGGATCGGTGTGAGATTGATTGGGGTTCAACTACACCCGCATCAAGTTAGTTTGTAGTAGGATAGTGTCTCGTAGGCGCTTAATACAGTGTGTGTTCAATCTGGACTAGGTCCTGGGTTTTTTCTACATTTGTGGTCTCCTCGTTAACAAAAATTCTGATGTCTGTGTTATTTCTTTTCCGCATTATATTTTGTTATATAATTGAAATATCACAGGTTGTGCGTTGAATCAATCAATTGGGAAATCCAACCTTTCGTTGTTGATTGAAATTAATTGATCCTTGAACATTGGTCTTTGGTACCGTTCAAGTGATTTCTCTTGTATTCAATTAGACTCGCATATTTCTATTTTCTTGAGTAAGTATTGAATCGAGAAAGTGAGATATAACTCTTTGATAAACTTTTATTAAGATTGAGTCTGGTTGTCTAGTTGATTCTCTTAAAAGTATATTGGAGTTAGTCCATACATATTGCTAAGCGAAATATTGGGTGTGGTTGTTGTACCCTCGCTTTTTCACTCTCGCATTGCACTTTTTATGAAGTTGATCGGAATGCCAAGTCTCTCCATTTGCGGTTATTGGGATTCCCGGTACGCCCGTAAAAGAACTCTTTAACTCTCTTCGGTGGGAAGCATTTAAATTTTGACCACCCTATCGACGAGGTCTCAAACTCTGAGGAGAATCCAAATCATTGTTCCTCTTATATTTCTTTTCGGCTTGACGTTGTTTCTTGCCCTTGTTTGGCCTGTAAAATATGGAGATAAGAGACAAACAACAATGGAATTCAATGCATATTTTTGAATTTAAGGTTTACAATCGGTTTACTCGATATACATATAAAGACCGATTCCTAACATAACACATCCAGAATCGGTTTATGTAAGTGTTAATGTAATTCGATTCTAACAGGAAAAAGTTACAGAAACATTGGGCATTCTTTCTTACAACAATCGGTTTACTCGATACTGTTATAAAACCCGATTGTAACATTACAATCAACAATCGGATTTTATATATGCAAATAAAATCCGATTATGGCTAAGCAGTGGCTACACAATCTGGCTATGTGGACACATATGTAATCCGATTCTAACGAAAAAAAGTTAAAGAAAAACGGTTATCCCTACGGTTACATAATCGGGTATGTTGGTATTAACATTGACCAATTATGGTTCAAATTTTTCGAACCAGAAAACACATGCAGCACAATCGAGGTATATGGGCATGATCAACAACCGATTACTAACACAATCGGTTCAAATGTACACTAACATCGTCCGATTCTGGTAAACCCAGAAAATTTTGATTTCAAAATTATCGATTTTTGAGCGATTGCATGTTACTAAAACCTAGTTTAGAGGATTGGGTTGATAGAAAAGTACCTGATTCGACCCATTTCCTCCTCTTGTGCGATCGAAGATGGCTCAACTCCCTCAACCGTTTTCTTGGTTTTGTTTCGAATTGCTTCAACAATTCCGGGATTATCCTCGCTCACTAGGAAATTTCCTGTTAGTAGGATGCTTCACTCACGTTGGTTTCGACGGCATTTTATAGAAAAAAGGATCGATTAATCGTTTTTGGATCGTCGATAATCGACGATGTTTTGATTTAAAAAAAAATGAAAAAAGAGGGAGAAGAAGAAGAGAATAATCGGTTTATGTGGAGATGGAAATGAAAATGTAATTTCGTTTTAAATTTTATTATTAAGAGTTAATGGGGTAAATTGGTAGTATTAATATTTTTTAGGGGGTAAATTGGTAGTTTCAACAAATTTAGATACCCCTTATCATTTCCTATTAGATAGTTGAAGTAATTCATAGGCCCAAATTAATCACAAAAGAGGCCCCAATTCAGCCACCAAAAATGGGTCAAATACAAGCGAAAAATTTAGAGCACAAAAATAGCGCACTCAATTTAAGGGAAAAAGAAATTTCAAAAAAACAATACTATTTTGGAAGAAAAAATAAGACACTTATGCAACAACGTTTGCGGGCAAAAATTTAGCTAACAATCGATAAGAGTGTAGCCAAACAAATATGTATGACCAACTGAACCGCATCTTGTTAAAACTGGTAAAGATGAAAAAAATTGTTTCATAAGCCAATCACTAATAATCACCTAACAGTTGGGGACTTATAAGCTTCTCCTCCAATTATTTTTTTAACCTCATGCTTGGCCCATGATTTTATTTTATTTTATTTCTGCACCTTGTCGTCTAAAATCATAACTTCGCCACTGCTCCTAGTTCAGTGACTCGGAAAAGAATGAATTTTATGGTATGATTTTGTGACCGAACATAAATCTTCGGAAACATTACCATCCATGCATGTCCATCATATTTTGACAACAAACTAAAGATTGTTATTGAATCGGAATATTTGATATGCCTTGTAAATCATTTTCAGTGGAAAACCTATTTTTAATATTTTGAGGTGCTCGCCATATCACAAGCTTCTCGGTCATAAGTCATATCAGTACCCCGATATTCATTCATATGCCTAAGGCTAAGTCCTATGGGCTAGATTGAGCTGCTAGATTAGCAGAAAAATGTTGCAGTTCAAAAAAAACGTGTTGTCTATTTGTCACCGCTAGTTCTCTCTCCTAGCATTTGCTCGCAGTTGAACTAGCAGCGCGATAGTAGCGCTGAATGGTTCAATGGAGATTTATTTTTGATCCGATTGGCTGATTTTAAAGCGCTGAACCAAATAGCGTCACCCAACTAAACAAGCGTTAGGCGGTGGTCCCAGCTGAAGTGGACTACTAATCTAGCTGCTAGATTAGCACTCCCATAGGACTTAAAAGGTAGTCCTAGATGACGTGGACTGCTAATCTAGGTGCTTGATTAGTACACTATAGGACTTAGCCTAAGAGCTATTTAACCGGTTTTGTGGAATTTAAATTGGGATCTTATCTCCTTCTTGTATTAACAATGCTCTTACAATAAACAAGTAGTGAGCACGTGCATTGCACGTCGGAAATGCTATTTTTCTACTTTACAAATAATTTGGTGGTGATTCGACACCATATTTTTTTATTTGAAAATTAGTCGTTTTTTGTACTTAAGATAATCATTTTTTTATTTTATTTTTTAGATTTTTTCAATTTATTTTTAAGGCCCCTTCCTATGGGTGTGGCAAACATGAATGTTTTCCATTTAAGCACCCACTATGGAGGTGGCAAACTGGCTAACCGGCCTAGCTAAGTGGAAAATTTGCCACTTAGCCAGGCCAGGTCAAGTTTCTACCGAGCGATCGAGTCTCGACCGCTAGGTCTTGTTTACACCGTTAGGTGTTTATTACACCGCTAGCGACTTTCATAAGACCGGCCGGTCTAGTTTACACCATTGAATAGAATCTGATCCAACGACCATAAATCTTCCCCCCTATAAATACCAGATTCCTCTACCATTTTAACTCACACCTTCTCTTCTCTACACTTCACATTTGATAATCTAAAACAAATTTCATCATCTAACTCTTTCATTCACTCGTATTGTATAATTTCTTTAATATGTCTCAATCTAATACTCAATCTTAATGACAAAAGAAGAAGATTAGGGATCCAAAATTTACCGTAGCCGAAGATGAAAGCATTTACAGAAACTATGTGTTCTTTACACAAGATAGTATCGATGGTGCCAGTCAACAATCTACCAAGTTGTGGGATAACATATTTGCTAACTTTCGTCAAGAAACTATGAACATCAACGAGCGTGATGCAAATAGATTGTCCGGTATCTTTGTTACAATCATCGCCCAAGTTGCCTTATATGTCGCTGCTATAATGCAAGCTGCTCGTGGTCGAGAGAGCGGTCTTGTCGATGTTGAACGAAAGTGCCGAACTGATTGGCACCATAAACATGGGACAAATTTTTCTTATGAAAGTTGTTATCATATTTTGAAAGTGTTGCCTAAATATAATCCAGAAGTGTTAGCAAACATGCAGAATATACCTTCAATTTCACCATACACTTCTTCACCTTCAACGCCAGCTTCACAACCATCTCAATCATCTCATCCCCCTTCAGAAAATCCATTTTCTTCACCAGAAACCATCAGAAACAACAATTCAAACTTGAATGTCAATATTGCAATTAAGAGAAAATTATTAGGAAGAAATCATGCAAGAGCAGCGAGAAAAGCTGCCCAAGAAGGAGAAGCAAGTGAAGGAGGTAGTAGTACTATGGAAACTTTGATAAAGCATCAGAAGACCGTCGAAAAACAAAGAATTGTAGACCGCAAGTTCTTGACTAGAGAAATGAAAAAAACATCGACTAACTCAAGAAAAATTTGTTTCAGACTATGACAAGAATAAGATTCTAAATCCAAACACCGAAAAAATGAATCTCAGATAATTGATGGTATGGGAGATGGAGATGGACAGGTTAACAGGTAATTGGAAGAAAAAAGAAACAAGAGAAACATGGAAAAACAATTTTGGGTTCAAGCTGAAGATGAGGATGATGAAGAGGACGATGAAGTAGTGTCACTTAATTAATTAATGTATCAGCTTTAATTTTAATGAATATGTAGTAGTTTGGTTATGGTGAATATGTAGTAGTTTAATGACATTGTTCTGATTTTTTCATTACAAATTGTTCTACTTTTTTCATTACATTAAAACTTAAACTATTTTTTTTTCATTACATTAAAACTTAAACTTGAGAACATCCATGAAAACATTATTAAGCCTAACATCCCATACGAGTTATTAAAAACTCCTTAAGAATTTGGTAATGCGCTTCGTATTCGAAATATTTTCGTTTCCATCTTCGCCACTCGTCTCGAGTTCATATTCCCAATTCAACATTGGTCTCACCTCTAAGAAGGTATCGAGTGACAATCCTTTTCATAGGTATAAAATCCACAAGCTCTTTTTGATATCCATGAATCGGCAAAACAAAAGCAAAGACGATCCCTTATGAGGATTACCTCATCTCTCGTGCGTAAGGCATCATAAATTTTACCAAAATAACTCATACTAGGTAAACAGTTCATCCGCTCGCTCTTCACCTCTCTCCTAGTAGTATATTACATAGTTTCTACAAAGAGATAAATCTTCATCTTCAGTGAATCTAGGATCATCCATAATTTAACCAGAAATTAGAGAAGTTTTTGTAGAAAAGTGATGTGTGAGTTTGAAACGGATGAAGTGAAGTATTTATAAGGAATGCTAGCGATGAAGTGAAGGATTTATAAGGAATGCTAGCGGTTGAGTCTAGACCGCTAGCGATTCAGTCTAGACCGCTACTTTTAATGGCCGTTAAAAAATTTAAACTTAAAACAGCTACAACAAAATTATGGAACAACAAATGAAACTTAAATAATAAAAACAAAAACAAATGAAACAACACTACTCAATTCGTCCCCCATATCTTCCAAACTCAGCCCACAGATTCGCTCTGAGATCTTCCCTTAACTTGTTATACAGAGTTCTGTTCTCAATATGACTGGTCATTTGCACATAGTTCCTTGGTGTAATCCTCTTTGGCTGGTATAATCTCGTGCCTTAAGTCTTCATCTTGATAGTTAGTCCAATTCTTATTACGACGAGTCTCCTGGATAACCATGTTATGCATAATGATGCAAGTCAGCATAGTCTTATGCATTTCATGAGCACTTAGACCATGATAAGGCCTACAAATGATTGCGAACTTCCGCTTAGAATTCCAAAAGACCGTTCCACATCCTTTCTCAGATTCATTTTTTTACTATTGAAATACGAGTATGAACGACCCATTTCACCGGCAGGTGGCTGATGGTAACATTGAACTAAAGTTGACCATTTTGGATAAATTCCATCTGCAAGATAATAACCATGAGGGTAGTGATTCCCATTTATAGCGAAATTTACCTGATGAGAAATTCCATACTTTAAATCTTCAAACAAAGGCGATTTGTGTAAAACATTTATATCGTTTTGAGATCCCGGGAGATCAAAAAAAGCGTGCCATATCCACAATCATAAGAAGCAAAGAAATTCAAGGATCACCGTTGGTTTTGCGTAGTGACCCTTTAGACCGACTGCCCCCGATAGGTAGGGCATCCTGGCCCATACCCAATGCATGCAAAATAAGACTACCTAGCATTCCTCGGAAATCCCCTTCCCGATTTTGCTTCAATATTTCTCTAACATCTGCATCAGTTGGTTTTCGTAAATAGGTAGGAACAAAATTATTAATCATTGTTTCGCAAAACAACGCAAGATACTTGTATGCGGTTCTTTTGCCAATGCGAAGGTACTCATCATTAGAATCTGGAGGTCTGCCATATCCTAAAATCCTCATAGCCGAAGTAACCTTTTGTTCAGGGCTATGACCCCTAATATTCAGTGCATCATAATGATAATTAAATTGAGGTTCTACCTGAAAAATCTCACCAATAATCTTTAGCACCAAATGTCTGGGCATGCGGAATCGGCCTTGGAAATTTTCATCAGAGAACACACAGTCAGGAAGAAAATAATCGTGCATCAGCTTCTCGTGCCATTCATCCCGACCACGGTACGTATATATTCTTGTGAACACTTCTCTTGGATCTGGATCTCTAGGTATTTGCCCCGATGAATCTAGCTGCATCAAGGTCTTGGTTAGTTCTTTATCTTCATCTGATTCATCATCAATTTGTTTCAAGGCCTGAACGAATATTCGTTGTTGTTCTTCAAATCGATCCATATGAATACACACTTCTTCGTCAGAAGAATCCATATCCATTGAGTTGGAAAAAAAAATTAAACAGATGATTAAGGTACAAAAGAGTGAGTAAAGATAGAGTTAATGAGAAAATGAGGTGTGATTAAATTGAATTGAACGGGGCGAATTTATAGATAAACGTGGGGGGAAATAGTTGTTACTTCATTAAAATAAGCGACGATTACAAGACCGACCGGTTTTTAGAAAACCGGTAGCGGTCGAGTCTCCACCGCTAGCGGCCGAGTCTCAACCGCTACCAGTTTTCTTAAAACCGGTCGATCTTTTCTCCACCGAACGGTGGAGACTCGACCGCTTATGTTTTCTCCCATAGTGGTGCGCCCAGTTTGCCAGGCCAGCTGGCATGGAAAATGGAGGGTTTAGCCATTTGCCATAGGAACCGGCCTCAGTTATGTCTAATTTTAAGCTATGTCTAACTTTTAAGGAGAAAACATATAAAATTTGGAGAAATATAAAAAAAATTGAAAAACAAAAAATTGATATCATTATTTGTGCTCATTGCGTAGAAGATTTAAAGGGATTTTCAAATATATAAATTTACAAAAATCCGACGTGTAGTTTAAAAGATATGGGGTTTTTAAATATATAAAAAGTGCATTTACTCTTATGTCCCTGTAAATATTCTTTATACCACTTCTTTAAAATCTAACCGCTGATATGAAAGAGGAAGTCTATTGATCTAACGGATAATAGCAATAGTTCGGAAGAAATTCTATTTGTGAGATCTAATGGTGGAATTTTAAAGTTTGGAGATCTAACAGTTATATCTACTTGAGTTTTGTAATCCCTTGTTGCCATTAGGGGGGGAGATAAATCTAACGCTACGAAGAATCTCAATATTTCAATATTAAATGGCTCTGCTTCGTCTGCAACCAGGGATGGCAACTCCCCACGTTAGTCTGCTTAATATATTACCAATCTGCAAAAACAAACACAGAACAAGTTTTGCGCGAAAAAAAAAACCTCAAGATTGTTATAAAATACATGGGATATGGTGTCTATCCACTTAGCACCATTAGATACACCAAGCACCTTGCATGAGCAACTTGCATGAGCAACTTGCATAAGCTACTTGTTGGATGGGAATAACACCTAAAGCTAGTGGGTGTTGAATTGCATGGTTTACATGCAAGTAAGTGGTGTTATTACTACATAAAACTCTACATGTAAGGTGACGTCTAAACTAGGTGGCGTATAAAAGATAACACCTTTAGAACTTGTATAAATAGCTCCCTTGAGCTAATGTATTTTGGTATCCCAATTTCTTAAGTGAATAAGAAATTCTCTCTTCTCCTTTATTACTTCTCCTAATATCTATTTTGAGTTTAGTGATTAATTAGTACTTGCTTTAATTATTGTTAATATTACTTTGGGAACGTAATACGTTATCATCACGACTTGCTCGTTCTAAAGTTGTTGCTCCAAAGTTTTGGTTAACAAAGTGCGACTTGCGTGTTCAAAAGTTGTTGCTCTTAAGTACTGTTTAATAGAGTTAGAGAATGAAAGAAAAGAGTTTGCATAGCTATTTCAAGTTGCAGTCGACGTACAAAAAGTAAGTTTGTTTAATCTTATGATGTCGAATTTAATTAAACTTGACTTTGATCCTCTTTTGCCCAATGGAGGGAATTATATTTCTTGGGTGTTCGATGCTGAATTGCATCTTGAAGCTAAAAATCTTGGTCACACGATCAAGAACGGAGATAGCATGTCAAGTGAACGTGCTTGTGTTGCAGCGGATCTGCGCAGACACCTCTCCGCAACTCACAAAAGTGAGTTTATGGAATGTCGGGATCCCCAAGTACTATGGGACTCCTTGAAAGAAAGATATGATCACTTAAAGGTGGTCATGTTGCCAAACATTAGAAATGAATGGATTCGTCTGAGATTCCAGGACTTTAAATCTGTTTCAGACTACAATTCTGCACTGTACATAATTACTGCGCAATTACAATTGTGCGGTGACACAGTCACAGAAGAGTCTAAACTGGAGAAAACTTTCAGTACATTCCATTCGCTTCAGATCGTACTTCAACAACAACATCGTGAATGGCGTTTCACTCGATATTCAGAGTTGATTGGTGTGCCTCTCCTAGCGGAACAAATAATGAAATGCTGGTGAAAAATCATGAATCTCGTCTGTGTGGTTCTGCTCATGTGCCAGAAGTAAATGAAACATCTTACTCCGGACATGGACGCGACTTTGGTAAACGTAGTTCTCTTGGAAAAAAGAATAAACGTGGAGGTCGAAAGAACAAAAATACCCGTGGTAATCCGTATAAAAATGAACATGATACGGATGCGAAACAAGCAAAAGGGAAGGAATTAGCTGTCAATCCTTCCACTGACAAAGATCAGCATTCCTTTCGTTGTGGTCGTGCAACCACTAGTATAGAACTAGTCGAACTCCTGACATATCTCTGTAAACTTTTCATGAAGAATGAAAAGAAGAAGGTAGCAAAAGCAAAGATGAATCTAACTGAAGCTAGTGTTCCACCAAATCTCCAAAGCTATATGTTGCTAGCTACTTGGTTGATTTTGAAGGCACTAAGTACGAAACTGATTTCGATATGTTTGCTAATGGTTTATTTAGTGTAAATTAAACCGACACCTTGTAACTGTTTTAGTTTTTGTTTATATTGCTTTTTGCTTTGCTTATTACGACGACCGAGGGAAGTGAGGGAGGACTTTTATATGGCCAATTTTTTGTAAATAGTAAGTGATCAATTGACACAAAAAGATTGGATTTTGATAGTCAATTCTTTTTGGTAGTGTGCACCTGAAAATCCGAAAATGCCCCTCCATTTTGGTCCAATAACTAGAACTCCTTGTGTATCCTATTTTTTATGGGTATAATTGGAAAATAAACTTTAATATAACATATTTAAAAAATACGTGCCTTGTAATTTTACAAATTTTATCTCGTTGGAAAGATCGTAAAGAAATCTACGCAATGAGTATAAACAACAATATCAAATTTAGAGTTTTTACGAAAAATTAGGAGGTGTTTATCATTTTAGGCACAATTTTAGAAAATTAAATGTATATCCATTATGCAAACCACTACAAAGGATACATAATAGTTTATGTAGCCATATTTTGGTTTATGCATCAACTAATTTTCCGTTGCAACTAATAAAACGTATGTACATGCTTCAAAAAAAAAAGCGTATGTACTCCCTCTGTTTCAAGAAAAGTGATACTTTTACTTTAGGCAAAATTTTCGTAAATTGAATGCATAGCCATTATGCAAACCACCACAAAGGATGCATAACACATCACGCAACCATATTTTGGTTTATGGATCAACTAATTTTCCGTTTATGAAAAGTGATACTTTCACATTCCGTTTCAGGAAAAGTGATACTTTCATTCTGTTTCAGGAAAAGTGATACTTTTGCTCTGTTATGAAACTGAGCGGAAGTATCACTTTTTCTGAAACGGGGCGAAAGTATCACTTTTTATGAAACAGGGCGAAAGTATCACTTTCTCTGAAACGGGGCGAAAGTATCTTTTTCTCTGAAACGGAGCGAAAGTATCACTTTTTCTGAAACGGCGCGAAAGTATCACTTTTTCTGAAACGGCGCGAAAGTATCACTTTTTCTGAAACTAAGAAAGTATCACTTTTCCTCAAACGAGGGAAAATATCACTTTTACCTAAACTACAAAGTATCACTTTTACTGAAACGAGGTGAAAGAATAACTTTTTCTGAAACATGGCGAAAGTATCACTTTTTCTGAAACGGAGCGAAAATATCACTTTTTTTGAAACAAGGCGAAAGTATCACTTTATCTGAAATGGGGCGAAAGTAATCGCGGACAAACCCTATCTTCAAATTTTTCTTCGTTCGGCCTTCCCACCATGACAACGGTTATACTAGTGTATAATATGTATGCTTATGTATAATATGTATACATATATGTGATATATACATCTTTTTCTAGAACATGTTGTGCACTCTTTTTACACCTTCTTTATTTTGAAAAGGAATGGACTCAAAGGGTCAATCAGATGGTGACATTTGTCTTGTTGATAGTGGAACGAAAAATTCCATCTTTCAAAGTACTAAATACTTTGTTACATTTAAAAAGTTCAAGGCTAATATCAATACCATCTCTGGTTCATCCAGTCTTATAGATGGTTCTGGTAGAGCAAGTGTCTCATTACCAGGTGGTACCATATTCATTATTAATGACGCTTTATATTCCTCCAGATCCCAAAGGAATCTGTTGAGTTTTAAAGATATACGTCGTAATGGTTATCACCTAGAAACTGAAGATGAGAACGATATGGAGTATTTATATATTACTTCATCAAATTCGTATGGAAAACACGTTGCTGAGAAGCTTGTAGCTCTCGCATCTGGGTTGTACCTTACAAAGATTCAAAAGTTTGAATCTTATTCTGTCATAAGCCAAAAGTTTTATAACCCGAATTCTTTCATGCTTTTGGCATGATCGTCTCGGACACCCAGGTTGTACTATGATGAGTAGGATAGTCAAAAATTGTCATGGACATCCTTTACAAAAACTTCTGTTTAACAAAGAACTTGGTTGTACTGCCTGTTCTTCGGGGAAATTGATTACCAAACCGTCAATGACGAAAGTGGTTCATGAATCCCCTTCTTTCTTAAAGAGAATACAGGGTGATATCTGTGGTCTTATTCATCCTCAAAGTGGACCATTTCAGTACTTTATGGTTTCAATTGATGCATCTGCTAGATGGTCGCATGTTTGCCTCCTCTCAACACGAAATCTTGCATTTTCTAAGATTCTTGCGCATATTATTAGATTACGTGCTCATTTTGCAGATTACTCCATAAAGTCTATTCGTCTTGATGGTGCAACCGAGTTTTCTTCTAAAACTTTTGATGCATATTGTCAGTCGCTGGGTATTGATGTTGAGCATCCTGTTGCTTATGTGCATACACAGAATGGTTTAGCTGAATCATTCATTAAGGACCTATGCTAACGAAAACTCAACTCCTTGTTTCTGCTTGGGACATGCTATTTTGCATATTGCTGCATGTGTTAGGTCATCAACTCGATATTTCTCATTTGCGTGTGTTAGAGCATAGCTCGGTTGAACCCACCAAGCGTTGGTATGTCAAGTTTGGTTGTCATATTTTAGTGAATCAAAACTCATTTAAAGAGTCGCTTGATTATGTACTAGAGTCAACTTCGTATATGTTAGCTTGAAAGTATTAGGATATGAGACATTACAAGTATTGCGAAGACTTGAAGAAGTAAGAAGCTACAACGACAACATTATCCTTCCACTTGAGGTTAGTCATATTTGACTTGAACTGTTTCATTCCCTAAGGAATCTTTCAAGTCGTGCATATTGAAAACAAAACTGCGAAGCAGGAACAATCTAGATAGACATAGTATTAAGGAATACAATACGAGTTTTATTGCTTAACCATTAAACTTTGTAGATAATACATCGACATAATCGTTTAAATGCTATTGTGATTATGTATGGATATGAGGTGAGGATTTCATCCTTGGAAATAATGTTTTACATGTGTTTTAAGGAAGTAAATTCATGAACTTGTTTTGTGAATCGAAAAGGAACTCGCCAGGCGTTATTGGTATTGTTATTCATTGCATATCTTGTGAACAACCAATATGTGTGATTAGTATAACCGCTCATGACTTGTTTGTGTTCTTGGTAAAACTATTCACAAAGGCCTGACTTATGTATTGGTATGACTTTCATTTGTGAAACCGATCTTAAGTAATCACTTGAGATGGTATGATCGAGTTTGTGATTTTGTGTAAGACCGACTCTGGGTAAAAGGAAACCGATCCTAATAAGAGGTGCAACACATCACAAAGGGGAATCGATCCTTGTATGAGGTGCAGCATGTTTTAGCAGAAAGGGGAACCGATCTTATGGACATGTGCATCACATTCAAGTTAGATACCATATATATGTGGGGAACCGATCCTAGTACCTAGTCAACCGAATTTTGGGAAGCTAGTGTGACTATGCACAGTACTCACATGGAGTAGAACCGTTAAACCCATGATTGTGATCGGGTGTTCTTGATCAATCACATAGTTCGAAAGTCAGATGAACCAATTCTAAACTTGTTTGGAAGTGTGGCAAATCGGTTTCAAGATTGTAAGTATGAAAGAGGACTTACAGAGTAAGAATGTTGACATACTTTGAACATGTGCAGTAACACTTATCTTTAATTGTTCAAAGTTATTCCTTAATAGCTAAAGGAAGAAAATCCCAAGATCGAAACATAAATAAGTTAAGAGTCTTTTATTTAAGGTTTTTAATTTTATTTTAGGAAACGACTATTAGTAATGTGCATTTACTAGTTGAAGATTTTCCAAAGAGATTTTCGGTCATTATTTTGGATGAGCATTTCGAGAATTAGGAAACCGAATTTGGAATATATTGCATATCTTGAGAATATTTTCGGTTTTGGAAATTCCTTGGTGTCCAAACTTCCTTGTCTATAAATACTTGAAGTTTGCATTTCTAGCAAACTAATCCTTCGTGACAACAAACTTCCTCGGTTGTGTTGTTATTGGTGAGCCGCCAATTCGGAGAGGAGAGTAACCTAATTAGGCGAAATCTCTTACGGCCGCTCAGTTTAAAGTCTCTTTGGGATTGAGAAGCTCTATTAGTACCGTTGGTGGGAAACTAGATAATTGCGGTCTATCTTGTGTTTTTGATTGATTTGATTGACTAATGATGGTTGAACTTTGATTGCACCTAGTTTGTTTTTGCTTGAGAATCTTCTCTTCTGATATAAGATTCACTCAAACTAGATCGAAGTTTCGACAGGGATCTTTAGACTGTTTGTAGATCTAAATACGTCTTGTGATAATCCATTGTTAATGGACTCGTTCAGGCGCGATTGATCACAAGAGATTCAAGTTGTTGTGTGCAGGCGTTTATTGAAGATCTAAGAAGATTTGAAGACAAAAAAGATATTGAAGATTTCTGATTTGGGGTTCATAATATTTGGTGTGCACAATACTTGTTTCGGTGTAGAGGATCCAACTATAATCTGTTTATCCTTGTGGTAGATTGGATTGATTAGTTGTGTAGATCGGCATCAATACAATTCTTTGTGATTAAAAGTATTGATTGCAAAATCTTAACAATTACCTTTGGTAGTTGAGAATAATATAGATCTAAGAACCTGACGAAGGAGTTTATTGAGATAAACAGAAGATCCTTTCTCGAACTCACATCACTTGGTTGAAGAGAGTTGCTACCAAACACGTTTGTTGTTCCTTTTTACCGTTTGGAATACGAACCAAAGGAATTGTTCCAATTACATGACTTATTCATAAGTTGGAGGCATGGGAATACTGCATGTAACTAGGTGAACTATAGGTTTAGTTGCTTGGTCTCAACTATACGAAGTTGGTTTAATTTTTTTATAAGCGGCTTAATCCTGAGAGTATTCAATTCTGGACAAGGTCCCGGGGTTTTTCTGCATTTGCGGTTTCCTCGTTAACAAAATCTTCCTGTGTCTTTTACTTTTATATTTCCACAATTATAATTGTTTTATTATAATTAAAAGTAAAGTAAAATACACAAACGTTAATTCCTATTTTACTTGATAGTAATCCTATTGTGTTTGGTTAAGTCCGAACCTCTTATCAAGTAAACATACTTCGTTGTTGTATTGTCTCGATCTCGTATCCATAGACGATCACACGAAGTGTGAACCGATTAGTTGCATTGTCTCGACTCAGTCCATAGACAATCACTTTCGGAGAACGGACTTATAGGTAGGAATTTTTTTAGCTTGAGGTACATTTGGGTACCCTCACCTTTTCAGCGCATTTTTGGTTGTGCTGTTTATGTTCCTATAACACCACCACAACGCACCAAGTTTGGCCCACAACGTCGACTTGGGATTTATGTTGGTTTCGATTCATCATCTATTATTAGATATCTTGAACCATTAACAAGGGATGTCGTTACTGCAAGATTTTGCAGATTGTCATTTTGATGAGCTAGTTTTCCCACCATTAGGGGGGAGAAAATCTACCATTTGAAAAACAACGTGATTTATCATGGTATACACCAGATTCATCTCATCTTGACATTCGCACCAAGCAATGTGAAACAGATGTGCAAAAGATTTTACATCTTCAAAGTATTGCTAATTAAATGCCTGATGCATTTGCAGATACATAAAAAATAATGAATTCATATTTACCAGCTAAAAATGCTCCGGCACGTGTTGTTGTCCCTACAAGACATGTCGTTGATGTGGTATCAAAGGAGTCGTCTATAGCATGCCTTAAGCGTGGGCGACCAGTTGGTTCAAAAGATTCTTCTCATTGAAAGAGGAAAATCCAATCACAATCATTGAAAGATAGTGCTCCTAAAGAGGCTATTAAAGATACGTCCGAATTCTCTAAGCATAAATCTCCTGATGAGGAGAGTGTTTTTACGGAAACAATGGAACCTCAAAACGAGTAAATTTCGATAAATTATGTTTCAAGCAGAGAAGTTTGGGATCGTGATATAATCATTGTTGACGACATATTTTCATTCACATTAGCTACTGACAATGCCTTAGATAATGATGGTTTTGAACCACACTCTATAGAGGAATGTCGTCAAAGGAATGATTGGCCAAAATGGAAAATGGCAATCCAAGCAGAATTACAATCTCTCGCTAAACGCAAAGTTTTTGGAACTGCAGTTCGAACACCATGCAATATCAGCCCTGTTGGCTGTAAATGGCTGTTTGTGCATAAGCGAAATGAAAATGGTGAAGTCGTTCGCTATAAAGCGATACTAGTGGCACAAGGTTTTTCACAAAAACCTTGGATTTACTATGAAGAAATATATTCTCCTGTTATGGATGCAATTAACTTTCGGTATTTGATCAGTCTGGTAGTCCTTGAAGGGCTCGACATGCATCTCATGGATGTGGTTACTTCCTATTTATATGGCAAGTTAGAAAGTGATATTTACATGAAAATCCCTGAAGGTTTTCAGTTATCAGTAGATAAACCATGTCATATGTATTAACTAAAACTTAATCGAGCCTTGTATGGTTTGAAACAATCTGGACGAATGTGGTACAATCGTCTCAGTGAATACTTAACAAGTCAGGGATATGTAAACAATCCTATATTCCCATGTATATACATTAAAAAGGCAAACTCTGGATTTGCTATAATTGCTGTATACTTTGATTATATCAACTTTATTGGAACTCCTAGTGAGCTACAAAAGGATATAGAATGCCTTGAGAAAGAATTCGAGATGAAGGATCTCGGAAAAACAAGGTATTATCTCGGTTTGCAGATTGAACATTCTTCTAGCGGAATTTTGGTCCGTCAAATGACGTATACTAAGAAAATTCTCAAACGTTTTGAAATGGATAAAGCATATCCGCTTAGTACTCCTATGGTTGTGAGGAAACTTGATATTCATGGTGATCCATTTCGTCCTAAAGAAGAGGATAAAACACTTTTTGGTCCAGAAGTACCATATTTGAGTGCAATTGGTACATTAATGTACTTAGCTCAATGTACGAGATCTGACATTTCTTTTGCAGTAAACTTACTAGCCAGGTTTAGTTCCTCCCCAACTAAGATAGTGAAGCATATCTTCCGGTATCTTTGTGGAAATACAGACTTAGGCTTGTTTTACTCAAGAAATTCATTAGAAGGTTCTCAGGTAAAAAGATATACAGATGCTGCAGGTTTTCTATCTGATCCACACAAAGTTGTTTCTCAAACAGGGTATGCTTTTATTACTGGTGGAACTGCATTATCATGGAGATCTTGCAAACATAGTTAACCAGCTACTTCATCAAATCATTCAGAAATTATTGCTCTGCACGAAACAAGCATGGAAGTTGTATGGTTAAGATTGTTGATAGGGAATATCAGAAATTCTTGCGATTTGCCTTCAGTCACTAATGCACCAACGATTATCTATGAAGATAATGAAGCATGTATATCACAATTCAAAGATGGTTACATTAAAAGTGATAGAATAAAGAACATTTCACCAAAGTTCTTTTATTCTCACCATCTTAAGAAGAATAAGTAGATTGATATTCTGAAGATACAATCATGTGAAAACTTAGCTAATCTATTCACCAAGGCTCTGCCAACAACAATTTTTGGAAAACTTGTTCATGGTATTGGAATGCTACATCTTTTTCAACAAAAGGATTGATGTCAGAATCAAGGGGAGTATCTACTTTTGAAGATCCTTGAAGGTACTGGACATTATCGCGTTGTACTCTTTTTTCCTTTTCAAGGTTTTTCTCCCATTGGGTTTGTCCTTGTCAAGTTGCGCGAGTCCACCACTGTTCTAATTTTTGGTATTGTACTCTTTTCCCTTCGCTCTGGTTTTCCCTATGGGTTTTCCAAGCAAGGTTTTGATGAGGCAATACTAGTGATACCGCACGCGCGATGCGCCTGCTGCGTGCCTGCTGTTTGAACCTAAGATTAAGCATTGCTAACAATTCCGTTAAATAATTTGTAAAACATAAATGCAAGCACAAAGCACACATATAAGCGGAGCTTCCGGGAAAAAAAAAAAAAATATAATCTCATTTACTTGTTCCGCATTGATGAACATTATGACCTAGGAATCCAACTTTTGGTTCAATAACCTCTCAATTTAAAGTTTACATAAGTTATTCTTTGGCTTCAACATAGACTGGATTGTCGTCATCCCATTCAGGTATGAATCAACCGTCAAAGTCATTGGGTGACAAACACAGTGACTCCGAGTTCGGAACTTGTCACCTTAAAAAGAAAATCAACTCGTTAAAATCGAGCAAGGGTTGTTGGATCGCCATCTGTTTTGGTATCAATCCACTCCACCCGAAGTCAACATTGCTCGTTGATTCTAAGGCTTTGACGAAAATTCTCCATCGCTTAAATTTCAAAGAATGACAGAAATGTAAGGTAACAATTAGATAAATAGACAAATCATTTTATCCTCTCAAGCAACCAAATCTTATGATCAACTACTACTACACGATCATGCAGCCACTCCATAATCTGTGCGAGCAACATTTAATAGAAAAGGATGCATTCAAGTCCTTAATAGCATCCAAAAGGGCAAGACAACAAATTGACCAAAAATAATTCATATAACGATTAATGGGGCTAGAAGAGAAATGTCCACATACACTTCAGGGGTCAAGATCTTTTTTGTCCCATCAGCATCCTTCAATTGAGGTTTCCTTTTTGTAGTCCATCCAGTAAATTCTGTGGAATACATAAACGATGATCACTAAATTCAAGCTCTAAAAGCTATTGTAACACCTATCTATTTTTCGCTTTTGATTTGTTCGTCCTAAACTTCCATTGTAATAAGTATCTATAAATCTAAAATGGTAGTTACCTTCAAACTAATTTCTCTTTCAACTTAACATTTGAGCAAAGTGGGACTTGCAAGATAATCTGGCAACCTCGCAAAATGATATAAAAGTATCAATTTAAAGTGGATACTTGTACGCAAAGCAAGTAGGTTATTCAACCCAAAATTAAAAAAAATGACATGTTGGTTTGCACGTTCATAAACACCATTGTTTCAAATAAGATCACCTCATTCTCGTTGTAATATTTAACTTCCTTCAACCACACGTGAGGCCCATCATGGGTTCTTTTGAGATGAGCATTTAGTCTATTTGTGCCCTAAGTTAGTCCAAAACATCTTTGCTATCATTTTTTCCCCGAAACTAAAATATAGACTCGATCAATGATATATCATGGTTGCATTTGTAAGTAAGCAACAAATGACGGAGGTTATAGTTCTCGGAGTTAACTTAAACATTGAGAACTTTGCACATAGGTTTAGTTCGCATCATGTTATATTACTCAATATACGCAACACGTAACTTAATTATACCAACCGATTTACTAACCCATATCCTATAGTTTAATGTATCCCTTTTGGGCGTCAATCTCGCCAACTAAGCTAAATATCAAGTCAATAATATAACATGGTATAAAACTTGTATGCAGAGTAAAATATCAAATTCAAGTAATTCTAAGCATGCCGAAATTCTCGCAACCAAACATTTTTATGCATTTATGCGAAGAGTTGTGGCTAGAGTGCACAATACCCGTTAAAGAGTCAAAGCCATTTCGATAACCTACTATGAAGTACTCAAATAAGAATGTCATTGAACCTCACCAACTTCTCCACCCTATGCAAATTCCATCACCACGTACTCGCTTCAATAGCTATAAAGCCCAACTGAAAATGATATCAGTCGTTAATCAAAGTAAGATTGCAACCAAAGGAAAATTGAGCGTTACTTTACCAGCTAAAAATGCTCCGGCACGTGTTGTTGTCCCTACAAGACATGTCGTTGATGTGGTATCAAAGGAGTCGTCTATAGCATGCCTTAAGCGTGGCGACTCAGGTTGGTTCAAAAGATTCTTCTCATTGAAAGAGGAAAATCCAATCACAATCATTGAAAGATAGTGCTCCTAAAGAGGCTATTAAAGATACGTCCGAATTCTCTAAGCATAAATCTCCTGATGAGGAGAGTGTTTTTACGGAAACAATGGAACCTCAAAACGAGTAAATTTCGATAAATTATGTTTCAAGCAGAGAAGTTTGGGATCGTGATATAATCATTGTTGACGACATATTTTCATTCACATTAGCTACTGACAATGCCTTAGATAATGATGGTTTTGAACCACACTCTATAGAGGAATGTCGTCAAAGGAATGATTGGCCAAAATGGAAAATGGCAATCCAAGCAGAATTACAATCTCTCGCTAAACGCAAAGTTTTTGGAACTGCAGTTCGAACACCATGCAATATCAGCCCTGTTGGCTGTAAATGGCTGTTTGTGCATAAGCGAAATGAAAATGGTGAAGTCGTTCGCTATAAAGCGATACTAGTGGCACAAGGTTTTTCACAAAAACCTTGGATTTACTATGAAGAAATATATTCTCCTGTTATGGATGCAATTAACTTTCTGTATTTGATCACCGTAGTCCTTGAAGGGCTCGACATGCATCTCATGGATGTGGTTACCGCCTATTTATATGGCAAGTTAGAAAGTGATATTTACATGAAAATCCTCAAGGTTTTCTATTCTATCGTAGATAAACCATGTCATATGTATTAACTAAAACTTAATCGAGCCTTGTATGGTTTGAAACAACTGGGACGAATGTGGTACAATCGTCTCAAAGAATACTTAACAAGTCGTGATATGTAAACAATCCTATATTCCCATGTATATACATTAAAAAGGCAAACTCGGATTTGCTATAATTGTCAGATACTTTGATTATATCAACTTTATTGGAACTCCTAGTGAGCTACAAAAGGATATAGAATGCCTTGAGAAAGAATTCGAGATGAAGGATCTCGGAAAAACAAGGTATTATCTCGGTTTGCGAGATTGAACATTCTTCTAGCGGAATTTTGGTCCACAAATGACGTATACTAAGAAAATTCTCAAACGCTTTGAAATGGATAAAGCATATCCGCTTAGTACTCCTATGGTTGTGAGGAAACTTGATATTCATGGTGATCCATTTCGTCCTAAAGAAGAGGATAAAACACTTTTTGGTCCAGAAGTACCATATTTGAGTGCAATTGGTACATTAATGTACTTAGCTCAATGTACGAGATCTGACATTTCTTTTGCAGTAAACTTACTAGCCAGGTTTAGTTCCTCCCCAACTAAGATAGTGAAGCATATCTTCCGGTATCTTTGTGGAAATACAGACTTAGGCTTGTTTTACTCAA
The DNA here is from genome assembly GCA_023531295.1 of Papaver armeniacum. Taxonomy (NCBI): domain Eukaryota; kingdom Viridiplantae; phylum Streptophyta; class Magnoliopsida; order Ranunculales; family Papaveraceae; genus Papaver; species Papaver armeniacum. The sequence goes on along the minus strand of JAJJWW010002659.1, from coordinate 52,456 downwards.
GAAATTCATTAGAAGGTTCTCGTGCAAAAAGATATACGAATCTCCGCAGTTTTCTATCTGATCCACACAAAGTTGTTTCTCAAACAGGGTATGCTTTTATTACTGGTGGAACTGCATTATCATGGAGATCTTGCAAACATAGTTAACCAGCTACTTCATCAAATCATTCAGAAATTATTGCTCTGCACGAAACAAGCATGGAAGTTGTATGGTTAAGATTGTTGATAGGGAAATATAGAAATTCTTGCGATTTGCCTTCAAATCACTAATGCACCAACGATTATCTATGAAGATAATGAAGCATGTATATCACAATTCAAAGATGGTTACATTAAAAGTGATAGAATAAAGAACATTTCACCAAAGTTCTTTTATTCTCACCATCTTAAGAAGAATAAGTAGATTGATATTCTGAAGATACAATCATGTGAAAACTTAGCTAATCTATTCACCAAGGCGCTGCCAACAACAATTTTTGGAAAACTTGTTCATGGTATTGGAATGCTACATCTTTTTCAACAAAAGGATTGATGTCTGAATCAAGGGGAGTATCTACTTTTGAAGATCCTTGAAGGTACTGGACATTATCGCGTTGTACTCTTTTTCCTTTTCAAGGTTTTTCTCCCATTGGGTTTGTCCCTTGTCAAGTTGCGCGAGTCCACCACTGTTCTAATTTTTGGTATTGTACTCTTTTCCCTTCGCTCTGGTTTTTCCCTATGGGTTTTCCAAGCAAGGTTTTGATGAGGCAATATTATAGAATAGTGGATTTCCAAGGGGGAGTGTTATAAAATACATGAGATATGGTGGCTATCCACTTAGCACCATTAGCTACACCAAGCACCTTGCATAAGCTACTTGTTGGATGGGAACAACACCTAAAGCTAGTGGGTGTTGAATTGCATGGTTTACATGCAAGTAAGTGGTGTTATTACTACATAAAACTTTACACGTAAGTTGACATCTAAACTCGGTGGTGTATACAAGCTAACACTTTAGAACTTGTATAAATAGCTCCCTTGAGCTAATGTATTTTGGTATCCCAAGTTCTTAAGTGAATAAGAAATTCTCTCTTCTCCTTTATTACTTCTCCTAATACTCCCTCTGTTCCAAAATGACCGTCCTCTATTCCATTTCCGTCAGTTTCAAAATTGTGTCCAACTTCTGTTTATAGGCGTATTTTTTCAACGAACTCTCTATTATAGCCTTTTTATATATATTCATAAATGCATATTAATGGGACCTAATCTAAAATATTAAAATTTTTTGTATAATTAAGGAAATAAATATATCCTTCACTCCTTTTAAAAGACAATATATTTGGCTCCAAAAATTAAATTCTAAAAAGAGTTTATACTCCATAAATTCGATATTTTTTAATTTTCCTTTTTTATTTCTTATTTATAATCCTCTAAACAATTTTAGGCAGTTTTTAATACTTGCATTTTTATTAACATAAAATAGGTAAATAATTAAGGGTAGTCAGGTAAAGTATTATGATCTCCTTAATATTTTGACAAAGTCAAAGCGGACCTGACTCTTTGAAACGGAAGGAGTATCTATTTTGAGTTTAGTGATTAATTAGTACTTGCTTTAATTATTGTTAATATTACTTTGGAAACCTAATAAAGATGTTTTTCTTTTTTCCATTTTTGTGGATATATCGATAAAAGTTGAAATTCTTGGCAAATTCGTACGGTCGATCAGGCGTGTAATCCATCGTTCATCCATTTTTCAGTGAGAATCTAATTTTTAGCAAAGACACACATGGACAGATGGAGACATGCACGTGCCACATTATGGCCTGAAACTGTGGAAGTAAAAGTGGAGGGCTCATAGTTTAAGACAAAAAATCAGTGAGTCCCCTCCCCACCGCGCACCCATACCACTAAAGTGTAGGTGGTGGGGTGCAAATAAAGGAATACTCACATTTCTTTTGTGAATAAGTTATACAAAGTGGATAAGGTTTGCAGTCATCTGTGCGACCACCAGTACAGCTGCTTATTCAGTAGTGTAGTTGAGTACAGTACAACAGTACAGAGAAGATGCTATCACTAACAGAGTAAATGACAAGAAAATGTGAGCCCTCATTTGGCACTACCTAACCCTGTGTTTCTGCCTTAAAGATTTTGCATAAGATTTGGAGTATGTGTGTAATTTCAAATGTCTTCCAAACGGATCAGTAGAGCAGTTGCTTGTAAAGCCCGCAGAGTGAGGCCCATATCTAAACTTGGCAGGGTTTTGCAATAAAAAAAAAAAAAAAAAGGAATTTTTTTTTTTTTTTTGCTGATGTTGATGAATTTCGAACTCAGGTTAGTAAAAAATTTATCAAGTCGGTATTATTCTTGTCTGAATGATATTTTGTAATATCCGGCCATTATATTATACTCCTCGTTTGCCAAGCATTTGGGATCCATAAATCAATTGGAGTGCTAAAAAAAAATCATATTTAGCTGGTGGCCAGATAGCACAGAAGCTGAGCGTGAGTGGAGATGTTATCTAAGTTGTAATTCATGCTGTTTTGGAGATCATGCTATATCTGGAATTGGATTATGCCTCTGGCAAGCAACAAGGGAATGCGTGTCATGCAGATCCGTTTCTGCATTATTAAACAACAGAGATCATGCCATAGATTGCATTATGATTCAAAATAAATTATGTTTGATACTTTGATTGTAGTTTTTTTTTTATTGGATAGGCCACATGCTGATGGTATCTAATGCATGTACCTCCTTTAAGATGCTCTTTGTCGACTGTAGGGGTTTTTGACAATTGTAGGGTTGCAAAACAGGCCACACCAAAGCTTGCATTATACACCAACAAACTTAGATGGAGTTTATTGTTTTCCTTCATAAAAAAAAAAACAAATTTAGTCTCTTCAATAAGACTGAACAACAACATAGCCTTTTCTTTCTTTTCTTGTAATGCACCTGCAAGCTCTTAAAAATAGGAAACCTCGGGTGCTTTTTACCAAAAAAAATAAAAAGAATGAGCATGAGCAAGCGAAAGAAAGTAGATGCCTACTCATACATTCTTGCATATATATCATTGTAGTAAGACAGAAAAGCGGAGTAAATATCAAATGACCTTAGTTTAAAACTCTTCGATTCCAAATTCTTTGTCTATCAGAAAAGGTGTACCTTCCAAAATATATATGTTCAATTATCGCATAGTGTACTTCAAACGTGGTGATGCGTTTTGCGCTGCAAAATCCTTTTATTGGTGCTGATGAGTCTTGAATTCAGGTCTTTAAATATCAATATGTCAAGTTCAGCTTGTCGTAATAATTATGTCTGGTAATGCAGTTCTGAATAGTAGTTTGTATCATTAATGGTGACTACAACTTCCACATAACATGGGTGTGTAACGTGGGTTTGGTACAGAGATCTTGAGTTCCACAAATTATTTTTGTATAAAAATGGTGTAAAGATCAAATTTTTGTTCTAATGTTTTTCTATTAAGTTCTACTCCTTCATGCAGCTATCTTGGAGTATCAAGCTATGTGGCAACAATGGAATGGGGGGTCGTGCATATCCATAATTAGCATTACTGACAATAATTAACTGTATTTTATTGTTCGGAGCACATGCTAATGGTATCGAATCTACTCTTCATAAAAATCTCAACTTTAATCTCTTATGGGAGGACTGGACAACGACACAGCTACAATTTCTTGTCAAAAACAGGGTTTGCAGCAGTAAAGGAGTCTCACAAGTCACAAGGCAAGTAATACAAGCTAAGGAACCGAACAACCGAGAGGGACGAGATGGTGAAAATTAAAAAAAAAAAAAAAAAAACTGTTACGGAAAACGCCGACTAAGGGGATCGAACCCTTGACCACGGGATTAAAAGTCACGCGCTCTACCACTGAGCTAAGTCGGCTTTGAGTATATAGGTACATATTAATTTATCAGTTTTTTGCAATTTGGACAAGGATGGGTATTTAGGATGGCGTACCCTTAATGTTAAAGGCGAGGTTCAAAGTTTTTAAAGCGTGAAGCGAAGCGTGAATCGTTTATCGATTTTTAGAAGCGAAACGTATGTTGAATCGTGAAGCGCCGTTTCATGGTTGAGGTTTGAAGTGCCCATAAATAATAACAGTTGCTCTAAGTTAGTTGGAAAATGTAAATTTAATAAGATAATATTCTTATAAATAAAATATAAATCCAGTTTTCATCAAAAACGTATCCATGGCTCGGTGGTTTAGACGAGAATAAGCGAGTATCAGGTGTTGGGTTCGAGTCCCGCCCTCAAAACTTCACACTTCACAGAAGATTCGCTTCACCATTACGAGTCGAAGCGTTTTAGAACATTTTGGAGCGAAGTGTACGCTTCGAAGCGTGAAGCGTACGCTTTTAAAAACCATGGCGAGGTTCAAACCAGAAAAGGCTTACGGCGGATACCTAGGCACCCGGAGAGTGACACTGGCCATTAGAGCTTTTGACTTGGAATAAGCAAACATCCACTAAAAGTGTCTTAGAAGGAGCTCCCCGATGTACATGATTTTCTTTTATTGTTTAGTTAACGATGGTGCTATGATCACCAATGGCTTTACCACCGTACTACAAAGGCATCTGCCATAATGTGGAAGCTTGTGACATTATTTTTGTAACTCAAAGAGGGATAAATTTTAGTGATTCCAAATTTGTGCACCACCTATAAACCGGGGTGTACATTCCGGCTTCTACTATATGTTAAGAAAATCTAAAAAACCACCTCCGGTTTTACTGGACATTCTATTTTTTTAATTTTTTTTTATTTGCCTAGAATCGCTCACAAAAGAGAGATAATACGAAAAAACAGCCATTAACATCTTTCCCTACAATTATTTTTCTCTACTCTGTGTCTCGATCATCCTAAATCCTTTTATATGCTAAACGGGAGATCATAATCAGATGATATAACAGAAAGATTTCTAACAAAATCAAATGTTAGAAAATAGAATATGTAAAAGAAGACCTAGTGATGTAAAGTAGGACAGATATATGCTTTTACAGAGATTAATAGAGAACTGCTTATTGTCGGGAATTAATAAATCAGTGATCAAATCTTTAGAAAAAGCTAATAACATGGTAATGTTGATGATCAAAACATTGATCTAAAGTTTCTTCGGAGAGAGAGTTCACAGTTTCAATACATTCACAAGATAAGCGTGGACAACATTTATAATTGTCCGTACAAGAAGAGAATGACCACACGTTAGTTCTCACGTGCATTACACACTAAACATGTGACTAACTTATCTTGCGCCACTTACAAGCTTAACCTACACTGCTTCACAGACAATTGTTTATCCTACACCACAGACTGACTTGTCCTGCACTGCTACACTATCATCTTTAGTATTATCTATTTCTCTGCTTTTATCCCCCCTCAAACTAATGGGTGTAAGCCTTAGTTTGGATCGAAGTAATTGAAATCTTGGACTGTGAAAACCCTTTGTAAAGATATCAGCTACCTGATCAAGTGTATGAACATAGAAGACATCCAAAGGTTTGCTCTGCACCAATTCTCTGATGAAATGAAAATCCAGTTGAACATGCTTCATTTTAGTGTGCAGAACTGGATTTTTAGCTAGTGATATTGAGCTGATGTTGTCACATCCTATCTGTGGAATACCAGGAACAACAAAGTGAAGATCATTCAGAACATAGAAAATCCATACCAGTTCAGCTGCACTGTTTGCAAGAGTTTTATATTCAGCTTCAGTACTGGATCTTGCAACTGTTGATTGTTTCTTAGATGACCAAGAAATGATATTTGAGCCTAGAAAAATACAGTAAGCACCTGTAGACTTCCTGTCATCAAGAGAACCAGCCCAGTCAGCATCTAAAAAGCCTAAAAGAAAAGAACTGCCGGTAGTATATTTCAACCCATAATTCAAAGTGCCCTTAAGATATCTCAATATGCTCTTAGATGCCATCAAATGATCTGTTCTTGGATTTTGCAGGTATTGACATATTAAATTGACTGCAAAGGAGATATATGGTCTTGTCCAAGTGAGATATTGCAGATCTCCTACTAAAGATCTGAATTTTGTAGGATTAAGCAGAAGATCACCAGAAGCTTGAGTTAACTTTTCAGTAGCTGAAATAGGTGTTTGACATGGTTTAGCTCTTTCCATATTGTGTTTATGCAACAAGTCTAATGCATACTTTGTTTGTGACAGATGTAAATAATCCTTAGTTCTCTGAACTTCAAATCCTAAGAAGAAATGTAAGTTAACCAAATCCTTGATAGGAAAACTAGCTTGCAGATGTGTAATAACTTGTTGTAGAAAAGCTGAAGAAGAGCTTGTAAGTAAAATATCATCAACATAGACCAAAGCCACAGTGATTTGAGAGCCAGCTTTATGAAAAAATAATGATGCATCAGATAGAGAATTAACAAATTTGAGAGACTCCAGTGCATTGCTGAGCTTGTCATACCAAGCTCTGGGAGCTTGCTTTAAACCATAGATTTCTTTGTGAAGCAAGCAAACATGATGTGGCTTACTTGGATCCACAAATCCTAGTGGATGAGTCATGTAAACTTCCTCTTGCAGGTCTCCGTGTAGGAATGCATTACTCATATCAAGTTGATGTATTTTCCAGTTGTACTGAACAGCTATAGAAAGTATGATTTTGATGTTTGGTTTAGCAACAGGGCTAAATGTTTCTTCAAAATCAAGTCCTGGTTGCTGATGAAACCCTTTTGCAACTAGTCTTGCCTTGTGTCTATCTAAAGTTCCATCTTCTTTTTATTTTACTCTGAAAACCCATTTACAGCCAATGAGATTTTTAGCTTTGTCAGGTGAAACTAGAGACCAAGTACCAGCTTGCATTAAGGCATTGTACTCATTAACTGAAGATATCCTCCATTCTTTAATTTTATTTGCAGCAGCAATACTCTTTGGAATATTGCATACAAAAGTAGTTGGTAATGGGTGTTTAGTTGCAGAATAAAATTTAGGAGTGTAAATTCCTCTCTTACCCCTAGTAACCATAGAATGATCATTTTTTGGTAATAGGCATAGTAGTAGATGATGTAGATGATGGAACAAAAGTGGAAGAAGTAGTGGGAGGAACTGAATGTGATTTATCATTGAATAAAGGTGAAGTAGTATTGGAAGGTGCTTGCATTGATGAAGTAGAATTAGTGCCACAAAGTTCACTATAAGGAAAACATGATTCATTGTAAGATACATGTCTTGAGATGTAAATGGTGCCTGAAGTGGGATCAAAGCACCTATAACCTTTATGATTTAAACTATAACCCAGAAAAACACAACGTTTACTCCTCGGTTCTAGTTTATTGGATGTATCTGGCTTTAACCAAGGAAAACAAGAACAACCAAAGACTTTGAGAAAATTATAATCTGGTTTAGCATGAAACAGCTTTTCAAAAGGAGTCAAGAAAGAAATAGACCTAGTAGGAAGTCTATTTATGAGATAATTAGTTGTTTGAAGTGCTTCAACCCAAAATTCATTAGGCAAGCCAGATTGTAACAAAAGAACTCTTGTGATTCCTAATAGGTGTTTATGCTTGACTTCAGCTACACCATTTTGCTCATGTGTGTATGAGGACAAGAGAATTCATGAGTATTTCCCATAGTAGCACAAAAGTTTTGGAGAAATGTATTTAGAAACTCTCCTCCATTGTCAGTCCTAATTGTAATAACATAATGAGAGAGTAATTTTTTTATTCTAGTGACAAAAGCAGTAAATGAAGTTTTAAAGTCAGCTTTGGAGATAATTGGAATAACCCAAGTAGTTTTTGTATATTCATCAATAATATTTGCATAGTACAAATAGCCAGACAATGATGCAACATGACAAGGACCCCATAAGTCCATGTGCAACAATTGTAAAGGTTTAGTAACTTCAAGATTTCTAGATAACTGAAAAGGAAACTTTTGTGACCTACATAATTTGCACTCATTACAATGAAATGGCTTATTTGACACATTATTCAAATGAAGAGTAGTACAGATTCTTTGAAGAGTTCGTAATGAGGGATGACCAAATCTTTTGTGAAGAATGGCACTGTCAATGATTGATGGAAAAGCTTGTGGATAAGATGTGAAGGTGATAGGGTAGATACCATTCCTATGTGGTCCTTAGAAGAGAATCTTCCTGCAAACTGATCCTTCACCGAAAAAACCATGAGAGTCAAGAGTTAAAGAGCAATTATTGTCTGAGGTGAACTTATGTGCAAAGAGAATATTGGGAGAAGCTTGAGGTACTAGCAGAATATCATTTAGTTGAAAGGAATGATCATTCACAAGTTTATTAGAGTTACCAGTGTGAGAAATTTGCATACCTGCTCCACTTGTTGTATTAATGATTTATGTTCCATCATAAGGAGTTGATTCTTGAAGTGCTGCAACATTTGAAGTGATATGATTATTAGCTCCACTGTCAATTATCTATTTATCACTGTCAAAGATATCAGCAGCTGCTAGCATTGCATTGAGGTTTGTTGGTGGTGCTCTTCCTTTGTAAGAAAAGTTTAGTGTCTGAGTATAGTTAGGTGCAATATGTGCACCAGAATTGCATATCTGACAAGGTATTATCTCAGGCTTACTGTATCCTCTCACATCGGTGTGCCTTGCAAAAATTGCAGGATTTGGAAATATGCTGCCATTAGAGTGTCTTCCCCTATAAGATCCTCTGTTTGAATATCCTCTAGAAGAACCTCTATAGTTCCTTGCCATAAAAGCCTTAGCATCCAAGTCACTTTTGTTGAGTTTAGCTCTCTCACTAACAACCGCTTCTTCACCGAGCGATTTTTATGCAATTTTATACTTGTAATTGGTGGATTTCTATGCCTCATTGAGGTAGCAAATGGTATATAGTCTGAATTGAGTGCTTTTATAGTGATAACTACCAATTCTCTATCTGAGACAATCTCACCAGATGCAGCTAATCGATCAGACAAAAGTTTTATTTCATTAATGAGAGATGGAATTGATTTATCACCTTGTGAAATATTGAGAAGTTTGGTGCGTAGCTGAATTGAATGAGTTGAAGATGCTCTTGAAAATCTTTCTTCAATGCTTTTCCATAGATGATAAGATGAGGTAGATCTTGAGAAGTAAGCTATAACTGAATCATAAATTGTTGAATTGATCCACATCCTAATTGTAGAATCCTCCTCAATCCAATCAGTGTAATTTGTGTTCTCAATTCCATTAGCTTCATTGCGAGGTGAAGAGTATTGTGGTGGACAAGGATATGATCCATCTAATAACTTCATGAGCTTATATCTCTGAATAACTGGATGCGTCAAATTTCGCCATGTAAAGTAGTTATCTTCTTTAAGCTTTAAGGTAACAATGTTGTTGATTTGATTAAGTGAAACCTTAGAAAACGTAATTGCTGTAGGATTTTCCATTGAAGATGATGAAAATTCTTGAATCATAAACCAGATCTGAGATTCAAGAAAAGAGAAAGAACCAAAAAATTTCAAGAAAGTAAAGACCAAATCACAAATCTTGAATGTTGTGAGAGTAAAAAAGTAGCGGAAGAAAGCTTGATCAAAAGATGTAGATCTTGAAACTGAAAAACTTGAAGAATCACCAACAAATACCACGAGAAGAAATCAAAATCTTCAAACTATGAAGAATTGTAAAACGGCAACAGATACTTGATAAAGTTCTGTGAATACACAGGATCTAAAGAGATGTAGGATGATGAAACCCTAATCTAACCCGTCTTGATACCATAATAACATGGTAATGTTGATGATCAAAACATTGATCTAAAGTTTCTTCAGATAGAGAGTTCACAGTTTCATTACACTCACAGGATAAGCATGGACAATATTTATAGTTGTCCGTACAAGAAGAGAATGACCACACGTTAGTTCTCACGTGCATTACACACTAAACATGTGACTAACTTATCTTGTGCCACTTACAAGCTTAACCTACACTGCTTCACAGAAAATTGTTTATCCTACACCACAGACTGACTTGTCCTGCACTTCTACACTATCATCTTTAGTATTATCCATTTCTCTGCTTTTAAAAGCTCTAGGTATGATCTTCAAGTCGTTAGGACTCCATCTTGTGACTGATCTTTTTCTAGTTGAAATAAAGGATATAAGGGTATCAATTTCATTCACATGTATATAAAAAATAAGAGCTTCGATGGTTAATAAGGTAAGTTCAAATACTAATTATGATTTAAGAACCTTAGAAGATGCATATATTTATGTCTATGATTGCTTTAACGAATTCAATCAAAAAATTTATATTATCGAAACCCATGAACCCTTCTAGTGAATAAAACTCCAAATCTTGTCTGATCAAGAATTCTTCTTTTTATTGTTGATTCAATGTTGGCTGCTTTTGCACTGATGGAGAAGAAAGTTCATGAAGGGGTGCCGATTTTAATTTACTTTCTCTAATTTAAATGTAATTAAGAAAAGAAAAAAAAGTCAAAAAAGAAAAACTAAAAACGAGGTTGTTTAAAGAGAAAAAGGTGGAATGATTTAAGCCAATAGTTGAGACCAGAATGTGCACCCCGGTTTAGTGGGGGTGCACAAATTTACACTCAATTTTAGTAATGAAAGGAGAAAAAGAAAGGAAAAGAGCAACAGCCTCGGCCCATGCAACAGGCCCACAATATTTCTACACCCCAGCTCATTAAATAGCATCCTCCCAATTGTTAGCTCCCTGAATCCCACTAATCTAAACCAATTATGAATTGATCCCCATTGAAATATTAGTCTTTTGAATTCAATGATTAGCATGTCTTTGTCCATGCCTCTTCTTTTATACATGATTCTCCTATTTACATTCCAACCAAATGTCCATCCTTGAAGTGAAATACATTCACCTCTATGTAGAGAATGTGCAACCTAGAATCAGATGGTCTGGCTATGGCAAAGATAACATTCTGTACCTGTAATGTCAGTAATGTCACATGCATCCTCCTTTAAACAGATAGTCCACAGTGGGGATGGAATTTTGAACCACAAACCAAACAAAAATATGTGCCTTCAGAGGGACATGTTTCCTGGAGATGTTCTTGAGCATGCATGGAAGCTTCTCCCACGCAGGTTTCCTCCAAACATGCTTGGAAGCTTCTGACATTGACAATGACACATTTTGCAATTTATAATGCATGCTCAGACGCTAGAAATTTTTGACCGGTAGAAGCAAGTAAAAAGGTTCCAAGGTTGGTTGTTCCCCAAAGTATCGGATTTAGAGGTTTTCAAGGTGCCCAAAATTAAACAACCAATGCATTTTATGAGACTACATGTGATTAAACGTACAACCAAGTTGAACCAATACAAAAGTTGTAGGTGCTCAAAATTCAATCTTACACTCATCGCCAGAGACGAAACAATTTGTTTTTAGATTTGTAAGCAAAGCTATCTTAAAAAGAATTACCGACAAACGCAAGGAAAGTACATAATGTAAGTTGAAGTGAAATCAAACCTTCAGGTTGTGCGGATGCACAAGAATTTTTCTTCAGAATTCGCAGAAAAATAAAAATGCTGAATAATTTTATTATCGATGTTCAATTGACAAACAAATAGCTAGGTTACATGACTCAATCTCTCTTTCTGTTACTCCCTACAATAAGTACCTTCTCTAACCTTCCTCATTGCCTAATGTAATGCAAAAGTTGTAGGTGTGCTTGAAAATCAATCTTACATCCACCCACCAATGTTCATGTAAACGTCTTCCCCGGAGAAGAAACAATTTGTGCATGCAGTATATATCAGGTACACATTTACAAAGAAGATCCGTACCCATTTTTGTGCGATTTTTGCCATTTCCATGCTGTCTGCAAACTCTCTTGAAGATCAGTACGTACCTTGGGGATCCATGGGACCCAATCATTTTTCCAGTGGACGTGCGGTCCGGTTTTCAGACCATTTTCCAGCTCTTGCTGAATATGAAATAGATCGGGTCAAATCCAAACCAATCCTATTTTATTTTCGGGTGGAAGGAATATGCCCAAAAACTGAACGTTGCGCTGGGCCCATATACGAAACGACGTTGTCATTTGTCACGTCTGGACTATGTCTCAATCATGTTTCATTTGATTCTTCCGTGTTGACGTATTGTATGGTAATGTTCTCTCAGAGCTTTCGAATTCAAATGCGCCTTCCTTATCAAATTCTTAATACCATTCCAGAATTTGCAACCTTGGCTTGCTTAAATCAAAGAACGTGAATCCAACTATCCGAGTGTAGTTGCAGGAAATCCTACAACCACATCCCAATATCTAAACAAGACTCTAAGTGATCATAATAGAACTCTTTATTAATTATTAAGATTCAAATCGCCACAAGATATTACAATGACTTAACTTGCTCTCCAAATAAACTTTCTCTCTCCTAATTTCTTGTCTAACACACACTCAGAGATCCCTCTGTATGATAACTCTTTCCCCTTATATAGGGTTCTATATAGTGGATGACAGCTAAGAGATTCACTATTTTCGGAATCACTGTGCGTTACATTCGCTCATATACACTCACTCATTCTCGCACAGTTTACACTTCGCATAGACCATCACACTATACTCGTGACTTTGCTGACATCATCCAGTACGTCACCTAGATTATACTATGTGCAATAGTTCTCGCGTACATTAGATAGTCTTCACTTCGCATACTCATTATATGTGCGATATTTCATTCCTACATTTTGCCTCTTCTAATTTCGCTTACTCTATGAAGTGAGCGATATGAGAAATCCTCATCCTGAAATATCGCATGTGTTTGTCTTTTCAAATTTTGCTTTGCTGACAATTTTCCGGAATTCAGGTTTATTTATTTACACGTGTCGATTCTTCTTCTTTTTACAGGCTCAAACTGTTCATAACCGGTCATCTCTTTCGTCTATTTATTGATTCACAGAAGAAAAATAACCTTTTTCTTCTCTTCTTTTCATCTTCGAAATTCTCGTTCTTCTACTGTCTCCCTCCTGCTGCTATCGTTCCATTCCTGCTGCTGTTGTTGTTGCTATTCTATCACAACTGTTTTCATGGATCCCGGTTCAAAGTTTGTATTCTTCTTTCCCAAATTTATCCTTTTATCTTCTGATAATCATGATCATTGATTATAATTGTTATCTTTTTGATTAACCCAATTCCCATACTTCTTCAGGAAAAATTGTTCTGTAAGTGCTCTCAAGATAACTGTTCAAAACCCTAAATCTTCTTCAGATGACAAGAACGTAGAATCCCATAAGAGGAAAGCTTCGCGCAACAAAGAAGTAAGAAATACCTAAATTCTTACTAAACAATATTGTTGCCTCTATTTCTTATCTACTTTGTTTTCGCAGACTTCCAATTGTGAGATGGGTGATGGCAAAGGACCAAAGACTAAGAGAGTTCGCAAGCCTTCAGTACTTAAGTCAAATCTTTCTATCCTTGATTTTAATGTCTCAGACGTCACCCCTATAACAACAATTCAACCTTCTAATGCGAATGATTCTATCACACTTGAAGAAATTTTTCCTGCTGAAAAAGAAACTGCTTCTGATCAAGGGATAATGGATATTCCTACTATTGCCTCTGCGAACTTACTGGATGCGAGTCAAACCTCTTCTTTATTCACAAATATTAGCACACAACCAAATGATTCTGATGTGTCTGTCCCTACAAATTTCACTGTTCCTTCTCCTCCTATATCTGCCCCTTCTTCTTTATCTTCTTCTTTTTTATTAAGTTCCCTTTCTCTTAACAAGAAGGCTTTGGATAGTGTGAATTTTGCTTCTCAAACTCTGTGCGATATCATCAACTCTACTCAATCCTCCACCGATGATCCTTACAAACTTCGCATTTGCTCTGCATTAAGTAAACATTTGTGCGAATTTTACTCTGTTAAAGCTACAAGAGATGAGATCCATTCTCAAATTGACCCGAACTTTCATACTTCTCTAGATGTCTTGGTAGGTACCTCTCATATTGTTATCTTGATCATAATACCTTAATCTCTTATCCTTGTGTTCTTTCTTCTTTAGGAATCTCATCGTCGGATGATTCTAGCTGAAAGGAGTTTTGAATCTAGCTGCTCTCAATTGGAACTTTCGCAATAAAATACTTCTTTACAGGAGGAAATCAATAAGTTGAAAGGAGAACTTCAGGAAGTCCATAAACTGAGAGGAGAACTCCAAGTCGCAAATCTTGATTCTGAAAATCTTCGCAACCGAAACCAAGAACTTAGAGGTATCTTTCTTTTCCTTTTGCTTACCGTATCCTATGATACATTTCTTTGCTTACCCACAATCTTTAAATTTCTTCATGCATTTATCAAGATTTAAACCAGAAGCGAGTCATGGAGAGATTTTCTTTTCAATTTCTTGCTGAGGATACTCAGGCGAATAACGAGAAGTTGCAGATTCAATTAAACCAATTAGATAACCAGCATTCGTATTCACTTGACCAAATTAATAATCTAACTCATGAAAATAACCATCTCGCTCAAGAGATTGAAGTATTAAATGATCAGATATCCAACTTATCTAAACTGTCATATGATGCTGATTTAAGACATCAAACCTTGTCAGAAGAAAATCATACCCTTTCCCTGGTGAAGCATTCCTTCTTAAAATGAAGCGATGTTTTCGTGTCAATACTTAATTCTTCAGAAAATAAATGAAGATCAAGCTCAGATTCTTCGCTCACTAGAAACATCGTCTAAGGAATTAAAGACCCAGAATGAAAAAATCATTCAAAGTAAAATAAATTTGACTGTGAAGAAGAACCAACTTCAAGAACAATATGATCAATTAAAGCATTCTCATGATGCTCTTAAGAAAAATAATAAGTCTCTCTCTGCTGATGAAAAGAAGATTCGATCCCGTCTCAATGGTTTAGTTGATGATGAATTTGACAAAGCTATGGAAAGTATGAAGAATAACACCTTTGTTCTTTCTAAATTCTGCGAAGGTAGTCATCTAGAGTTGACTGCTTCATTATTCTCTAATTATTTCTTTGGGTTTTGTTGATATGCGCTTTATTTTCAATTTACAATAATATATTACTCTTTGCAGATTCTGAAAAGTCGCATCAATCTACTATTACTCAGTTGAGATCCGACTTAGCCAAAGTTCGCAAAGATCATATGAGCCTGGAAGTATCATATGCGAATCTTGAGGTTTCTCTTTCTGTTCTCGAGACAGAGCGCGAAGAAGACTCGCACACACATAATATTTTTTAGAGATCAATGCTCGAAATCTTGAAAGAGAAGCTATTCGCAAGGCTCATGCTAGCGCTCAATCTGTAGTTAATGGAATTCTTCTACCAAGTCTCTTCCTGCAGTTAATATCCCTCCTCTTACTGTAAGCGAAGATGAAGAGTATCCTGAACCGGACAGTGACTACGAATTTGTAAGCGATGATGAGAAGGATCAAGAGGATGAAGAGAATCAACTTGAGAAGGACAAGCATGCTGGAGAGATTAATGCTGAAGTTGAGAATCCTGGACCCAAGATGTAGTCGTTGATCGTACTTAATTTTCTCTTCTTATCCTAGTTTCCCTTCTTTGTTTGATACATTTTAAACTTGTTTGTTACAAGAAAGATAATATTTTGTTATTTCAATTCCCATACTTTCCTCTTATTATTTTTCTTGTATGAAACAAATGTGCGAGCTCATGTTGTTTAATTTCTTGCAAAACAAACATTAGTTTATATATAATATTTCTCATGAGGTCTTATTTTGCCTTCCTATGTAAAGGTCTTATCTTGGCTTAATTTGTCTTTTATTTCTGTGCGACGAGATCGCAGGCGGTCTTTACACTGTAATGTATCGACCCATTGATCTCGTCTTATCTTTTTCTTGTATTATTACCTCTTCAGGTTTTTATTGCATAAATATTACAAGTCTTAATACTTCCGTGAGTAAAAAGCCTCATGACATTTACGTCTTTTGACACAATTCAGCTCCCTAAAGGAGGGTGCCATCCTTATCTTCCCCCTACACTACACCATTTCCAGGATTTTGTCACAGGCTATACCTGTTACTTATTGAATTTGTAACGGTTATAACTGTACTAATTAGGCCGTTATTAATAATTGTGATGGTATTTTGTAACGGTTTTATCTGTGACAAAAGGCGAAAATTGCCACATATAAAAAGCGTTACAATAATTAATAGCCACAATTGACCTAATTTTATGATAGCGACACGTGTCATATTTGTCACACTTATCTTAACGGTTTTAATCATTTACTCTCTATTAACCACAATTCGAGTATGACACGTGTCTTAAAGAGTCACATTTACAAAAGAACGCTATAACTCAAGTATCAATCCTTGCAACGATTGCTACAAATGACACGTGTCCT
Source organism: Papaver armeniacum (assembly GCA_023531295.1). Classification (NCBI taxonomy): domain Eukaryota; kingdom Viridiplantae; phylum Streptophyta; class Magnoliopsida; order Ranunculales; family Papaveraceae; genus Papaver; species Papaver armeniacum. Next base: position 36,163 of record JAJJWW010002659.1, on the reverse strand, counting down.
TTTTGTCACGGTAAAGTAACATATATTAGTGTTGCCATTAATTCCTAACAGCTTACTCATGGACACGTGTCGCCCTTTTGCCACGCCTATGATGACGCGTGTTATTTTTTCTTCACAATTTGTGTCACGATTATAACCGTGACAATTCTTTCTGTTACATGTAAAAAAAAAAAAGGTAGCCCCGGATCATTTTCATGGACCTGGACTTCCAGTTTACAGGCCTGTAATACAATTAAAACTGAACTTGGAACCCAGGCCTGCAATTTCTTATTTTTCAATTTGCAGTTCATGCATTCTCAAAGAAGATTCATACATTAAACACAAGTACAACAGAATCGTTCCATTCGTTATGAAATTTAACCCAAAATAATTCAAAGCTAACACTCTGAGCTGCCATAAAGCTCCTCAAAGTAATGGAGCCCTTTAATGATGCGTAATCTGTCCGGCATGTGCCTCGCCATCAAGCCTTTAGTATGTAAACCAAAGTCAAGAAAAATGGTATTCAACAATCAATGACTGACAGGATGACCGATTCAATCATTCAAGAAAGTGAAAAAAGATTGTTCCGTAAAATTTAGATAACTTTTGTAGGAATCTTCACAATAAAAGAATAAGAATAAAAAGAATCAACAAAGCTTGCAACATAACCTCACATAAGAAAAAAAGACTACAACTGTAAGAAGTTATATATAAGAACAAAAAAAGAAAAGCTAGACACTGAAGCTAACAGTTGAAGAAAGAAAAAGTGAAGAAGGAGAACTTACAATTGTACATCTATCCAGCAGAGAATGGCACAAGGATCATCTTTCCCCTGGTCTGTGCACTAATCCCCCTCTAGATATTGGCATTGTAATCCCCGTAGAAGAAAGAAAGCAATAGAGAACAAGTTACACTATGAAGGATAAAAATTATATCCAGAACAAGTACAATCTTCCATTGTGTGGAGATCCATATCCTTACTTGAAAAAAGAAATCAATCTTATATGAATTTCTTGTTCTTGTTGGTTTTCTAATTTTCTCCATGTATTTGAGACCAATCTTCAGAGCCTGTAATACAAAGTGGAAAAGAGTTAGTACAATAGACGATGATGAGCAAAATTCAAAAAGGCAATACGCATAGCTTATATTTTTTAAATTTATGAAAGTGCAGAAAGCAAATTATGAAAAGAAAATTACATGTAATTAAGAGTGAAATTACCTTTGATAATTGTACATGAAGCATTTTAATGTAAGCAGATTGATTCCTACGCCATATCATAGATTCCCCAGCCAAGTCTCTATGATAAAGCCAACTGAAGGAAATACCCACCATGAAAAAAATAGTTAGAACATATATATAGCTAAAAGAATAAAAAAATCTAAGAAACGATAAGAAATTGAGGTTTAAACACCTCCACTACAAACGTCAATTGGAGTGATGCCAATCTAAAACTGAGTTTATCATAGCTCTCTTTTGTAGATCACTGGGTACCTAAGATGCCAATGAGATGATAAGACAAAGTAGTGAAAAAATAATTGTAGTTGGCAAATCCAGAGACCAAGTAGCATTAGGTACGACATGATCCCATAGCATATTTCTGGGTCCAGGATCTGGCAGTCGTCTCATACTTGGCTATGTCACTAGGTACGACATGATCCCATAGCAAGTATAAATTATATCTTAAGAAATATAAGAAAACTCTGCGCATATTAAGAGTTCTAAAAAACGTATTAAAAATCTAATGTCTTAATTACAACAGATTTTCCTCACATATTAAGAAGAGTTCTACAAACACAAAGCAGTTTTATCTTTTATCCCCCTAAGAGAAAATAAAGCTGAACTTCGTAGGTTGCATGATGAGATGAAAGGTCACAAGAAGTTCAGCAATGACTTACCCATTGTAGAAGCAATCACAAATTAATAGTAGACCTAAAACGCAAAGAAAAGGCAAAGATATAGCTTGAGCACGAGACTGCAAATCTGAGACCTGTTTGCATATCACACATGAATTAGAAAGTCCTGATGGGAATAAGTAAAAAAGAACAGAAATATATCCTCGTATTTCTCGTAAAGTGCAGGAACAGTGTGTAGCAACACAAACGCTGTGATTATTCAAATATGAAGTCAATGAGCTGAACAATATAAGACATAATAATGTGACCAAGAAACTTGTACAATAATGCAACTACTCTTACCAATCTCGCGCAAGAAAGTGGGTAGATGGGCTTCGAAATTTTGGGCGAGACCGAAAAGAACAATTAATCTCAAAAAACAATCCATTGGAAAACTCAAACCAGACTCACTTTTTGATTAAGGTAATGCATTCGACAAGAATGGGTCCTTCTCCCGGAAGATGGGCTTGAGGATCGGGTCATTTTTGGGCGAGACTACTCATCTACAACAAATGAAAAATAAACAAGAACAATCAACAAGGTATTATAAGATTCATAAGAAAATAACAAAAATTGTCACAAGAAAAAATCAATCCATTGGAAAACTTGCAAATGCTCAATCAATAGACTCACTTTGGATTAAGGTAGATGCATTCGACTCACAAAAACATAAATAAATTTCAAAGCAAATCTAAAGTCAATATAGCACAAATCTCGGAATCCATTGGAAAACTTACAAAGTGAGCAAGTGGAATTCCAACAATTCAAATAAAACCCATGCAAGTGGAATTCCAACAATTCAAATAAAACCCATGCTCCACCAAGAACACTAGCTGAAATCTTCTTGTTTCTCCATAAGAAAACATCGTTAATCGCAATGTACATATATCAAATTCGTAACATATTAATCATAACGAAAAGTCCAAGCACACAGAAAAACAATCAACCAAACCAATTCCTGAAAATACAGCTACATAAAGCAACAACAAGCTCATAAATCCTCTTAGAATCCTCAATTGAATCTTGAATGCAGTACACAAATGAGCTTACCAAATTCATATACGTATTAGGGATAAAAGAATTATACCTTAAACCAAGCTCTTAGATTGAAGAAGTTGATTTTGATTGCTTGTTTTGCCTCAATTGAACTTCTGAAACTTCAATAAAATTCAAAACCCTAACTTTTCAAATTAAACTCCCATCTCTAAGTCTTCTCGATTTCTTTTCCTCTATCAAAGATCACGTCCACGAACTAATTCCCCATCACTAACAGAGTAAGAAGATCCCCAAATTTAAAAACCCTAGTTTAAGATCGAGATGAAAAAAACAAATAAAAACAAAATTTTGAACATCTATTGCAACAAAGAAGATAGACAAATAAGTAGGGTTCATGAAACTATACATTTTTGAAGCTCCAATAGTCTTCTTCTTGTTCATTAATTCTTCTTTTGCCTGAGAAAGAGTACAGAACAAACCATTTTAGATCAAAATCAAACAAGATCATCAAAAACAACAACAAATTAAGCTCGGGATTATACCTCAATCGTTGGCTAATAGATCAAAGAACAATTATTATCACAGAAAAAGGGTTCTTTTTATTTCAGGGACAATATCATTTTTTTAGGGTTATGAAAGTTTCAATTAGAGGGTTTTTTTCGATTTAGGATTGGTTTTGATTCACGGATTAACAAGGATTCAAGGATTTTTAGGGTTATGAACACGGATTTCTTACGAGGGTTTTGGTTAAGGCGGAGTTAGAGAGGAGAGAACAGATTGAGAAAGAGAAAGAAAAGCAGAGAAAGAGGAAAGTGAGAGGAAGAAAAAAGTTTAGGTTTTTGTATAAAAAACATTTGGACGTTGGATTCCTCCTCATACGGATTGCGGAGATTTATCAACGGTAGACAATTGGTTTTGGAGTCTCCTACGGATTGAGTGTGTTTCTTTAGAACACAAGTGTGTTTCTTTTGAACTTTCGTAAGACCAAAATCCAAAGTTTCGTATTTCTAAATATTCTCATTTTTGGTAGGAATGTAGAGTTTTATAGGAGGAACATGTCACCAAAATCTTATCTTCAAATTAATCGTCGTTTAGATGTTTTAGAGAAAAAGATGCCACCATGTCAAGATTATGTCATTATAACCATGTCAACGGATCATACCCCTACATATAAATCATAATAAATTTGGATATTGTTATCGTCCTTCTGAAAATATATAAATCCGAAAAATATATAAGAAATGAATCAGAAGAATCAGAAATGGTATAATTTGGTATAATGACCTTCTGGATATTGTTTCAAACTTAGCATGATACATAATCAAAATCGACGAATATGAAGCTTAGTGCCGATTCGAACTTCAAATAATTTGGTATAACGACTTACAAACTATGAACCAAGAAGCTCTGAGAGGGTTCTGACTTCAAACTTAGCATGATACATCATCAAAATCAATAAATATGAAGCTTGATGTCGATTCGAACCTCAAATTCAGTATAATGGCATACAATCTATGAACCATGAAGCTCTGAGACGGTTCTAACTTCAAACTTAGCTTGATACATCATCAAAATCGATGAATATGAAGCTTGAAGTCAACATTCGAACTTCAAATTCCTAAAGATAACGACTTACAAACTATGAACCAATAAGCTCTTAGAGGGTTCTGACTTCAAACTTAGCATGATATATCATCCAAATCGATAAATATGAAGCTCAGTGTCGATTCGAGATTGAAACCTGGCCGCGGGTTGACTACTATAAGTCAGAAAGTTGGTAAGAACGATGAATCCATCCATTTTCAGGTAAGATTCCTTCTGAATATTATACGAAACCTTAAACAAACCCTATTTCTGCATATTGTATGCAAACCAGGCTCCGTGATAGAAACCTGGTCATGAGTTGACTACTCTAAGTCAGAAACTTCGTAAGAACGACGAATCCATCCATTTACAGGTAAGATTCCTTCGGAATATTCTACGAAACCTTAAAGAAACCCTATTTCTACATATTGTATGCAAACCAGGCTCCGTGATCGAAACTCGACCGCGAGTTGACTACTCTAAGTTAGAAACTTGGTAAGAACGACGAATCCATCCATTTACAGGTACGAAACCTTAAACAAACCCTATTTTTGCATATTGCATGCAAACCAGCTCCGAGATCGAAACCTCGGCTGCGAGTTGACTACTCTAAGTCGAAACTTGGTAAGAACGATTTAATCCATCCATTTACAGGTAAGATTTCTTCGAGATATTCTACGAAACCTTAAAAACACTATTTCGCATATTGTATGCGTACAAGGATCCGAGATCGAAACTCCGGCCGCGAGTTGACTACTCTAAGTCGAAACTTGGTAAGAATGACGAATCCATCCATTTACGTAAGATTCCTTCAAGATATTCTACGAAACCTTAAACAAACCCTATTTCTCGTATATTGTATGCGTATCTGGATCCGAGATCGAAACCGATTTAATCCATCCGCGAGTTGACTACTCTAAGTCAGAAACTTGGTAAGAACGACGAATCCATCCATTTACAGGTAAGATTTCTTCGAGATATTCTACGAAACCGTAAAAAAACATTATTTCTGCATATTGTATGCATACCAGGATCCGAGATCGAAACATGGCCGCGAGTTGACTACTCTAAGTCAGAAACTTGGTAAGAATGACGAATCCATTCATTTACAGGTAAGATTCCTTCAGGATATTCTACGAAACCTTAAAAAAACCCTATTTCTGTATATTGTATGCGTACAAGGATCCGAGATCGAAACTTTTCCGCGAGTTGACTACTCTAAGTCGAAACTTAGTAAGAACGACGAATCCATCCATTTTACGTGTAAGATTTCTTCTTCGAGATATTCTACGAAACCTTAAAAAACACTATTTCTGCATATTGTATGCGTACCAGGATCCGAGATCGAAACCTGGCCGCGAGTTGACTACTCTAAGTCAGAAACTTGGTAACAATGACGAATCCATCCATTTACAGGTAAGATTCCTTCAAGATATTCTACGAAACCTTAAAAAAATTCTATTTCTCAGATATTGTATGCGTACCAGATCCGAGATCGAAACCCGGCCGCGAGTTGACTACTCTAAGTCGAAACTTGGTAAGAACGACGAATCCATCCATTTACGTGTAAGATTTCTTCGAGATATTCTACGAAACCTTAAAAAACACTATTTATGCATATTGCATGCGTACGAGATCCGAGATCGAAACCTGGGCGCGAGTTGACTACTCTAAGTCGAAACTTGGTAAGAATGACGAATCCATCCATTTACAAGATTCCTTCAAGATATTCTACTAAACCTTAAAAACCTTATTTCGTATATTGTATGCGTACCAGGATCCGAGATCGAAACCTGGCCGCGAGTTAACTACTCTAAGTCAGAAACTTGGTAAGAACGACGAATCCATCCATTTACAGGTAAGATTTCTTCGAGATATTCTACGAAACCTTAAAAAAACACTATTTCTGCATATTGTATGCGTACCCGGATCCGAGATCGAAACCTGGCCACGAGTTGACTACTCTAAGTCAGAAACTTGGTAAGAATGACGAATCCATCCATTTACAGGTAAGATTCCTTCAAGATATTCTACGAAACCTTAAAAAAACCCTATTTTTGTATATTGTATGCGTACCAGGCTCCGAGATCGAAACCTGGCCGCGAGTTGACTACTCTAAGTCAGAAACTTGGTAAGAACGACGAATCCATCCATTTACAGGTAGATTTCTTCGAGATATTCTACGAAACCTTAAAAAAAACACTATTTATGCATATTGTATGTGTACCAGGATCCGAGATCGAAACCTGGCCGCGAGTTGACTACTATAAGTCAGAAATTCGGTAAGAACGACGAATTCATCCATTACAGGTAAGATTTCTTCGAGATATTCTACGAAACCTTAAACAAACCCTATTTATGCATATATGTATGCATACTGACTCCGAGATCGGAACTCTTTCGCGAGTTGACTACTCTAAGTCAAAGACTACTAGAGTTAGACCTTAGTTTCTTGTTCGGATGAACTGGATACGAAATATATCATTATCGAACACCACAGGTTCAAAGACTACTAGAGTTAGACCTTAGTTTCTGATTCGGATGAACTAAATACGAAATATATCAGAATCAAACACCACAGGTTCAAAGACTACTAGAGTTAGACCTGAGTTTCTTGTTCGGATGAACTGGAGACGAAATATATCAGAATCGAACATCACAGGTTCAAAGACTACTAGAGTTAGACCTGAGTTTCTTGTTCGGATGAACTGGATACGAAATATATCATAATCGAACATCACAGGTTCAAAGACTACTAGAGTTAGACCTGAGTTTCTTGTTCGGATGAACTGGATACGAAATATATCAGAATCGAACATCACAGGTTCACGACTACTAGAGTTAGACTCGAGTTTCTTGTTCGGATGAACTGGATACTGAAATATATCGAATCGAACATCACAGTTCAAAGATTACTAGAGTTAGACCTCGAGTTTCTTGTTCGATGAACTGGATACTAATATATCAATCGAACATCACAAAGTTCAAAGACTACTAGAGTTAGACTTGAGTTTCTTGTTCGGATGAACTGGATACGAAATATATCAGAATCAAACATCACAGGTTCAAAGATTACTAGAGTTAGACCTGAGTTTCTCGTTCGGATGAACCAGAGACGAAATATATCAGAATCGAACATCACGAGTTCAAAGACTACTAGAATTAGACCTGAGTTTAAATTATACTTCTTTAGTAATAATAATATTATTATCTTTTTTTTTTTAATTATTATTATTATTTATTTATATATATATATTTTTTTAATGGAAGATCGCCACTATGGGCATTTTCCCAAATTTGATATTTTAAGAAATTATATATATATATATATATATTTTTTTTTTTTCCAAGATTAAAAAATAATTATTAAAAAAAGAAAAATTGTGCTAAAACGTTTGTACCCTATTATTATTTTTATTTTTTTAAAATTTTTTAAAATTTTTTTAAAATTTTTTTAAATTTTTTTTTTAAATCAAAGATTATTATTATTATTATTTCACTTTCTTCTAACCATTTTCTTAATAAATTATTTATATTTGAATATTTTTTTGTAGCCATAATTGTTTGTACCATAAAAAAAATATTAAAAAACAAAAAAAAATGATGTACGTGTCACACGATTGACTAACAAAGGTAAAACCTAAACTCTTCTTCTCACATTCCCGATTGCAAACACTTTTTTTTCTTCACCATTCATTTTCCCCCCTTTCTTCTTCTCACATTCCCGCTCCAATCCGTCAACATCAGAGAAACAAATTCAAAATCTTTTGAATCCAATGATTTCACTTTCCCACCAATTGTTCCCCCAAATTTTCTATCAAAATCTCTATTTAAGAGGTGTTGAATCTCCTGCTCAACCACACCATCTCAGCTTCTCTTGTTGTTGCAGATCTCACTTATAAATCATCCATTGTATTTTTCTTTCACTCCTAAACGTATTCATACAGATTAGTTAAAAGGTATTCAAACGATTAGGTTTCTTTTCTTTTTAGGTTTTGCTATTACAAATTTTAGGGATTACAAGTATTAGGGCAATCTTCACCGAGTTCAAATCTGCCTTCAATTTCTGTTTATACAATCTTTTTCAAGTATTGGGTTTCTTTTTTTTTTCTTGTTAGGTTTTGCTGTTTATTCAGACTTCAATTTTTGTTTTGGTATAATAATCATAGAAACACTGTTACCTTAGCATTGAAATGGTTAATGATTTGACTAATTAGTACAAATTACAACCCTTAACGCTGCTTTCAGTTTTTCTTTTAGCCTTTTGTTTGTACATACAGACTATGAGTTCAAATCTGCCTTCAATTTTGCTTATCCAAGTATGCCTAAAGTGCTAATTGAGAGCCAGACATTCATATTAAGGCTTGTTATGTACTTATGTTGTTTATTAGTAACCTCTCTGACATGTCAATAATGCATAAGTTTTGATAATCATAGTATTGTTTCTATGAATAAACAACACAGGACATATTGAATAAGTAGAACTGATATCATTGTTTTCTCATTGTTTGTTGCAGATGAACTGCAGCTGATCTTGTACCTAATCCTACTGCTGATCCTCAAGATGGCCATGAAGATGATCATGAACCTGTTGCTGCAGGTGGGTTGAGATTAATGGTGACTATTGATAGTGCTGGGAGACCTTATGGTGAAAACACTGGAAAGTTTGCTACTCTTGTTGGGAAGCTTGTACGAACGCACATCCTGTTAACTACGAAGATTGGAGATTAGTTCCCCAGTTTTTCAAAGATGAAATATGGAACGGTTTGATGGTAAATTTTCATGGAGCAAGTTACTTTTTGGTATAGTTTTTTGTTTTGTGAACTTATTGCTGATGTGCAGCTTCTTTTGATACTAAGTTCTAAAAATACTTGTGCTCCTGTTATAATTACTAAGAAATATAATGTCTTATTGTTTCTCAAACTGTTCTTGATATTACCATATAATCTTTGTTACACTCTTATCATTGCTTCTCTTTCATTTCCTATTTGAAAACAAAACATTGCCTATGAATTACAGACCATACAAAAATGACTGCAAGTTTTTCCAGGGTTCTAAACAATGTTGTAGAGATAGTGCAAAATATTTGCAGACCTCAATACACTTGACAAACAAAGGCAACAAAACATTTCCAAAACTGCAAGATACTACAGAGCAATACACAAAAAGTTGAAAACTCATACATATACTAGGCACTTGAGAAATCATCCTGCAGAACACCAAAACTGCAGACAACAAAAAGCTGATTTTTTTTATAGAAGTTTATGTAGTTTCTGTACATAGACAAGGGAGTTCACATACACCAAACAAAATTTAAAGGAAATGTACACAAAACTTTCATATCTTGATGTTGCAAAAGATATGAAAGAGGCTAGCAATGATAGACAATATTGAATGAACTTGGCGTGATTCGAACACACATCTTCTGAAGGGAGGTCAGATGTGCTACCATTGCACTACAAGTTCGGCATTTGAGCACGCAAATACCGGAAATTTTGTTTAAAAAGTCAAATATCCAGGAAAGCTAAGAAATCCCTGCACAAAACAGTCAGAATAAGTCCGAACTTAAGTCTAAGTTTTGATCGCATAAGTATTTGCTAGTGTGCATTGTCTAAGTAGTTCTATTAAAGTTATACTGTAACCTAACTCTAAGTTGATGACCCACCGGCAATGGTCCAGGACTCCAGGTGCAAACATAGTAGGTTCAAGAATGGGATAACCCTGTCACAGAGAGTACCTTTCTTGACTGGGCAACGACTCTTGTGGCAGCTGCACTCACAGTTCTGAAATGAGCCATTTATGGCTTCCCTTGCAGCCAGCTGCTGCCACTGCTTGTCCCTATAAAGGTTTGCAGATCAAAAATGCAGAAGCTATTAGTGCATCCATGAATATTTGGAATGGGAAATATAATAAAGACCTCAGCATAGTGATTGTCAGATAAGCAGTTTAAAAATGGGAAATAGAATAAAGACCTCATCATCGAAATGCTAAACCGCTAACCTGGCTGCCTACACACTCCATTTTGAGGATCAAGCATAAGATAGTTCAACTACTTAGAAATTATTATACAAGCAATAAAATCCAGCTCAAAGTAATAACACTCCTATATGGTTGCAAATCAACATTCTAGTTAAGTAAATCAAAGAATATAATATGGCTAAGTATCAGCCATGACTAAACTTGTAAAGCTCTCCCAAATCCCCTGTGCCATTGAAGTACTCGGAGTATTCTGCATTCTATGAAACAAGCAAACAGAGATTCAATTCACGAGAACGGATCTTGCCCCATCCACTTGACTCCCAATGCTTAGACAGTTAGACTAGCTAGACAATACATTCTGCGCATACACAGTATGAAAAAGAAAACAATCACCATCAGAATGGGCTTACCTGCAATAGAAAATCTCACTTTCCAAATCTCTAACCCACTGACATACGTGATTGCACGTTTTTATAGCCAACGCCTGTAAAGAAAATTACACGAAATTCAAACGCGGACTTTAATGGATAAAAATCACAGGCTTAAAACTAGCTTGTACTAATTTCAACTTGTATGTGTTAATCACTGAAACAAATTTCAAACAAGAAGTATATCAGTATCTTGTCTGCAACTAAATGATAGTCTATGATAGGACTAAACCAGAGAGAGAGAGAGCACTTGTGGCATCAGATAGGACTAAACCAGTAACTAACTGATAGTCTATTTCTAAATAGAGGCATCAAAGCTAGTTTTCATGGTGTCGTGATCCAATCTCAACTGATTGGCTAGATATTGTTGCTTGATGAGAACCATTTTGTTCTGTATTCAACTTAGCAAGAAAAAACTTCATATATGTTTCCAAATATAAGCAATTTAATAATGGGAGAGAAAACAAACCCATTCACACGGTACATAACGAACTCTTTCGCTTCGACAGGACCTCTTACATATCGCCATAACAATGTATCCGTTTTATTTTCTCTTATCAGCTACGAAATTAAAAAGAACACACAATTACCATTAATAGCAACCAACAAACACTGCAGTATAGACATGCATCCAGTAAATGGCAATATGAATAGGATTTTGAAAACAAATGTTATGATCCTATAAAAAATGAAACCAAAATGACGCCAAAGGCCAAGAAGAAAAGAAAAAGGAAAAAAAGAAGAAGAAAAGAACAGGTACCAAATATCTGCATTACAGGTGGGAGTCGACACAAGTACTTGAGTGTTTCAGACGTTCATTTCATCTAAATAAACTAGCTTAATAGAAAGTTGTATGCAAAAAGAGCACGACACAGGTACTTAAGTGTTTCAGGTCCAGAGTTCTTCAGTTTCTAATAGCCTGACAAATTCAAATTTTTTGAAAGTTGAGCACATCAAAATTGAATATTTTCCTTCATCAGATATATCTTTTACAAGAAAAAACAGATCATACTCTTTAAGAGTTGAATCTTCATGCATATTTCATATTCAAGAATTTGCAACATCATTCATACTAATAAGCAATTTTCTTTTGTCTACACAACAAGATCATAGAATTGTGATTATACTTATGAGAAACACTATAAGATGCTCAACAGATTTATGCATTCAATCTTGCCAGTTGGCAATCAAGGATGATTTTTCGGAGTCATGCTTAATTAATTAGTAAAGATGTAAGAAGGTGGCTTGTTTTATTCAAGCAAGATATGCATGATGGAAATTAGCATAGAGAATTTAACGAGTCCGACTACGTGCACCCTCTCTAAACTAGGGGTGCACCTTCCTCCTATTGTTATTGGTTGATATCTAACCCTGCTGGTTATCCTGTTTTTAATTTTTTTATAGTTTGAAAATAAATATAGCACATTGGGAATCACAGACATGGAACAGAACCCATTAGAAGTAAGATTAAATCTTTAAAGTCACACTCCAACACTAGTTCATTATGCAGATGTTTAAACATGCTTCTATATATCTGAGATAGTTCAAGTTATGACTCAAACATGCTTTTGGCTAAGCTGAGACATTCATGCTCATAATTATACTGCAATATAACTTTTCTCTAGCATTTTAGCAGGATTTAATTGCAAATATACGAGATTAAGCTCATGGTTTATCATTAAAGAGATCATGATTCAATCATTCATGAATGACAGTTAAGAATCATTCTTAGGCTAAAGTTGTTATTTAAGATATGCAACAGATATATCAACCAAAAGTGGAAAACGGTAGTGAAAACTTACCTTCATGGAGTTTGATTCTTAGATTCTGATGGGATTTTCTGCTTCTCTTTAAGAGATCAGTTCCCGGAGTCAGCTTATTCTCATCGTTGTTTTAATTTTGCTCCAGGTTCTGTGGACTATTGAATCTGCTCACAAGATTGAGATACAAAACTTGATTAGATACATAATTCATATCACATTAATCCCTGGAAAATAATAAACCAATTTTAAGATCTAAGCAAAATAACATTACATAACAGCTACCAGCAAGCAAAACCCAGTTCTAAGCAAAACCCAATTTCACAAAATCCCTAATTTTTGCCGCCATCTTTCACCCGATTTCATATCACAGGATTAACAATCAATTCACCCAGAAGAAAAAGAGAAGTCACCATAAGTTACCTCATCTCATGAAATCGAGCATAGTAGAATCATCTCTGCTCCATCTTCTTCATCGTCATCATCTCATGAAATGTAGCATCAGTATATCAGATTTTAGGTCAAACTGATCGACATGAGTAGAATCAAACCTAGATAAAACTGATCGAATTCAAATTAAGGTTTTGTTTTAATGGATTGATTCGAGCTGAAATTATTGCACTCTCAGAAGTGTTGATGGCGGCATGAACGAGACAGAGATAAAGAAGAAGAAGAAGCCTGTTCTGAGTCGATAAGGATAAGAGAAAAAGGAATTTCATTTTTGTCCAAGTGTTGATTTTTCATAAGTCAATGGTTATTTGACTAGGTCGTGTCTATTTTGGACACTAAATATAAGAGTTTTATTATAATTATAATTTTTTTTCTTTTTTTTGATATTTAGAAATTTAATGCAATTGTTAAATTTTTTAATTGTTGGTATGGTAGTGATAAAGAAAATTATAAGAGTTGCAAAGTTGGGGTGGTTTATGGTGTAGGAAAATAATTGGGTGGAAGTATCAAATTGGATTATAAGTGTTAGTATACAAAAAATTCTCCACAAATATTTTAGTTACTTATCAAAATTTAATATACTGTCACGACTATAAAAATTCTTAACAGTTATAATTGTTACAGGAATTATCACAGGTGTATCAGTGACTGAAAAATAAACTGTGACAAGTTACACTGTGATAAAATCTTGATTTTGGTGTAGTGCTAGTTGCCCCTTCAATGAAGCTTACCTCTACCGGGTTAAGGTTGTCTCCTCCCATCCGGTAATACAACAACCAGTTGATTTCGCAGTAGCTTATCCCTCCACCGATTAGGTTTATGGTTATGAGACCGCACCCTAAGTGGGGTATCTTCGGACCGAGTGCATCATAGTCAGGACTTGTCAAGAATGGTAAGGTAGGCTCCAACTCCCCCCGCACTCTTGACTCAACCGTGTACCTCGGTGCCCTGATCGATTTTCTGCACTCCTAATTAGGAGAGACTTTCTCACCTTGGTCTTCCAATCTAAGATTATGAACTTAGACTGAAAATTTAAGGAACCTCTCATGGATGGGCTTTTTCGTTTTTTGTCACCCCAAATCTCCATGACTCAAGTTCCAGGGTCGGTGTAGCTTTCCCTTGATTCATGCTTTCTAGGTTCTCCGATTATGACGTGCGATAGGTCTTACTTTTTGCCTCTTGCATGTATGCGAACTAGGTTGCACGCCACATTCGGATTCCTAGTCTATCTGGTTAAAATTTTCATTTCTGTTGCCTTTGATTAATGTCTTATTTGGAGGCCTTATAATTGCCTTTGAAATAATTTCTTGAATATGAACGAAATTTTCAAACTTGTTTATTGGTTTAAATATGACATCCCTGTTCAAGAATACAAGCTCATATTCTTAACTTCGCATCCTTGTCGATGGTGCAACTGATTTCGCAAGCCCCTATGGATAGTATTTCTTCAAATATAACCTATTCCAAGGACGATCTAATCTGCGACCCGTATTCCTTCCTTCTGGATCCATTAACTCATAAGCTCCATTTCCAACTATTCTTTTTATTATATAGGGTCCATCCCACTTATTTTCCAATTTCCCATCACCTCCTTTCTGATAAATTGGGATTTCTCGCAACACCGATTCGCCTGGTTGAAATTCTCTTATCTTAACACGTTTGTTGTATTCTCGAGCTAGTCTTTTTTGATAATTTTCCATATGTTGCAAATCGACCTCTCTTGCTTTTTCTAGTTCATCAAGTTTCGTTAAAATTAGGTCTGCACTTAGATGTTTATCCCAAGCTTCTTTCTTTGTTGTTGGAATGATGACTTCTGTTGGTAACACCACCCCTACCCCATATGTCAAACGGAAAGGTGACATTCTTGTGGCTTCCCTCCTTGTTTTCCTGTAATCCATACTACATTATGTACTTGTTCGCACCATCCTTCATTGTGTCCTTCTAACTTCTTCTTCAAGTTGTTTGCGATTGTTTTATTTGTTGCTTCTACTTGTCCATTGCTCAGTGGATATAAAGGAGTAGATTTTCCGCTTTGAATTTTGAACGCATTAAGCAACATTTCTATATTCTCACCCTCGAACTGCTTTCCATTATCAGATATCAGATATCAGCTGTACAGGAATGCCAAATCTACATATGATATTTTCAGAGATGAATGTGAATATGTCCTTATCACGAATATGCTGAACCGCTTTTACTTCTGCCCATTTTGTAAAATAATCTGTTGCGACAATTAAATATCTCTTTTGCCCCGTTCCCGGTATAAATGGTCCAACAATGTCGATTCCCCATTTTCCAAAGGGCCACACATTTGTAGATGTGTTTAGCATTGTTCCGGGTGCATGTATCTTCTTGCCATGACGCTGACATTCTTCACATCTCCTTGAGACTTGTTTTGTATCCTCATGCATGTATGGCCAATAGTAGCCTTGTATTTTTTGCTCTGTATGCGAGTGACCTTCCTCCACTATGATTACCAGCATCTCCATAATGTAATGCCTTTAAGATTTCTATTCCTTCCATTCGTGTAAGACATCTGAGCGAGGGTCCAAGAAATGATCTTCTATAAAGGATACCATCCCTTAATTCATAATTCGTCGCACGACTTTTTAATTTGTGTGCTTCCAACCTTTTTCTTGGTAGTTCTCCCTTCTCTAGATATAAATGGATCTCAGTTCTCCAATCCTTGTCTTTGCTTACACTTTCTTCTTCCATATTTTCTATTGTCATTACATTTGTTGGTATTTCTTCTCCTTTCTCTATAGATGGTAAAAATAGTGTTTGTATTTTTATGTCTCTTGCAACTGGATCTGTTAACATGGAAGGTATGAAGGCCAATGCATCTGCAAGTCTATTATCCTTTCTGCTTATGTGTCTCCACTTTATTTTTGGAACTCGTACTGCTAAATCCATAACAAACTTTTTGTATTTTTGCAAAGATGGTTCATTTGTACTATATGTACCTTCTATCTGACGAATTACCAACTGTGAATCACTAGTTATTCACGCATCTTCTATCTTCTTTTCAATTGCTAGTTTTAGTGCATGTACGACTGCCTCATACTCGCCCATTATTTGTGGATGCGAAATCCAACCTGAATGAGTAAGCCATTCGCGCTCCTGTTGGTGAAATAAATACAATACCAATTCCATTCCCTTCTCCATTGGATGATCCATCGACTAGTATCTCCCATCTATTTGAATTTCGATCGGTTAATAAATCTTTAGGATTCCCATGTTCTTCATCCATATCCATCATTTCTTCAACATATTCATCTTCTTCTAATGGAAATTCTGCAAGAAACTCTGCAATAACTTGTGACTTTGGCGAAGATAAAATCTCATAACCAATTTCATAATTTCCTAATTGTGTATTCCACCTTTCAACTCTTCCTGATCTTTTTGAATTCTTCATTGTGGGTTCAATTGGAACTCTCGTTAATACCTTGATCTTATGAGCTTGAAAATAAATGCGAAGCTTAAACGATGCATATACCAATGCGAGAATTAGCTTTTCAATTTTTGAATAATTTTTCTCTGCAGAATTGTACGTTTTACTTATATAATATATTGGTTTTTCTATTCCTTTATCCAAACGTAACAATACTACACTTAATGCATGCGATGTTGATGCTAAATAAAGTAGCAATTTTTCTCCCGGTTCCGCCTTTTGCATAACAGATAAATTCACCAGATAATTTTTTATACTTTGCAATGCTTTATCGCACTCTTCCGTCCACTCAAATTTTGTTCCCTTCTTTAATATATTGAAAAAGTGTTTACACTTATCCGAAGATCGTGATATAAACCTTCCCAACGAAGCTATCAATCCATTTAGCTTCTGAACATCTTTCACCGTCGCAGGGGATGGCATATCTCGAACCGCTTGCACTTTATCTGGATCAACTTCTATTCCCTTCTTCGAGACTATGTAAGCTAAGAATTTTCCTGATGACACAATGAAGATACATTTTTCTGGATTCACCTTGATATTGAATTTTCGCATCTGCTCGAATATTTCTCTCAAATGATCAACATGATCCTTTGCCTCTTTACTCTTTATCAACATATCATCGACACAGACTTCTAATGTGGTATGTATCCATTTTTTAAATACTTTCTCCACCATTCTTTGGTATGTCGCACCCGCATTCTTCAATCCAAATGGCATTTTCGTATAACATATAAACCTCTTGGTACGAAAAAACAGTATGTTCTTGATCTTCTACAGCCAAAGGAATTTGGTTATAACCTTTATATCCATCCAACGTTGAGATTCTATCATTCCCTGATGCCGATTCTACCATTTAGGGATATATGGTAAAGGGAAACTATCTTTCGGACATGCTTTGTTTAAATCAGTGAAATCTATGCAGATCCTTATCCCATTGTTCTTTTTTGGTACTACCACCATATTTGCTATCCATTCTGGATATTTTGCTTCTCTTATAATCCCAGCGTCCAACATCTTTTGCAGCTCCGCTTCTATTTGAGGGTGATAATCGGTTGAACTCTTCCTTATATTATTCTTTGCTTAAATGGCTTTACATTCTTTTTAATGTCCAATTTATGACATACGACAGATGGGTCTATCCCTGGTATCTCCTCCATACTCCATGCGAAGATATCACTATACTCTTGCAAGATTTTTATCGTTTTTTCTTCTTCTTCTTTATCCATCTTGGTTCCTATTTTAATATTTTTGGTTCTTTTTACGATCCAACATTTATTTCCTTCGTTGGTTCTATTGTAGTAAAACTTTCTTTTGATTCTCCCATTGGTGTTGGTTCCTTAATCTCTTTATTCGGTTCTCCTTCCTTTGCTAACACTTCACCTGGTATTCCTTTTCCTTCCTTCACTCTGATAATGTATATCTGAAATTCGTTTTCCTTTTTTAATTCTTTGGCTTGTCTCCAGCGATCCTTTCGCTTCTTTGCTCTTCCTTCATAGTTTCTTACATCTATTTGATTGCAAATCTTCGCACTCGTAATATCTCCTTTAATTTCACGTATTCCACTTGGAATTGGGAATCTGATGCATTGATGAAGTGTTGACGCTACAGCTTTTATCGCATGCACCCATGGTCTCCCCAACAACATGTTGTATGGTGATTCTATATCAATTACACATAGTGTTATCTTCGTTTCTATTTCTCCTAGTAATATTCGCACCTCAATCTCTCCTTTTGGTTTTTTAATTGTTTTATTGAATCCATGTATATGATAAGCTGGACGTGTCATCTCCGCATCATCGTACCTCATTGATTCGAATGTGCGATAAAATAAGATATCTACTGCACTTCCTGTATCTATCAACGTTCTATCAACCGCCCATTCCTCCGATTTCTTCCTCATTACAATATTTTCTCCTCGCTCAGCTGTGACTGTGATTACCAATGGATCTGTTCGTTTTAAATTTTCTTCCGGAATTTCATCTGCTGTAAACATGATCTCAACCTTTTCCCATTCTTTTAATGGAGACTCCTTTTCTACCATTTCCACTTTCTTTCCTTCATAATTTGGCTTGTGAATTCTACTCGTTATTCCTGCTTGAAAATCCGCATCGGAGATTGATGCTTCAGTTATAGAATTACACTGTATATTTCTACCTCTTCCCTTTATTGTTACGATTCTTGCTTCCTCCATAGATTCTTTATTGTTCTTCCGTATTTTTTCCAAAATTTTCAGATCTACCTTTTCCAGATTCGATAAACTCACTAACAGGATTTATCACCCAAAGCTGTCTTCTAGCGCCAAAAATGTAGTTGCAGGAAATCCTACAACCACATCCCAATATCTAAACAAGACTCTAAGTGATCATAATAGAACTCTTTATTGATTATTAAGATTCAAATCAGTTACTAGATATTACAATGACTTAACTTGCTCTCCAAATAAACTTTCTCTCTCCTAGTTTCTTGTCTAACACACACTCAGAGATCCCTCTGTATGATAACTCTTTCCCCTTATATAAGGTTCTATATAGTGGATGACAGCTAAGAGATCCACTATTTTCGGAATCACTGTGCGTTACATTCGCTCATATACACTCACTCATTCTCGCACAGTTTACACTTCGCATAGACCATCACACTATACTCGTGATTTTGCTGACATCATCCACTACGTCACCTAGATTATACTATGTGCAATAATTCTCGCGTACATTAGATAGTCTTCACTTCGCATACTCGTTATATGTGCGATATTCCATTCCTACACCAAGGGTGTCCAAAGTCGGACTCGGACTATAATCAATATCAGCACCAATGATATTATGCATAAAAAAATACTCAGCCAGACAGATAGAACTAATAATTTGCCTATTAATTAGATATAATATAATCTTTTAATCAGGAATCCTTATGAAGACTTTTTTACATAATTCATCAAAAAGTCAACATCAAAAAGTTTGGCCAACGATCATAATCATATATATATATATATATATATATATATATAATTTCTCTTCTCTAGCTTTGTTAACCAGAGTTTTCAGATTACAAAGTATCTCTCTCTCTTTTGCTAAGTTCCCTTCAGGGTAAGCAGTTAGTGAGTAAATTTAACAAAAGTAGCAGCAGCAAAGACTAGCTAGACAATGGAAAGCGCGGCGCATCAGGCCAATGGAGGGGAAACCTGTATTTCTATAGAGCAAGGTCGTAGTTTTAATCAGCAGCCTGCAGGTAATTAGTAATTACAAACTCCGATCTCAACTTCCATGACCTTATTAAATTTTTAAATTTTGTAGTATAAACTAGACGGTACGTCGCGGTAAAAGGCGGACAAAGAAAATATTAGCCATCAGTGCGTTTTACACGTATAAATTAGACACTTAAAAGTGCGATTTATAGGACGGAGAGCTGATTTTGAGATCGATTTCACAGAAAAAAAGCTTTCCCCCAATCACTAATAATTTTTTTTTTATTTTGATTGCGCATATAAAACCATTAGTTTAGGCAGAATCCAAATATCTTCCGCAGAATGCCAGAATTTGTGAAACAAAACGGGAAAGATATATAACTAGCTGTGTTTGTTTGCACTTGCTGCATCAATGGATACTATCTGTATGTCTTATGTGAATCGGAAAGATGGTGTATCAAAAAATTTGCACCTTCCCGAAATCCCAACCAGATGTCAAAATCTTTCGAAAGCTTAAAGGCTATTTCAAAGTCTAACTGATAAACTGGTCTATAAGTTGAAAATGTCCATAAGTCGACCGATTAAAGTAGATGTCTCGCGGTGAACTAAGAGGAAAAAGGCCGTGTGTGTGGGGGGGAATAAGACTAAAGAAAGAAAATCATGGATGTTTGTGTAAAACAAGAAGGGGCTAAAAAAAGTACAATTGTTTTTTTTTTTGGGGACATTTTATAAAGTAACCATGTTTTGAAATGTACACTTCTAAAGTACCCGTTTTATTTAAAAGGCAAATTTTTGACAGTTATCTTTTTTAATTAAAAGTCCTATTTACCCTGAACTACATCTCCTTGGTAGAGGATAAATGATTCGACGATCCTGAAAGAGGGTGTAACGATCCTGATCTAGGCTCGATGAACCTGAAAGTGGTATAACGACACTGAACCGGACTCGACTAACCGGAAAAATATTGTAGAAGATTGATTCTCTACCAACCAAAAACCCCAAGACACTTGGGAATGATGAACCCTTTCAGGGAATGATGAAAAAACCTGAAAATGATGACACGATCCTGAACCGAGTTCGACAAATTGGAAAAATGATGCAGAAGGTAAACATACTAACAAGTAAAAGGTAAAGAAGTAAACTTTAAAGAAACTAAACTAGTTAGGATGGAAAACTAAACGGTTGGGGCACTTTAGAAAATTTGTTTTATAAATTCTCCCCTGACTAACTTTTTGAAACTTCATATAGAAAACGACGACTTCAATACATATCGACCCTTATTAGATGCTGCAATGTATGATGACTGGGAATATGCGGAAAAGTTTATAACAAGTCATCCCGCTTCGGTGAAAGTTGCAATCACAGTATGCGGAAGGACTGCATTGCATATTGCAGCTGGTGCAGGACACTCAGACTTTGTACGAAACCTGGTCGAACTCATGCCCATAGAAGCACTAGAAATGCAAGAGAGTTACGATGGTAATACAGCTCTTCATCTTGCTGTTATTGCTGGGCTTGATGAAGCTGTTAAAGTAATGGTGCAAGCAAATAGAAACTTAACACATATGTGTAATAAAAACGGGTTAAATCCGCTACTCAATGGAGCTATTCATGTCAATTTAGAGCATAGTGAGATTATTAAATTCCTATGTGAAGTTATGAAAGATGATGATTCAAGTTCCTTTCAAGGTCATCTGGGAGCTCATCTTATATGCAGTCTAACTCGTGCTGGTTTATACGGTAAGTTTATGTCCATTTATATTTAGATTCATTTATAAGTGCATGTGTTTAACTATTAGATGAGCTCTCTGAGTTCAGAAGATTATATATTTATTAAACATAAACTTAAGATTAAAAACTCTTACTTAAGGATCTGTCTAATTACTTAGAATTAAAAAATTTATTAAGAACAATACTGTGTATAATTGAAATGATAATTGATCTCAAAGCTTAATATTTACAGAAGTGGCATATTATCTAATCCGTGAACATCCAAGTTTGGCAATTGCACGAGAGGACGATGGCAACACTATGCTAGATGTTCTAGCAGAAAAGGGTTATGTGCGAAGGCCAGCCTCTGCTCGACAGTCGACACTGTATTTTCAATTATCACGTATGTGTTTGTATATATAATTGAATGCTGACTAATATTAATCACCTTGTTAAGGCATGCTTCGCAAATGAATAATCTCTGCAGCTCTGCTCTTTTGTAGAAACTCAGCAGTACAAATTTACGGACAATCCTACATTAGTCGAGAAAATTTTCTATCCTACCCCAGAAGATCGAGGTATGGCTCCTTCAATCATTACCGAGAACAACATGATTAAGAAAATGTTCTTTTTCAATTTTCATTTTCCAGCATCTTTAATCCCCCTTACAATGGGCTACCCACATTTTTTAATGATTGATTTCGCTTGCAGATCTTCGCAGGGAACAATTCAGATCTTCTATTTTCGTACCGGAATTGGTAAATATGATTTTTGAGCAAATTTGGCGCATGACCAAAGAAGACATGTATCATTTTTTCTTGGATTCGAATTTCCCCAAAACTGCGGCAAAAACAGGTTCAATTGAAATTGTAAAAAACTGCATTTCAACTTATCCGGATCAGATTTGGATTCCTCACGAGGGGAAAAACATATTTCAAATAGCGGTGGAAAACAGACAAGAAAATATATTAGATTACTTGTACGATCACATGAACGCAGATGAGAAGATTTTAACTACTCGAACAGTAGATTCAAACGGCGGTAATATCTTACATGTTGCTGCGAAAATTGCTCCTCCTTTTCGACTGGAAAGTAGCCCCGTCTTTCAATTGCAAAGGGAAATTTATTGGTTTAAGGTACAGTACTTTCTATAATTAATTTACTACTGTGTTTTCTCCTTATAACACCATAATCTAAGTTATAACACTCCTGCTAAAAATTGGTGTTCTAGACAAGCTTTTTTACTATCGAAGTTGTATATATATGTATGTATGGACTTGTATAGTACTGATTGTTTACTTGGTTTTTTATCTTTCAAAGAAAGTGGAAAAGAGGGTACCACCAGCTTTAAGAAAAATGAGAAATAATCAAGGAGAAACTCCTCAAGAGGTTTTCACTCGGGAGCACCAAGATTTAGTGAAAAAAGCAGAAACATATTTCTTACGTACATCCGAATCATGTCTAATAGTGGCAGCTCTGGTAGCTACAGTTGCTTTTGCGGCAGCATTCACTGTACCTGGTGGAAATTTCAGCGACAGCAATGAAACTAACAAAGGAAAACCATTATTCTTGGGAAAGAAGTCATTCCTTTTATTCATGGTGTTAGATGCTCTAGCTCTCTTTTCTTCAACTTTCTCAATTCAAGTGTTCTTATCTGCCTTCGGTATGACTCATTCAGAAGCAACATTTGCGAGGATAATCCCAAATAAGCTGAAGTTCGGTATCAAGTGTCTTAGAGTATCAGTAGTTTGTGTGGTGATTGCATTTAGCATAGCACTTTCAATCATACTTGGGAATAGATATGTATGGGCTCCATATCTCCTAGGTGCCGTTGCCTGTGTATGTTGCATGCCCTCTTTGTTTTCACTGTCCGGGATGGGTTTTACTAACGATTTGGACTTTGTTTGGTTAAAATTTAAAATATTAACAAGAATACACTAGACTTGCTCTTATTTTCTCTGGATCTAATTCTCTCTTTCTTGTGTTAAAAAAATCGGAAAATGGGTCATTTGTCCAAAAAAATTTAAAACACGGTTCAAATGGACCAAAAAAATTTTATGGGTGAAATGGACACAAAAAAATAGCAAGGATGAAACTGGATTCATCCTGGCTTAAACTTAAAAAATAGCGAGGATGAAACTGGATGCATCCTGTGTAAATTAAAAATAAGAAAAATATTTGAAAATGGGCAGGATGAAACTGGTTACATCCTGCCTATTTTTAAATTTTTGTCCATTTAAACAGTATCAAAATCTAACTGTCCTTTTCACCCAGGAAATTTTAATTTTGGTCTTTTTAACCAATTTTGTGTAAAAAAATTATGTTCTCTTTCCTCTGGTTATATCTATATGTCTATAACTATTTCCTCTTCTTTCTTTTTCTCAATTAACTTAGTAACTTTTGGTCCGAAGGAGAGCGTGCAAACAGGGGGGCGGAGCCAGGTTTTGGAAAGAGGGGTATAAAGAAATATGGAGACAGGGTTGTTTTCTCTCACAACTGTGTAGAGAATCAATTCATTGATAAGTGTATATATATACTCGGTTACAATCGCAGTAGTTTACAAAGATAAGAATAGAGTAACAAATACAACAGAAGAATAGGTGAGAACAAGAGAACCGGAAGACTAAAACGAATGTAGCTAGAAGATAGGAAGACTGAGATTATTTACAACAGCCAGTCGGCTAAGCAGTTAGTCATATGACCTGACTAACTTGACTATTCTAATACCCCCTCAAGTTGGAGCGGTAGAGCCTGAACGAACACCCAACTTGCGAACCAAACGGCCAAATTGAGGAGCTCCTAAAGGCTTTGTGAAAACATCTGCAAGTTGATCGGAAGATGGAAGATACTTTGGTAAGATCAAGCCACTAATCAATTTCTCACGAACAAAATAACAATCAATCTCAATATGCTTAGTTCGTTCGTGAAATACAGGATTCTGAGCAATATGAATCGCTGCTTGACTATCACATGAAATGGTAATAGGAAGAGGACATGAAATGTGCATGTCAGTGAAAAGATATCGTAACCATTGAAGCTCAGCTGTTAAGTTAGTCAATGCACGATATTCACTTTCAACACCAAGAACGAGCAATTGTTGGTTGCTTCTTTGATTTCCAAGAAATAGTACTGGATCCTATTGTAACTAAATACCCTGTAGTAGAACACCTAGTGATAGGACATCCTGCCCAGTCTGAGTCTGTGTATCCATGTAGAGAAAGATTACTAGATAAAGATAAAAAAAATTCCATGTCCAATGGTACCTTTAAGATAGCGCAAGACATGATAAGCAGCATCAAGATGAGCAGTATGCGGATGCTGCATGAATTGACTCAAATAATTTACTGCATATGTAATATCTGGACGAGTGACAGTAAGATATAAAAGACGGCCAATTAGAAGGCGATAAGATCTGGAATCAGATAAAGGCTTACCATCGATAGGTAGTAATTTAAGATGTGTATCCATCGGAATAGATGAAACACGAGCACCTGGTAGTCCAGAGTCCTTAAGAATGTCAAGAGTATACTTTCGTTTACACAAAAAAATACCTTTAGTTGATCATGAAACTTCAATACCTAAGAAATATTGAAGGTGACCAAAATCTTTAATCGAAAAATGAGAAGCAAGACGTGCTTTGAGTGAGTTATAAAATCATCATCTGTGCCAGTAATGATGATATCATCAACATAGACAAGAACAAAAATAAATGTTGTTCCTTGATGATATGTCAAGAGAGAATTATCACATAGAGATTTATGAAATCCTTCCGTTAGTAAAACAGAGAAAGTTTGGAAAACCATTGACGAGAGGCTTGCTTAAGACCATAAATGGATTTCTTAAGTTTAAAAACTTTGGACTCACCTTTACGTGCCAGGACCGGGAGGAATTTCCATGTATATTTCTTCATCTAGATCGCCCAAGAAATGCATTATTGACATCGAGTTGATGAAGAGACCAATCTTTAATTGCAAAGAATAGATAGTAAAACTCGAAACAGTTACCAGTTTGACTACTCGGCGCAAAGGTGTCGTAGTAGTCGATTCCTTCCCGTTGAGTGTATCCCTTTGCCACGAGCCAGCCTTCTAATGTTCCACGGTGCCATCGTAATTAAATTTGATTTTAAACACCCATTTGCATCCAATGGCAGTTTTCCCTGGTGGCATATCAATAGTAATCCAAGTATCATTAGCTTCGAGAGCCATTATCTCCTTTGCCATGGTTGCACGCCATTTATGGCATTGAGTGGTTTTTGAATAAGATTTAGGTTCCTCAGATAAGATGACCCCAGCAAGAAAAGCTTTATGAGATGGTGAAAAGCTATCGAATGACAAATAATTAGTCATGGGGTGAGCTGAACTGGAGTTACAATCAGTAGCAAAGCAATGATAGTCTTTTAAGTAAGCTGGTGGATTTCGAATCCGAGAAGAACGAGAATCAGCAGAAACTGTAGGTATAGATTGTATAGGCGCTGATTTAATGGAAGGAGTTGCAGGTTCAGGTATAGGTGTAAGTGTAGTTGCAGGTGCAAGTGCATAAGTAGAATCTGTAATAGGAAGTACAGACCCAACCGGAGGAGTCGTAGCTGGAATGTGCTGCGAAACAGAATGACGAGAATTGCTGACAGGCAATGATGATGATAGAGGTACGTCAGGAGAAACACCTGAAGAAGAATCGGTGTTAGAGTAATTAGAAGGAAACATTTCAGAACTACCTGAAATAGCAGCGGAATCAGAATTTCCTGTAGGATTTTCAAGAATGAGCACGTTAGCATCATGCTGTGAGTCGTGAGACAAAGCCACGGAAATGGATGATTGCGAATCAAAAATGGAATCGTAATCAATAAACTCTGAATGATGTACGAGTGTTGGTACAGGAGAGGAAGTATGTATATTATGAAAAGGAAATCGATTTTCATGAAAAACAACATCCCGTGATACATAAATACTCTTGGATTCAAGGTCAAAAATCTTGTACCCTTTTCTCGGCCATGAGGATAGCCAATGAAGATTCCTAGTTTGGCACGTTGATCGAATTTATGAGATACTTTCGTATTTCCGCTAAAGCATAAGCAACCAAACACCCGTAAAGACATATAATCCGGTGATTTATGTAACAATAGCTCATGCGGAATCTTATGAGCAAGAACCTCGGAGTTGGAATTAATTTGATTAAATATGCAGCGGTAAGAATACACTCACCCCAAAAGCGAAGGGGCAAGTTGGATTGAAATCTTAATGAGCGTGCAACATTAAGGAGATGGCGATGTTTTCGCTCGACAACACCATTCTATTGTGGTGCATGTGTAAACACAACTGGTTTGGTGTAAAACACCATTTTGATGGAACCAAGATTGTAGTTCTTTTGACTTAAATTCAGACCCATTATCGGAGCGGAAAGTTTTTAATTGGGGAATGAGAAGTTTATTGATACCGAAGAGATGTTGGTAATAGGATGACCAAATTGAGTGATAACAAAAGCAAAAAAATATTTAAGAAATTTCAATGTTTCGATTTAGTTTTCATGAGATAAACCCAAGTGCACCTAGTATAATCATCCACAATAGTCGAAAATATTTAGCACCAAAGAAATGATGCAAAGGCAAAAGGGCCCCAGATATCAAAGATGAATCAATTGAAAAGGTCGTGAAGACAAAGACTCGACTTTTATTAAATTTCAAACGTGTTTGTTTTGCCATAGGGCATACATCAAAGGAATGATCAAACTGTGAGCTAATATAAGCAAAGTTTGAAGATAAAAAATGAAAACAATCCATACTAGGATGGCCGAGACGGCGATGCCATGTATCCACAGGATTATTTGCAGAAAATGATGAAGTAAATTGACGAAATATGAAATGGTAGAGACCAGCAATGCGTTTACTCCATCCAATCTCCGTGTTCATGGACTGGTCCTGAAAGATGCAGCAATCTTTTGAGAATTTGATACAACAATTGGTTGAACTAGTCAATTGGCTGACATAGATTAAATTGAATTTGAAACTCGGGATATGAAAAACATCTAGTAATTTCAGAGAACCTTTGGTTTCTAGAATCACCGAGAAGCATATAAAGTTGATGATTCAATTGCAGGAATGTAAGAGGAATTGATACCTCCTCGCCTAACATGGTTGTAGATCTTAGCAAAGAGATGGCATGGGTTCCATTAGGAGGATCTGACTACGCAGAGAAGAAAACATTTCATGCAAACCCTGCAAAAATTCCATTGACCTATCTTGATTATGATGATCTACATAATTTTTACCTGCTCCGCAAATACAAGGTTCGATTGGTCTGAAGGTATCCATCTGATCCCAAAGAGTTTTGAGTTGAGTGTTGTGCATCGCCACATTCAAGTTTTCTTGCTTCAAAGTGGAAATTGATTGCTTAATCGCATACATCTTCGATGCATTATGGTGATAAAACCGGGATTTGATCTCTAGCCATTGCTTTCTTGCAGACGAAAAGTTCATGGTGCTTGATCTAATCGACGGATCTCACCGGATGAAATCCAGTGCCGATTAAATCATCGCAGCGCGTCCAGTGTGGGAGATCAACTGTATAAGCTCGGCTTTTGATGGTACCATCAATATAACCTGTCTTACCCTTCGAACTGAGAGCCTTGGTCATGCCACTGCCCCAAGTGCAGTAGTTGTCACTTGTAAGGAGAGGGGCGAAGATAACTGAGGTCGGGTTATCGGAAGGGTGTACATAGTATGGACTTGATGGAGATAAAACAAAATCTGTTTCAGGATTGGGTTGAGGGTTTGATTGATTTTCTTCTAGAGTCATTGCGATTAGGTTTCAGAAAAAAAAATTCTAACCTAGCTCTGTATATACCATAAATAAATATGGAGACAGGGTTGTTTTCTCTCACAACTATGTAGAGAATCAATTCATTGATAAGTGTATATATACTCGGGTACAATCACAGTAGTTTACAAAGATAAGAATAGAGTAACAAATACAACATAAGAATAGGTGAGAACAAGAGAACCGGAAGACTAAAACTAATGTAGCTAGAAGATAGGAAGACTGAGATTATTTACAACAGACAGTCATCTAAGCAGTTAGTCATATGACCTGACTAACTTGACTATTCTAATAGGGTACAAAGTTTTTGGCAAGTTTTTTAGGGGTGCAAAATGGACTTACATGTTCATTTTATGAAACAAATAGTAATTGGGATTGGGAGCCAGCTTGGTTGGGTGTGCAACAAACCCATGTTCTAAATTGGCTCCACCCTTAGGTGCATATAATTAAATGTTTCACTAGATTATTCGAAAAAATCCCCAAAATAAAAATATAAGAAACATTGCATTTGTATTATAGAGAAATTAACATCCTGATACGTTTCGCATATATGCATGCAGAACGAAGTAAAAGAGAGAATTACAAACTACAAATCGGGAAAGTGGTAAAGCTTTAATACCATACGGGCTTCTATATGACGTTAATCATCACTTGAAAAGGGATCAATTTTCTGAATGTTGGACCAATTTTTTTTCTCTTTAATACCATAAACGACTTGACTCCTTCCTATTCGTTTCAAGAAGTAAAGGAAATAGTGGTAAAGAATTGATGTAGGATGTTTGTATCGGATCTATTGAAACACACACATTAAACAAACTTCTCAACTGGTGGAAATGTTCTTTTATCGATCCCTAATTCCCAGCCTTCCAACACAAGTGATGCAGCCTTTATACATAGGTTTCACAAATTAATACATAACCTAAAAACTAAAGCTTAAGATCGCTAAAATCTAAACGCTAAAGAGAATACTCGCTCAAGCCATAAGGCCATAATATATTCTTTGTTCTCAAACTAAAAATAACTTAAAAACATACCAAATTGGACTGAACTGTTATAAACGTGTAATTATGTTAAGAATATCTAAGGTAAATCTTGTTTATTACTTGGATGTCCTTGTGTCTAGCCCTATAAATAGATGCTTTAATGTTTGTCTATTGTACTAATGGATAGAATTTTTCCTCCTTCTTCCCTTTTTCTCCTCTACTCTGTGTCTCCTTCTCTCTTTCTCTATTTTTACAAGACGTTATCACGCACGTTGCTCCGCCAATATAAGCTAAAGAAGATCACGCATGTTCGCTTCACCAATATAAGCAAAAGAAGATCACTTTACGATATGCATCTAATTCTTATTGAATTTTTTTTCTTCTCTTTATTAGCGAGATTCTAACTAAAGTTTTGTTGGCTTATTCTAGGTAATTATCTAGTCAAAAAGGGTTGCAACATCTTTTCTTTGGATCACATGAATTAAAGTGATGACAATCACTGAATGGTTGCATATATGCCTATCGTTTGTGGTATGTAGCGTATGGAGTGATATCTACGGATGATGTTATTATGAACGGTATTTTACTATTCATCCTTTTATTTTCTTTTGTTTAATCCCTCGGTTAAATTTTGTTTTGATCTGAATATTAAGGCATCTATCTTCTTTAGTGAAAAATAAAAAGAAGCCATATACAACGCGTATCAATACATGGTATTGATGGTTGATGAATACTTCTCCTATCAACAGATACTGATGTTTTCTTACTTCTCTAATTTTTTCATAGAGAAAGAAAATAAACTCTAATTTTTTCATAGAGAAAGAAAAATAAATCGATCGAAAGATGGTTTATACAGTTTCCATTCCTTCATTGAAATTGTAATTACCAAAAAATTTGGTTATCGCAATCTAAATACTTCTACGGTACTAATTATGTGCATGGTTTAAAAACCTACGGTCAATTAACTTTGATATATTCGTCTATTCGATGAAGATCATGTAATTTAATTATAAACGGTTTCTATACATCTACAAGAAATCGTCCCCAACACGGAACGGATTTTCCATAAGCGATGACTAATGTGACGTATTTTTCCTTTTGTCGATGCAATTTTGGTGTACCATATAA
Source organism: Papaver armeniacum (assembly GCA_023531295.1). Classification (NCBI taxonomy): domain Eukaryota; kingdom Viridiplantae; phylum Streptophyta; class Magnoliopsida; order Ranunculales; family Papaveraceae; genus Papaver; species Papaver armeniacum. The sequence continues at coordinate 5,823 of JAJJWW010002659.1, read as the reverse complement.
ACCAATCGGCATTTGTTTTTATCCACCATTTTTATAAGATGTGAGAAAACATATTGGCATATTCTCTAAATTTTTCGCCAATAAGGAGTGAATTTTCCAACCAATAATGGATAATTTTTTTCCAAAACCGATAACAAACAATGGTATCTTAATTTTTTTAATACAAAAGAATCATATATGTCAAATGAAATTGGTTTCTCTATAGATCCTATACGGATGAGATGCCATTATCATGTTATTCACAATTGCAAACACAAATTGCTGCATTCCTAACGGATATTGAGCAAATTTTTCTTCTTCCTAATATTAATCTCCTAAATTAAGACCGTTCAACTTGATGATGAAATACGGTAGGACACAATAGATCAATGGGTGCGCACCCGGCTTGTTAGCCAATATCATTTGTCCTTGTGATGACTAGATCTTGATTTAATTTTCTTTTGATAAAGAAAGTGTCATAATTTCATTCAAAATTTGTTATCTCGTTGGTCACTGAAGTAACAAAGTTTTTGGGGATTTGTTTGCATATTTTCAATGCTTTTGGTTTGACATATCATTTTTATTTTATTTTTTGTTCCAAAAGTAATTCATGCTTGATGATGAATATGTGTGTCTATTAAGACTACTAGTTTTTTTAAATGTCGAAAGGCATGTTTCATCATGAGTATATGTCTCAAATTAATCGAGATAATACTTTACAAACTTGAAGTTTTTGTATATGAGATAAAAAAATTCCACCATGATCTCAGAATACACTATCATAAGCTTGTGCTAATTAACTTAAAAGTTATATCAATTTCTCTCCCTACATGATCAATTCGAAAAGAAAAAAAGGCTGCCACTATCAATAGGTGTGAAATATCTCATTTTGCTTTTATATAAACTTTTGCCTCTTGAAAGGAAAATCCGATAATAACATATAGCAAAAAGTAGCATTTTAGAATAAGCTACAGATAGTATTTCAATAGAGCCTCTCAAAATAAGATCCACATTTTCATACTTCATATCTCTCCTCACCAGAAGATGGGGAGATTATAATGCTTGTGGGGTACGTGATACCGATAATTTTGTGAAATTTTCAAGATCTGCATACACTTGAGAATGTGGGATCGGTTTTAGTTAATCTTGTCAAATATTTATTTAAAGTAGCTACTGAAATAAATGACGGTGGTTTTGAACCATTCTGCAGAGAAATATTGACATATGTGATTGTTTGGCATATAATCCAAATTAAATTGGATTAAATTCTTTATTGACATAATTTTAGATCCCAGGTTGGTGTAGTCATATTGCGTCTTCATATAAGAAATATTTTCATTGTAAAAACGATTCGAGGTTTTATTTTTTCTCAAACCCTAGGATTGGATTAATAAATGTTCTCTTTATATGATACATTTGGCATGGTAGTCTTTGAATGGCTCGTATGTATCCAAAGGAACATATTCGTATTTGTAACCCTTGTAGGATTCAAATTATATTTTGGCAGCCACTCCGACTTCGATTATGTTAGGTTGAACAATCCTTTATGTGTTTTTAGAAATTTGGTACACAACCAAAATCCGGATTAATTAGTTGATCATTTCAACATTATAGGTCTCTTGAGAAGTCCTTAAAAACACTAAAATCCACGCTTGGCAGCATAAATTGTATTCTTTTTCTTTCTTAAATTTGCAGTTAGAATTATGCTAGCTTAAACTCTTCTTTGAGATAGACTAGAGTTATTATTTTGATGTTTGTCTTCTGTAAAACTCATATAGTTGGGTTAGTGAAAATGCGGGGTCTAACAACCACACCCAACAATTCATTTGGCAATCGAGAGGACTTACTCCAATATACTTTCTAGAGAATCAACTGACAACAAACTCAATCTAGAGTAAAGTATATCAAAGAGCTTAACGTCTCTAACTCTTAATTCAATCCGCAATCAACAAATAGAAATTTGCGAGCCCGATTGAATATAAGAGGAGTTACTTGAACGGTACCAAAGACCAATGTTCAAGTGTCAATCAATGTAAATCAACAACCAAAGGTTGGATATTCTAATTGATTGATCTTAGCGCCAACATGTGATATTTCAATTATATAACAAAATATAATGCGAAAAAGAAATAAATACAGACACCGGAATATTGTTAACGAGGAAACCGCAAATGCGGGAAAAACCACGGGACCCGATCCAGTTGAACACCACAATTATTAAGCCACTATAGACTCTAGCCTACTACCAATTAACTTTGGACTAGACTATAGTTGAACCCTAATCAATCTCACACCGATTGAAGTACAATTGCGTTCCTTCGTCTCTGATCCCAAACGGGGATACTACGCACTTGATTCCCTTAGTTGATCTCACCCACAACCAAGAGTTGATCAGACCCAAAGTCGAAGACTTGATAAACAAATCTGTCTCACACGAAAAAGTCTATATGATTGAATAAATGCATTCTCCACGAAATACCCAAGAGTTTTTGTTCGGAGTCTTTTGATAAATCAAGGTGAACAGGGAACCAATTGATAAACGGACTTATATTTCCGAAGAACGGCCTAGTATTACACATTAATCTTAATCGACTAGCGATACAAGATATTGTGGAATCACAATTGATGAGCGAAGATGTTTGTGATTACTTTTATATTGCCTATCGGAGAAATTAATCTCGAGTCAATTATTTCAATTGTACTCAATATGATGGAATCGGGCAAGATCAGAACACACAACTACAAAGAAAATAATTGGGTTTGGCTTCACAATCCCAATGAAGTCTTTGAAGTCGTTAACCTATAAATATCGATAGAAACCTAAGGTTAAAAGGAGAATCGAATCTAGTTATCCAACTAAGAACACAAAGGAGGTATGGGGATTAGTTTTCCCAGTTGCTAGAGTTCTCCTTTATATAGTTTTTCAAATCGGGGTTTTCAATCCAAGTTACCTTGGTAACAAAGCATTCAATATTCTCAGTTAGATGAAAAACTACGATTCAACCAAGCTAATATCTTTCAACCATTAGATCGGACTTAACTTGTTACACACAAATGAAATCTACCCTCATTTGGGTTTATGTAACTGCCCAAACGTGTACACCATGTTGGTTCACAAATAGTTAACCGAGGTTAGCCATATGATCACTCTCATCAACCTTATTCATCTTAACCATAACTAGTTCAAATGACTCAAATTGCTATATTCTCATAAAAGTTTACAAGAACACAATTGAAGCAAAATCGGTTTGATTCACTCGAACCAATACATGAACATTATAGCCACGGTTTGCAAAGATTGCATTCCTTATTTTATAAATGTTTAGGTTCATGTACATGATCGATTTTAGAAAGTAACCACTTAAGTATGCGTACGGGTACATAAGTAACTGATTTGAGATTGTTTTGGTTTTCAAACTCGGCGAAAATTCATGAATGTGAACTTTACATACTTTGGCGTAATCGGTTGATTGGTTTTGATTTCCAAACTCGACAAATTCACGGACGTGAACCTCCAGTATGCCATGTTACTTAGGTCTCCATCAACCATTTAGTACACACAAAGTATGTATACATTTGGTTCCCGATTTTGGACTTATACACAAATGTGCTATATGATTATATCCAAAGATGGTTACATGATTTTAAACTCTTTATTTCAATCATTGAAACATTCTTAGAGGATGACAATATCAGTTTTCACACGCTATTAGCATCAAAGCAATTTTCAAGATATTTAAATAATCATTATCGAAACATTCCAAGTCTACACCAAATGATTGTATCACACAAACCATGTAAGATGTTACCGGAAATTTTCTCATGATATAAGATGAACTTGGTTGAAGCGAAAGCTTGCCAACACATATTTCGATAAATATGTAAGCGAGATAAATTCATTTCCGAAATATCAAATGTGTATATATAAAACTATATTGTAATACGACTTATGTCTCAATATAGGAGATAGAGAAATAGACTTTCCAAGTGATAGATGAGTTCAAGTCTCCACATACCTTTTGTCGATGAAGTTCCACAAGCTCCCCTTAGTAGTTTTCATCTTCAAATGATGAACGCCGTGAAAACTAAACTCAACTACACAATGTCATGTCCTAGTCCGAGACATCTATAAATAGGCTAGAAATCAAGACTTATAGTTTTGATCACTAACATTGACAAACATGCTTGAGATAGCAACGCATGCGAGTTCCGGAACGAAGCAAAGTGCTCTAATAATCTCCCCTTTGTCAATTTTAGTGACAAAACTATCAATACATATGGATTACAAATAATTAAAAATTGTAGCTTCTCATCCAAATGCTTGATCTCCTTGGCATCTTCAACACGACTCGAAAACTTCGTCACTTCCAAGTACTCCATTATTCTAAACATGTGCAACTCAGTATCATAGTTGTTGAAGATACGTAGCGATAACAATGAGAAAACAAATGCTCTCAGTCATTGTTATACAGTGTCATAGTATTATTACACATCAAAGTCAATTGTATCACAACTTCTTTGACAACAATACTATGGTGATATGTATCACTCCCCTTAGTCAATACTTCATATCAACATGAAAACCACTCCCCTTACATAATGATCCGTAAACCATATGTATTTGTAGTATGAAATTGTACATTAATTCTTCCCCTTTTGTCAATATAAATTGGCAATGGTACGAAAATTAGTGGGATCCTCATGAAATTTTCATAGAGATACTTCATGACCAAAAGAGAATACCATACCTTTATATATAGGTTTCACAAATTAATACATAACCTAAAAACTAAAGCTAAAGATCACCAAAATCTAAATGCTTAAAGAGAATACTTGCTTAAGCCATAAAGCCAAAATATATTCTTTATTCTCAAACTAAAAAATAACTTAAAAACATACCAAATGACTAAACTACCAATATTAGTTATGACCATGTGCTCGGCGCTCCATTCCCTCATTGCAATATAAGGCCATCTCGTGCACTACATCATTATCCCATGGAAGGAGGAAATTCGCCCCCAAATTAGGAGGGTCATCGTCGAAGAGTCACCAACGTAAGAAGAAGGTGACATATATTGAAGAAAAATTCCCTACAAATAACACTTGAAAACTTCCAAATGCTAAGCATTTGGATTGAATTTTCAACGACTTCCTAACCAGACCAACTTTTCAAAGTTATCTTTAGAAAGTAGTGCCCATATAAAATTACTAACAAAGAAACTCAATATTGCGAGATGACAATCCACATATAACTTGTACTTAGTGGACGAGGAACACAAGTTTTGTTCGATCTTCGAAAACAAGTGTTGGCTTGTAAAAATAGAACTTCTTGGGTCTTATAAATTACGTTTTAACAGTGATACACATTATCCATGAGAGTCATGTACTGGTTGGAAAAAATTTTGATTCAATTGTTTAGTATGCGAACAAATATTTAGTCCCACTCACTACGTCCAGAACAAACTTGAATCAGCCTTAGAGATAGTTGTTGGAAATGGTTTTTTGGGGATTAGTGTAATGCGCGTCGAATTAAATGTATATGAATAAGAATTCTTTTTACCATCATGATCCACTTTACTTTCATATTGCCATGGTATTTCCAATAGTAGATGACAAGCATCCATTACCTCAACATCACACTAAACATTGTCTTGATACAAAGAGCCAATGGAAAAAACTCACTAGATAGCGTTTAGAAATAATTACCTCTGAACCCTTAATGAGCCAATGAACACAGATGGGTTAAGGGTGTTTTTTCGGTTGTAGCCCCAACTTACAAACGGCTTCTTTTCCGACACAACATTCTCACAACTACCTCAACTCAATTATCATAGGCAAATCTTG
>JAJJWW010002658.1:0-59843 GCA_023531295.1 Papaver armeniacum | reverse complement strand
GATTGACTATTATAAGTCGAAATTCGGTAAGAATCAGCGAATTCATCCATTTACGAGGTAAGATTTCTTGAGATATTCTACGAAACCTTAAACAAAACCTATTTATGCATATATGTATGCATACAGGATCAGAGATCAAACACGGCGCGAGTTAACTCACATAAGTCGGGAATTTGATAAGAACAACAAATTCATCCATTTACGGGTAAGATTTCTTCGAGATATTCTCCCGAAACCTTAAACAAACCCTATTTATGCATATATGTATGCATACCGGAACTCAAGATCGAAACACGGGTCATGAGGTTGACTACTCTAAGTCGAAACTTGGTAAGAATGACAAATCCATCCATTTACAAGTAAGATTTCTTGAGATATTCTAGAAACCTTAAAAACACTATTTTGATATTGTATACGTACGAGGATCAAGATCAGAGCACGGCCTGGTGAGTTACTCTCCCCAAGTGAAACTTGGTAAGAATGGAATCCATCCATTTACGGGTAAGATTCCTTGAAGATATTCTGTGAAACCTTAAAATCCCTATTTACTGTATATTGTATCGTGCAGGATCCGAGATCGAAACACGGCCGCGAGTTGACTCTCTAAGTGAAATTCGGTAAGAACAGCAGATCCATCCATTTACGGAGTAACATTCCTTAAGATATTCCAACAAACCTTAAAAAACCCTATTTATTTATCATGTCATGCAGGATCAGGATCGAAACACAGTGCATGAGTTGACTACTCTAGTAAGAAATTCGGTGGAAATGAATCCATCCATTTATAGGTAACATTCCTTGAGGATATTCTCAGACTTAAAAAAACCTATTTTGCACATATTGTATCGTACAGGATCCACGAGATCAAACTTTACTTCCTGTGAGTTGACTACTATAAGTGAGAAATTCGATAAAAAGCAATTCATCCATTTCAGTGGGGTTCTTGAGATATTCTCGCTAAAAACAAACCCTATTTATGCATATATGTATGCATACCGGGCTCGAGATCGAAACACAGCCGCGAGTTGGCTACTCTAATTTGAGAATTCGGTAAGAGCAGCATGATCCATCCATTTACGAGTAAGATTTCTTAGATATTCTACGAGCCTTAAACAAACCCTATTTACTGCATAAATGTATGCATACAGGCTCTTAAATCGAGCACGGCGGGTTAACTACTCTAAGTCGAAACTTGGTAAGAGCAGAAAAAAACCATCCCGAGTTGAAGATTACTAAAGTTAAACTGGAGTTTCTCATTGGGTGGCCCGAAGAAGAAATATATCGGATTAGAAAACATCTCGGTTAAGATTACTAAAGTTAGACACGAGTTTCTAATTCGGAGTGGCTGAAAAACTCCAGTTAAAAACATCACGGGTTAAGAATATTAAAGTTAGACTGAGTTTCTCATTGGGTGAAGCTGAAAATGAAATTTATCAGATTTGAACATCCAGGTTCAAGATTACCATAGTTAAACCAAGTTTTCGATTCGGATGAACATCGATTACTAGAGTTGGACACGAGTTTCTAACTCTAGTAACATATTATCGAATTGAACATCATGGGTCCAAGATTACTATGGTGAAATAATAAGACTACCACTTATTGGAAATAAGTAAAGTAATATTATAGATTAAGAAAATGACCATATTACCCTATCGGATATAAGTAAAATAAATAGTACAAACAATGAAAAATGACCATACTCACCCTTCTTTGAAATTAGTACAGTAAATATCATGGAGATAGTGAAAATGACCACTACCCTTATCGGAAATAAGTGAAATAAATATTACAGTTGTGAAAATGACCATATTACTCTTCTTTGAAATAAGTGCACTAAATATCACACAGAGATGGTGAAAATGACCATATTACCCTTACTTAGGAATTAGTGTGATAATATCATGGGGATAGTGAAAATGACCATATACCCTTATCAGAAATAAGTGAAATAAATATTACATATTGTGAAAATGACCATATTACCCTTACTAGAAATAAGTGCATTAAATATCACCACAGATTTGTGAAAATGACCATATTACCCTTCTTTAGGAATTAGTGTGATAAATATCATGGGGATAGTGAGAATGACCATACTACCCTTATCGGAAATAAGTGAAATAAATATTCTGATTGTGAAAATGACCATATTACCCTTACTAGAAATAAGTGCAATAAATATCACACAGGAGCAGGTGAAAAATGACCATATTACCCTTCTTAGGAATTAGTGCAATAAATATCATGGAGCGATTAAAATGACCATACTAACCTTATGAAATAAGTAAAGTAAATATTATAGGTTGTGAAAATGACTATTTTACCCATGAAGTAAGTCGATAAATATTTTGAGATGTAAAATGACCGCAGACCACCCATATCGGATATGAGTAAAGTAATTATTTCTGATCTGCTAAAATGACCATTTTACTCTTAGGGGAAATAAGTGCAATAAATGTTACGGAGACTGTCAAAATGACCAAACTACCCTTATTCGAAATAAGTGCAATAAATATCACACTGACGGTGAAAATTACCATACTACCCTTACTTGAAATAAGTGTAATAAATATTATGGGTATGAAAATGACAGGACCACCTTTTTCGAATATGAGTAAAGTAAGTAGTACAGTCTGTGAAAATGACCATTTTACCCTTAGGGGAAATAAATGCAATAAATGTTATGGATATTGTGAAAATGACCATACTACACTATCGGAAATAAGTAAAGTAAATATCACTGACGGTGAAAATGACCAAATTACCCTTACTAAAAATTAGTGCAATAAATACATGGTGACAAAGAAAATGACCAGATTACCCTTATCGTAAATAAGTTAAGTAAATATTATAGACTGTGAAAATGACCATTTTACCCTTATCGCAGTCTCCATTACATTTATTAACCTTATTTCCTGTAAGGGTAAAATGGTCATTTTCATAGACTATAATATTTACTTGACTTATTTCCTATAAGGATAGTCTGGTCATTTTGACAGTCTCCATAATGTTTAATGCACTAATTTCCAGTAAGGGTAATATGGTCATTTTCAGTCTGTAATATTTACTTTACTTATTTTTGATAAGGGTAGTTTGGTCATTTTTATAGTCTCCATGATATTTATTGTATTTATTTAATATGGCCATTTTCACGGTCGTAATATTTACTTTTACTTATTTACGATAAAGGTATGTCCGGTCATTTTCATAGTCTCCCGAATATTTATTACACTTATTTCCCGATGAAGGCGATATGGTCATTTTCACTTTCTATAATATTCACTTTACTTATTTCATATAAGGATAGTCTGGTCATTTTGACAGTCTCCAGATATTTATTACATTAATTTCCATTAAGGGTAATATGGTCATTTTCATAGTTTGTAATATTTACTTTACTTATTTCCGATAAGGGTAGTTTAGTCATTTGCACAATCTCTATTACATTTATTAACCTTATTTCCGGTAAAAATAAAATGGTCATTTTCACATCTATAATATTTACTCGACTTATTTTTGATAAGGGCGGTTTGGTCATTTATAATCTCCCCAGTGTTTATTGCATTAATTTCTAGTAAAGGGTAATACGGTCATTTTCAAAGTTTGAAATATTAACTTTACTTATTTTTAATAAGGGTAGTCTGGGTCATCTTCACTCTAAATAATATTTATTGCACTAATTTCCATTAAAGGGTAATATGGTCATTTCACAGGTTTGTAATATTTACTTTACTTATTTCCAATAAGGGTAGTCTGAGTCATTTTCCACCGTCTCCATAATATTTATTGCATATGTTTCCAATAAGGGTAAAGTGGCCATTTTCATAGTACGTAATATTTACTTTACTTATTTTTTTGATAAGGGTAGTTTGGTAATTTTCATAGTCTCCATGATATTTATTGCACTTATTTCGGTAAGGGTAATATGGTCATTTTAGATCTGTAATATTTACTTTACTTATTTTTGATAAGGGTAGTTTGGTCATTTTCATTGTCTCCATGATATTTATTGCATTTTATTTCGATGAGGGTAATATGGTCATTTTCATAGTCTATAATATTTTGCTTTACTTAATTATGATAAGGGTAGTCTGGTCATTTTCATAGTCTCCAGAATATTTATTACACTTATTTCCATTAAGGGTAAAATAGTCATTTCCATAGTATGTAATATTTACCTTACTTATTTCTGATAAGGGTAGTTTGGTCATTTTCATAGTCTCTATGATATTTATTGCACTTATTTCTCGTAAGTGTAATATAGTCATTTTCATAGTCTCCATGATATTTATTGCACTTATTTCTAGTAAAGGGTAATATGGTCATTTTTCAGTTAAGGTAATATGGTCGTTTTCAAAATGTGTAATATTTCCTTTACTTATTTTAGATAAGGGTAGTTTGGTCATTTCCACGGTCTTCATTATTTCTAGTTAGGGTAAGATGGTCATTTTCACAGGATTTGTAATATTTTCTTTACTTATTTCTTATAAGGGTTGTATGGTTATTTTCATAGTACGTAATATTTACTTTACTTATTTCCCATAAGGGTAGTCTGGTCATTTTACAAGCCCACAATATTTATTGCACTAATTTCATTAAGGGTAATATGTCATTTTCACATTATGTAATATTTACTTCACTTATTTACGATAAGGGTAGTCTGGTCATTTCACAGATCACATAATATTATGTTGTACTTTTTCCATTAAGGGTAATATGGTCATTTTAACAATCTGTAATATTTACTTTACTTATTTAGATAAGGGGTAGTCTCGTCATTTTCACAATCTTCATAATTTTTATTAGGTTATTAGATAAGGGTGTCCGGTAATTTTCACCGTCTTCGGAAGAAGCAGATATGTCAAAGTCAAATTTCTATAAAGTCACGACTTGTTGACTTGGTCTTGATCATGTTTTCTAATATTAAGAAAATTAAAAAGAAAAAGAAAAATATATTTTGATTTATAAAAATGAAATATAATTGTTAGTTTGTACAAATGTGGGAAAATTAGTGACAAGAAAAATTCAAAGTGTTATAATTTTGGGGTTGTTTTAGATATTGTGAAATATTTGGGTGGAATCATCACTTTGATTTATAATTGTGATTGTCTGTAAAATTGTCAACAAATATTATTGTGACTAATAAAAGAATTTAATATTCCTAATTATTATCACGAATACAAAATTTAATAATGATTATAAGCATTCATTGCGGGACTTATCACAGGTGTATCTGTGACTGAAAAATAAACTGAGACAGGTTACACTGTTAGAAAATCCTGGTTTTGGTGTAGTGCATAAAAGTATTAAAAAAGATCATAACGTCCAAACACCACAGAAATTGTCCCTCTTGATCTTGTAACATCCTTCATGTTCAAATCGTTTCCCGTAGAGGTCCATATACCGACGATCAGCATTTCTTCTCACAAATTACGAATGAGTAACAAGTTAGTACTAACTTATGTTAATGTAGTCGGAGTTATAAAGATACTTACTCGTTTTCATACGTCCACCAAGAAAAAGCGTCCCTAACAAATTGTTCTTCATCTTCAAGTTTGTCAATCTCCTTGTCGACCGCATCCTTTCTCATCTTAATGTCATTGGACGATCTTGGTTCGATTACCATCTAACGCCTCAAATACCATTAGAATACGGTTCCATAAGCGCTCTTGGGATTCCGTTTGTGGAGCTTGTGAACACGATCATGAGCGATTACCACAACCCACGCTCTATAAATAGCACAATCTTCTTCTTTGGCAAAAGCAATATCCATGTTTTTGGTTTTCAAAAATTAGAACTCAAGAGAGGAAAGAGTTTGGTGCAATTGGGTTGATAGATATGAGTTTCTTTATATAGGTTTAGGGTCCAACGACTCTTTTTTTTTCCCAAAAACTACAACGGCTATTTCTTAAAGTTGGTTTAAAACTTGCAACGGCTAATTTGACGTAGGGCCGATATCTTGGAAAACCAATAATCGGTAGGTATGTAAGTTAGTATATCTCCGATTACGGTAGCTTTCAAAATTTTCAAAAAAATGATTTTGAAAAAACTCATTTTGGGGCAACTAATAATCGGTAGGTTTGGTAACCTATTATACTTCCGATTATGGTCGCATCCAAATCACGAACCACATGGTCATGCCTGGCTATGTGCACTCAAAACCTATGGAATTTGGCAAGGGCTCGATCCAGGGCTCCTTACAATCGGTAGGTTATTAAGTTGAGTAGACTACCGATTCTAGTAGATTTCAAAATTCATCAAATGAAGGATTTTAGAAAAAACTAAATTTGGGGCAACCTATAATCGTAGGTTGTGGAACCTATTTGGCTTACGATTATGGCTACATCCAAATCACGAACCACATGGTTATGCCTGGCTCTGTACACTCAAAACCTATGGAATTTGGCAAGGGTTCGATCTGGGGATCCTTATAATCGGTAGGTTGTTGAGTTGAATAGACTACCGATTATGGTATATTTCAAAATTCATCACATGAAGGATTTTAGAAAAAACTCATTTTGGGGCAACCCATAATCGGATGGTTTGGTAATATATTTAACTCCCGATTAACGCTGCATCCAAAACACGAACCAAGTGGTTATGGCTGGCTGTGTACACTCAAAACCTATGAAATATGACAAAGGTTGGATCTGGGGCTCGTTATAATCGGTGGGTTAATAATTATATACTCTACCGATTATGGTATATTCCAAATTCATTACGTGAAGGATTTTAGAAAAAACTCATTTTGGGGCGACCCATAATCGGATGGTTGGGTAATATATTTAACTCCGATTAACGCTGCATCCAAAGCGCGAACCAAGTGGTTATGGCTGGCTGTGTACCCTCAAATCCTATGAAATATGGCAAAGGTTGGATCCGGGGCTCGTTATAATCGATGGGTTATATAATTATATACCCTACCGATTATGGCAGATTTCAAAATTCATCACCTGAAGGATTTTTGAAAAAACTCATTTTGGGGCAACCTATAATCGGTAGGTTGTGGAACCTATTTGGCTTACGATTATGGCTACATCCACAGCTCAAGCCAAGAGGTTATGGTTGGCTTTGCACCCCTCAAAACCTATGGAATTTGGCCATGGTTGAATACGGGGCTCCTTATAATCGGTAGTCTTACGAGTTGGATAAGCTACCGATTATAAAAGGGATTATTAGCCGAAGTATCTACACAATAATCGGTAGGTATAGTTTCATTTTAACCTACCGATTGTATATTTACCTACCGATTATGGTTTTGGCTACCGATTATATAAGGGCATATTGGCCATTTCGAAAAATCGAAGATAAGGGGTAGCTTAGATTTACGTTTGGGTGACCTTTTTTGTCTTTTAGTGTCGCCCCTAATTCTTTCGGGGTCGCCCCTAAAAATGCAAGGATCCTAAAACGAAACCATTAATTTGTTTTTATGATTAGCATGGCTACAATAAATACAAAGAGTATGATGTACTACACAATCAAATGAGATGAAAATTACAAGAATTCCATGCCTTTTATTCTCTATCCCAACCCTAATTTTTGCCTTTTGCCTATTATAAAATAATTTTGCTTCCCCATTGGAGATTTTCTGGCTCCGCCACACCCGTGGCTCGCACACTAAATTCCCAAATTCAAATGTGGGCATAGCCATTTTTTTTGGTTTCACCTATTTGCCACCCACATTTTTCCTATTTGCCACCTCTGTCAGAATTTCCAAACTAGTTTTACATTTAATTCTTTCCATTACCTATTTACCACCCATAAAAAGTCAAATTAGTTTTGACTAGTTATAACTACCGTTATTTGTCTTCTTCTTTTCAATTATATTCCTTTCGTTAAAACTACTAACCTTTGTTCAAACCAAACTAATACTCTTCATCTTGGAAGCTCCAAAGATTAAATTATCCCTCTTGTAAAATCCTTTCAACACACAAGACCGTGAAGAGTTTTAAACTCGATGGTTTATGAAGACCATTGATATTAGAAATGTGCGCAAGAACAAACGTTCATGAATGTGTTTTAAAACGGCAACCTTAGCGTTTCAAGTTTTGTAGTCTCTATCCCCCAATTACTTGTTCTTTTTTTTGGTTTCACTCTATTTGCCACCCACATTTTCTCCCATTTGCTGGACGATTAAGATTTCCCGACTCTTTAAATCGGAGGACTAGATTGAGACGCAAATGATTTAAAACAAATCTGAAGCGTTTCAATCTGATTTCGACTACAAAAACCAAAAAAAAAGAAAAAAATAATCAAATGTAGACCACTAATCGGGCAAAACAAAACGACTAAAATTCTGATACCTTAATTTTAATTCATTCACACGCAAAATTACTACAAATATTAACTGTTAGTCGATTTGTGAAAAGAAAATCGTCGTTCATAATCGGACGACATGTCCACCTGAATTATGAGAAACAAGTACAAGGTAGTCGTTCAAAATAACGACTCATCACAATACTACTAACAAAATCAAATTTAACCATGAATTTTCATACATAATCACACATACAAAAAGTTAGGGTTCGGTATTTTATCTCCTTCTGGGGTTTGGTATGGCCTAAACATTACGAACTTTCTTTTAAGATTTTTTTTGATATACTGTACAATCTACAGATTGGAAGCAAAAAGTAAAGAAGGTGTAGTCGGTGGGTGGACTAGATATGGAGTAGAAGAAGGGGGCAGACGGTGTGAACTAGAGATGGAGGAGAAGAAATTTGATCTGTAACTTTGTTTTCTTGGTTCATTTGTTGGGTGGTTTTATGGGTGGGTCCAAACATCAAGTCAAGAGGTAGCATTTAGGATATAAGTAACAATATGTGAGTGGCATATAAGATAAATAGGGGTGGCAATTAATGCGAGTGGCAAATAGGAAAAGTGTGGGTGGTAAATAGGTGGAACCTTTTTTTTTACTAGTTTGATTGAACTTTGGCTTTTGATATCATCGTGTTATGTTATATATAGTGGTACCAGTTATTACGTATTCCCAGATGAGAAAACGATCAAAACCCAAAACTTCAAGTCTTCTTCTCTTTATTCGAGTCTCCCCCTTTCTCTGCAACCAAAGAGTCAAGACGTTGAAAATTGAAATGCAACATACAGTACTAGGATTTAAGTGGGCTGGGAGGCAGTGAGACCGGCCCATCTGGTTGCTTCCCAGGGGCGGGACCGGCACTTTTCTCAAACTAGTACAGCATTAAAATGGAAAATAAAAAAACACTGCGGTTTGAAGAACATATGCCTACTCACTCACTGTATCAAAGGAAAGGAATCCAAAATCTGAAACAAAAATTGGAAATGAAATTAAAGAAACAAGAAATCCCTTCAAGGGTCACCAAGGTTTTGAGCTCTCCCCTCTTCTCATTTGTTTGCTTCATTTTTTGTATTAACCAAAGTTTCTTAGTGTTCTCTCTGATTAATGTTTATTTGGTTTTAGGGTTCATATTTGAACAATCAAACTAGTTTTTCCACTTTTTTTAGTTAAAATTTAATCACATAACATTTAGAAAATATGGGGTTTTAATCTCTACAAGTATTTTTGAGGACCTAAATGCTAACCCCAATTTTGTAATTTGATTATCTCTAGTCTCTTGGATTTGGTTATAGTAAATTGAATCACCATAATTCGTTTTCAGGATTTGAAAAGGCAAACTCCTTTTATTATTGAATCGGTAGTCACCAATTCTTTCAAGAAGAAATCAAGGTCAGTGCATGTTTGGTACAATTTATTTTATTTTTAATTATTTTGTTTATGTTTTGGTTTAGTTTCTTAAGGATGAAATGTTGTCTTTGTTAAGGGGACTATTGCCCATGATAGGTAAGCCTAAATCAGCAGTACTTGATAGAGCTGAAGAAATCCAAACCGGTTTGAATCCAAATTACCCTAGCTTCATCAAACAGCTGCTCCGTTCACATGTCAGTGGGTCTTTTTGGCTGGTAATTACGAATTTCCATCTAAAATTTCCATCTAATTAACAAATTTTAGAATTCAGAACGAAATTGTGTTAGTGACATCAGTTTGCCTATTAAACAGAAACTTCCAACGGAATTCTGCATTCCGAATCTACCAAGAAAGAACATTCTTCTTACTTTGTTGGATGAACAAGGGGATGAATACACGGTCAAATGCCTTGCTCCAAGGTTCTCACTAAGTGCTGGATGGTCAAGGTTTGCCACTGCACACAAGTTAGTTGAGGGAGATGCCTTGGTTTTCCATTTACTCGAGGCCTATAAATTCAAGGTGATCATTATTTGGTCTGTTATTTTAATTTGCCTTCCAATTGGTTCCTTGATAAAACATGTCACAGATTTTTCCTTATCCTGTTATCCTTGCAAACTTTGTTAATATGCATCCTGATTTCTGTTAGATGAATCTGTTCCATCCTATGTTTAACACGATTATTACTGTTGGCAATTAGTATAGCATACATTGTCTAAACTCTGTGTAGCATTCTGATTTAGAGCAATTGGTTTAACATTTTTTAAGTTTCTTTCTCCCAATTTATAGGTTTTTGTGGTCAGAGCATGCGGTTTGGCAGATGTTGACCTTCCTTGTGATCTTCCAAGCAGTGATATTCCTCCACAAGAGAGTCTCCGAGGTAGTTTCTACGTCTCCCCTCATTCTGCTCACTAGTCCTTTCTTCCCCTGTGTTCTCAGATTGTTTTGATTCTAAGTGCCTTCACTCTTTCTTTTCTTGGATTTTGAGTTGAAAAGATGCCGCGGATGCTACTGAAAGGAAAATAACTAAAACAAGCACAGGAAAGTACCTAACATCTCATTCTGGAGTCCCTATTCCTGGAGAGGATCAACATATGGTTCCCCCGTCAACTTGTGGTAAAGCAACGAATGCAACTAATGGAACTCCTGCAGAAAACCACACAGAATCTCATCCTTCGATCCCTTTCCTCAATACTAAGCTTGAACAACATGAAGAACAAACTAGTGTTGGGTCAACGGAGACGGAATTCTCCGTAAGTGTAAGAGTTGCGGAGACAATTGCTGGGATTCAGGACTTCGTGAATTTGGATGGTTTCACAATAGTAGTTGACGGCATGCTTATAGATCCCGAGATATCTGAAGATGTTCGCACTAAATACTACGAGCTCTGCTGCAGTCAGAAATCTTATCTTCATAAACATCTTATCGAGGGACTAAACCGTAGAATCATTGCCGAAATCATCTCCGAAATAGTAAATATTGGGGATGCCATCAGATCTAGCAGTAAGCTCAGTACTCCGAAGGATAAATTTAAAGCATGGGAGAAGAGCTTGAAATCTTGCAAACACATGGGGATGGATGTCGAGTTCTTGCTTGCTCGTGTGTCCATACTTCTGCAACAATCTTCAGCATTTGATTACAATGCTGCAGTGATGGAAGAGAACCGTCTGGAAGAGGAGATAGCAGCTCGCCAAGTAAAAATTCTTGAATTAAGAAATGACTGGGTGAGACTGGAAAGACAACTAAGAAATCTGAAAAGCAACAGGGAGAAGCACGAATCAGCATTCCAAAGTATCATAAACTCTCCTTGGTGATTTTACTTGGCTGGCATGGGGTTTCTCAAGCTCTTGACTAGCTTGTGGGATTACATGGGTACGCATGATAAAGGTACAGAACGTAAATTCCATCTGTTTTGTGGCTCATCATGTTTTGTGCAACTGTTGGCGCCAAGTCTTAACTGGGAGCACCTTCCGGTTGGACTTCCTATGTTCGGCACCCCCTTGTGTAGTTGAAGAGCCTCAATGATTGTTCCAAGTGTCTGTAATTAGTAAATACAAATGAAAGCGCCTTAAAATTAGTCTTTTACAAGTGTTGTTCGTTTAGGAATGCTAAAACTGCAGTGCTCGTGGGCTGTCTATTTGGATGGTAAACTTACGCTATAATATAAATTTTTGTGTGGCTTTAACAACAAATGTCTGGGTGGTGTAGTTGGTTATCACGTTTGCCTCACACGCAAAAGGTCCCCAGTTCGAACCTGGGCTTAGACACAATTGTTTTTTGTTATTTCTTTTTTGTTGCCCCAAAATCAATCGTTCTTTAATGGGCTTTTATAAAGGGGTGCCATTACTAGCGAGGGTGATACCAATCCATATAAGACAAATCATGCTTATCTAGATGATTTTATTGCAAAGCAGTTATTGCATTCCATGAATAATTCAAGGCGCCAAGGATATGATGTGGTCGGGTTACATATTTCAAGTATGTGGTCCTCTTAGTTTTGTGACATCTACTGATTAAAAACTGCCCCCCAAATCCTTGTCAACATTTCACATTTTGAGAAAAAATAGGGAGTTAAGAAAAAATTAGTTACACTTTCAGGTATTTAACTGTTTTAAGACTTTATTTTCTTCTTTATAGTAGGTGGCACAAAACTAAGAGGGTCACATACTTGAAGTATGTGGCCCGACCACATCGTAGCCGCACCGAATTCAATGGTTGTTGATGGAGTTTTTGGTTTGAAGGGGGACATGGCTAAAATGTATGACAGAGTTAACTGGACCAGTTCGAACCTAGGCTTAGACACAAAAATTATTTTTTTAAAATTATTTTTATTTATTTCCTAATAATTTTACTAATATATATGAACAAAATAGTTTTGACTCGTACAAAGCTTTTGGTTGGTAGCCTAGTCGCAAGCTGGGCTCCAACTCCTCTTTGAATAGCGATGCCTAATCTATGAAAAATAAAACTGCCCAAACCACTACTAGCGTCGTTACTAACTAGACAATTCTTTAGACGCTTAAAAAAACACAAAGTATCACCACCGAGTTCTCCTAAAGCGGAAAAAGCTTGAACGCCCAGGCCATATCCAAGTGACACACTTGTCCAGATATTTAATACACTTACTTGAGATCGCACTAGAAATAGATTTTCCTAGGACAAAAGAGCGAATGCCTTCAGCAAAATCAATCGTTCTTTAACAGGCTGAAGCCTTATCTAGATGATTTTATTGCAAAGGAGTTATTGCATTCCATGAATAATTCAAGGGCTGTTAATGGAGTTTTTGCTTTGAAGGTGGACATGGCTAAAGCGTATGACATAGTTAACTGAAATTTTTTGGGAGATATGCTTGGAATCATGGGTGTATCTGGTACTGCTCATTCTCTTAACATGGCTTGCGTTTCTACTGCATCTTTCTCTATTAACTTAAATGGGTCTCCTCAAGGTTTTTTTAAGAGTGAAAGGGGTATTTGTCAGGGTTGTCCTTTATCTTCTACATTGTTCATCATTTGCTCTCTGGGTTTATCTCTTCTTATGCACCAATATGAAATCCAGGGTCTTTATCAGGGTCATAAATTAAATAGATGGGCACCTACATTAACACACTTGATGTTTGCTGACGATTTGTTCTTTTTTGGTAAAAATACGAGAACAAATGTGAAGAATCTGATGAAGCTGTTAAAGGAGTATGCGGATATATCTGGTCAACAAATCAATTATGATAAATTTGCGATACACTTTAGTAAAGGTATTCTAGTTTTGAAAAAACAGACAACAATACAAGACTTGGGGGTGAGAGAGATGACTGTAGAAAATAAATTTCTGGGAATTTATCCTTTAAAGACTATAAAATATGAAAAAGGAATTTGAGGATATAAAAAAGAATTGGGGGATATAAGAAAAGGACAAAAACTGGATCCAGATATCAATTCGGGGTCACCCCTTATCTAAGTATTTTTTTAAATCCTAATCTACCCCTCACTAATCAGGTTTAGTGGTTAATAATAATTATTAAAAATCTTAAGTATTTGTTAAATGATTAGTGTGTATTTGTATTTGGGTGAATGAGATGAGAGTAGAAAGATGGAAAAAAATTTGAGAGGGAACTTTTTTTGGTGAAAGTGGAGGATGATTGTGAAGAGAGAATTGCTGCTAAGAGGTTGAAAATTTGATTTTTTTTCTTTGAATCCACCATTGCTGCAGCCGAAATAGCTCGAAACCGGCATTGTATTCAACCTAAAAAACCATGCCGACATTTGTTGGAAATTTTCATAAATGTTTGATCTTCAAAACCTATTTATTTTGGTTTTAATCACCCCTTTCTTAAACACGATCGGTTAATTCTCAAGCATGCTTCAGTACCCTATGCCGACATAGTATGTTGCTTAAATTTCTATGCCGGCACATGATGAAAAGTATCCAGGAAACTTCAATTTTTTTTCACTTGACTACCGGCATGATAGATTTCTATCGTGCATGCCGACACTTAGTTACGACATTGAATGTTAGTTACCAAGCATGCCGGCACCATTTTCCGGCATGGTTCTTCACCAATTCCGGCATGGTCTTCATCACTTCCAGCGATGTAAAAAAATATTCCGTTTTGATTTTTTTTCTGGTTTTAATCAGTCCACTTCCGGCACAATTAGTTAATTCTCGAGCATGCCGGCACCGGTTTCCAGCGTAGTATGTTACTTTAATTTTTATGCCGGCACATGATGTAAAGTATCCAGAAAGTTGAATTTTCTTTTTCACTTGACTACCGGCATTGATAGATTTCTATTGAGCATGCCGTACTTAGTTCTGACATTGAATGTTAGTTACCAAGCATGTCGGCACCAGTTTCCGGCATGGTCTTCATCAATTCCGGCATAGTCTTCATCACTTGCAGCATGATCTTCATCACTTCCGAATTAAAAAAAAAATCGTTTCCAAAGTGAGGAGCCGGCAGAGAAGGAGAAGAGAATTTGAAAGAGAGTGGGGAGAGTTTAGAATTTGAAAGGGAATGGGGAATATTTGGGTTTCAAAGCTCTAACCCTGAAAGAGATTAATAAGAAGTGGAGATGGAAATGGGGGATATGATTTTGTTTTTTTGATTTTAAGTTTTTTGATTTTTATTTTGAAGGGAGGATATTTTAGTATTTTTGCACCACAAAACCACCCCTTAGCAGACACCATGGGTTGGGAGAAGTAATCAATATCCCCCAATTCTTTTTTATATCCCCCAATTTCGCGTTCTAAAATATCTAGTAAACCTTCAACTATTCCTATTTATTTCATGGGTTACTGCTTACTGCCTAAGGGTGTAACTCAAGAAATCGAAAGGATTCAACGGAGTTTCTGGTGGGGGCATTCGCCGGAGGATAGAAACTACACTTCCTAAATTGGAATAAAATGGAACTTAGAAAGGAGTTTGGAGGTCTTGATATTAAAAACATTGAGATGATGAATATTGCACTCATATGCAAGCTTGTTTAGAGATTCTTGGAAAATGAAGAGGCTATGTGGGTTAAACTTATGAGTGCTAAATATATTCCTCAAGACTACTTCTGGACGGTGGAGAAACCGGAAAAATGTCCAGCTACTTGGAGTAGCATGTTGGATATCAGACAGTTACTTGAAAATAAAATCTTCTGGCAGGTTTCAGATGGAAAAAAATTAATATTTGGGGGTGATCCATGGCTTCACCAGCAATTACATCATCTCATCGTTCAACCTTCATTATTACCTGAAAGCATCAACAAAGTTTCTGACTTGATTGATTCAAATACAAGATCATGGAAAACTAATCTTCTTAACGAAATTTTCCCTCCGGAAACGACTCAATGTATTAATTTTATCTACTTAAGTGCAGAAAAAATTTCAGAAGATACTTTAACTTGGTCATGTACCCCATCTGGTAAATTCTCAACTAAATCATGTTATCATATGTTGATTAATAATGCTAATTCATCTTCTAGAATAAGTGCCTTTCCATGAAAGAAATTCTGGTCATTCAAGCACATTATGCCAAAAATACAGATTTTTATTTGGAAGGTCATTCACAATGGTATCGCATTTAAAAGCAATATACACAGGTTTGTTTCTACTATTGAAATTGCTTGTTCATTTTGTCATCAAGAAGAGGAAACTACTTCCCATCTCCTTGTTGATTGTCCAAGATCGAGAATTGTCTTTGAGAAAGCTGGTTTAAACTTCAGTGATGTCTTGCCGTATTCTCATATCTGACTGGATAGATGCTGATCTTCGCAATGATTTTATAAAGAAGCTATGCATAATGTGGAATTTATTGAAACTGAGAAACGACATTACACTACACCAAATTTCCGGAATCGTAACAGGCATTCGTAACGGCTTATGGGCCGTTACAAATTTTCCGTTACAAATGGCCGTTACAAAAAATTCATAACAGGTTGGAGCCGTTACTAAGTTTTTAAAAATTCGTAACAGGGCTAAGCCGTTACAAAACTTTTTTTTAGGCGTGCCAGTCACACGCTTGGTCACACTTGGGTGGTAACACCTTGAGTACGTGCGTGTGCCATTCATATGCGTGATATTTTGTTTCATCTACACCGTTTATGCCTAAACTAATATCTCTACCCTTCATTTTATTCTCGAGATGCGTCTTAATCATAAATTTTTTATCAAACCCTAAGTCCTATCTTTCGAAGGAATTTCATTTCTTTTTTTCTTCGTCAAAAATCTCGAACCAGAGAAGAGAAAAACAACTCTTTCCCTTCCCAGTTTCTTCCTTCGATCTCTCGATCAAACCTCCTGCTCTTCTCTTCTTTTTTGTTTTATCTCTTCCTTTTATCTGCTTGTCTTGTACAAAGCGAGATAGAGAAGGTAGAAATTAGGGTTTCAATCTCTATGTTATGAAAATCTGAATCGATGGCGATTGATGAATTTCAGAGAAATTAGGGTTGGATTTCTGTGAAAAGGATCATGGTTCCTCTTCACTTCAAGGTATTGATAAATCTAAATAGCTATTATCTTTCTTCTAAGGATAGAAATTCGATATATAGGGTTTTTTTTCTTCATGTTTTGAATCTTAATCTTCGTTTTCTTCTTTATTTTTTGATGATTGGTGAAGCAGATGTAAGAGAGGGGTGTTGTGATGGATAAATTCTGATGCTGTGAAGAACATAGGATTAGAAGTCTGATTTCTTCTACTGATTCATGGCAAGAAAGAAATGAAGAACTAAATATTAAATAGGGATTTTATTGGTGATTGAGTTAAAGAGATGGGTTCAATTGATTTAGGGGTTTCAACTGATTTGAATTGAGCAATTGATGATGATTCGGGTTTGTAGAATATGGATTTGTTGATCGCTCAATGTCTCTGCTAATTAACATGGATTCCGTCAATAAGGTTTTAAGTGTGGGATTTAGTGATGATTAAAATTTTACGTCTTTAAATATTCAATTGTCTATTTTTGTGAATTGTTCTGATATGTTTAATTTGAATTTTCTGTAGAGCCATATTAACCCGACGGAAATCAAGGAACTATGAGAAGTTACTGTTGCTGGATATGGATAGTTCACATTGCTTAGATAGAATTCTTACTGTGAGAAGTTGTAGCCTATTTCAATTTTATCTTTTGAATTTTCTTGAGTTCATTTTTAGTAATGTTTCTTCCATGTTAATGATATCAATTAAAGTTATGGTTTATTTACTGCAATTATTACTATTCTCAATAGATTAGTATTTTCCTCTGTTAATTGGTTTGCGGTTAGATGAAATTTTGTTGTTCATATTTGGCGCCGAATGTGGCGGTTGTTTTGGTAGAATCAGGAGTTGGGTATATTTTGTGGAAGTGAATGGTTTATGCCTGTTTCCTTTTACAGTGCCGAATTGAATTGCATGTAGTGGATTTACGATGGTGACAATGGCTGTTGTAGAGGGAAATGATGAGCATCAGGGGAGTGGGAGTTTGGGTGTGAAAGATGGTGTAAAACCTTGTGTTCTATGAATGAGACTGCAGGACCCTTTTGTTTACAAACTTGTCATGTGGTTGTTTATTGTAGTGGTATACTGGTAATGTGTTGTGTGTGCGTCAGTGTATTGTTTGCTATTTTGTTTTTATGTTTAGGTGGATGGAGTTGGAAGCACAGTTCCTGCTATAGATGATGAGGTTATGGAGGTTGATGACTTGCTGCTTTCAGAGGATAACAACGAATTGCCTTTAGATGCTGATGGGTGTGTACTTAAAGATGGACGTCCCTGTGAGGAATAACATAAATCGAGCAGAAGGTAGACAATTTTTTGTATTTGATGTTAATTTTGTATCCTCTAATATGGTGTTATATGTGTTAATTGTATCATGGGGTAGTGTAGAGATTTCGTTTATAGGTGATTGCATGTGATGGTTTACTGTTATATTAAGTGGACCCAAGAAATCCAGAGAAACATTGTGTACATGGAGCCTTGAAAATGTCAATTTTTTTGTTAATTTGATCTGAACTTTTCTTCCACTCTTTGGTAACACATATAATATTGCACAACCACGATTCATGTTTTTCTTATAATTTTGGTTACCAAAATGGTTGAGGCTCACAACTTTCTCTTTTTTCGGGGTTACTTTGGGATTGATAAACAAATACACAAAATTGGATTTGCATCAATTAGGAAATTGTTGGGCAACAATTCGCAGATGATGTGATTGTAAAATGGCACTATGGCAGGAGGTTTTCTTTGATCCTATCCGCTGCTTCCATCATTAGACTCAATTTTGTGGGAGGTTACATTAGATGATGTGATTGTAAATGGCATTATGGCAAGATGTTTTCTTTGATCCTCCCTAATTACCATAATTTCCTTTAATTGCTTAGCCTGCCTTGAAGGATTGAACAAATTGATTTTATTATTTAGTCATTCATTCTTTTATTTGTTTGTTGCTTGCAATTTCTTTCGGATTAGGTCTAAAAATCAAGAAGTTGCATAAACAGTTAAGAAATCTAAGAAAACTATTATTGGTTATATGTGCAGACTTTGGATTGGTTATATGTGTAGGCTTTGGATTGATCGAGTTAATAGGATTTTTGGTTCTCTTTGATCTGATCAGAGTCATCCGACGGAGCACGGGTAAAGTGACTACTGCACTATAAAATAACGATCCACTGAATTCTGAATCTTTACATCGTTTGATGAGTCGTGATTTTTTCCAGATATGACGTTATTATTTTAAGAACTGATATATATGTTCTTTGTTTGCTTTAATCATTTTGCTTCCCAACCATGTTCTAGGTTTTCTGCGGCACTCGCATCACCGAAAGAACTTCTGCAGACAGAATTATTATCTTCAGTTATGTGGTTCATTCTTGGCTGCAAGTAAATTCTTTGGCTTACGTTACATAGATGTTAAGCAGTATCCATAAGGAGTGTCTTTTACCTAGTGTTCCTCATTATGGAAAGGAAATACGGGTAAAGGACGAAAAATTCTGTGAGGTTGAATGCACTTGTGAGGTATAATTTTATTTCAGTTTCTCATCAGAAGGGCACTCTCCTTGCACATGCTTGATGTGGGAACTTTGGGTTAAGAAATGTAGGGATGAATCGAGAGAGATGTTAAGCTGGATTACAACAACACAAAGTCTTGCTCGAAGACGAAGTGCTACGAAAATAAGAAGACACTTGGATAAGGTATGGATAATTAGTTTTCCCATCTTTCCTCCTATTTCCCACTCCAGGTTTGCGCAGTATCGATGAACAATTTTAAGATTACAGGATCATAAGATAATCCAGGGTTTTGGTTTTATAGCTCGAGTTATTTTGTTTGATTGGACCTTGTTGGTGTATATAATGTATTGTTAGTTTTGTTATCAGCTAGTTCAGCTGCCTAATCTATAACGAATAGTTTAACAATGAAGTCGTGCTCTTCCGGACGTGATCAGTCATCTCAGTCTGATGACAGTGGAGCTGATGAGCAGCAACAAGAGTCTGAAATTCATTACCAACATCATTTGATGCACTGAATCTTACATCCTGGCGTGGCATCATCCTGGGTGGAGTATATGATGCCTCCTAACTATGAAGTCGGACATGCTGTGGGACAAGCATATCCTTACCCAGATCTGTACTACAGAAGTTTTTGCATGTGAAGTTGGACCATGTTGAATAGCCTGATAAGTATATCAGTTGAGATGTATCAGTTGGTGGAAAAAGCTGCTTCTTCATGGATGTTCTTTTTACTTGGACACATGAAGAACAGATGGAGCCAAGAATGCTTCCATTATTAAACATAAAAATTTGCTTCTCTAGTTTCCATTGCATGTCTATCTGACTACGTTTTGGTGTTATAGAGAGTCTTTGGTGCGCTTTAGGAGGACCAGTAAACTACATATACAAGGAGTTTTTGACAGATCCTCTTTAAGAATTTTCACTTGATGTTGCACAAGCTCAATTATGTATTTAATCTTTATTTCATAATTATATAAATCTATAAGGCGTTGTTGAGGGTTGAGCTATTTAAAATCTAAGATTTACCAATAGACCACACTTTCTAGTGATATCGGTAACTTTCCAATGACACCACACATTTTGGGTCTTATATATTGTTTTCTTAGTAATGAGATCCGTGACCTATATTTGACAGGAAATTTCGACGAATGCTAAAGTGAAGGGCCCCTGCTTGAGGTGAGTCACTGAAGCTATTAAATGAATTTCCATATTTATCCCGAATTTGCTGCTTTAAATTTTAATGTATACATGTTCTGCTAGTTGACAACTTTAGCAGTGCAACCTTTGAGTTTTCAGCAGTTTTGTCTCGCATTGAACATTTAGGCATTACATGACATGAAAATTGGAAATAAAGAAATACAATAGGGACTTTCATATGGATCTTAGTGGATCTTAGTGTTCTGCAACTGCCTTACAATTTAGAGTCTGGGCCACTCATGGGGGATGAGGTTTTTGAAACGTTTAGATTCCATAACATCATAAGCCTTCACCATAAAACAGGCTTTTAATCCTAAATATGTTTATGCACAATTAGAATGGTTGTACTGGTAAGTTAATGTTGAATACTTGTGTATAATGGAAGATAAACACAATAGTTATGTCTAAATGTGTGTTTGTTATAGATCTGTGAGTATAATGGAAGTGTAATTGCTGCTATGGTTTTGTTATGGTTTTCTTTAACACTTTTCTATTTTGGGCATTACTTGGATGCTTCAGTTGTTTGATTCAATTTACTTTCATGGTTTTGCCTTGAAGTTCAGTGAGCTTCTTAAATACATCCATGGGTATTCAACAATGTTGCTGAAATTCTGGATGATGGTTCCGCACATGTATGCTTTTCTTTGGTACTTAGAGGAATTTGATACTTAGAGAAATTTGGTACTTAGAGGAATTTGATACTTAAAGAAATTTCAGTTTCTTTGTTATATGTTCAGTTTCTTTGTTATATGAACCTGAGATGAATTGAATGAATGTTCTTTTGCATAGATTGAAGAAATTGTTGTTGAGTGTGGTCATGAATGTATTGAATTTAGAATTCCGGCTTATTTCCGGCAGAATAATTACTGCCGGTCAGCCTTGACCTGGTCAAAATTAGTCAATATTGACCAATTTTGACCAGGTCAAGGTTGACCGACAATAATTTTTTTGCTGTTACAAAAAAGTTCGTAACGGCTCTGAGCTGTTACAACATCCCTGTTGAAAAAATTCGTGAACGCCCCGAGCCGTTACCACGTGGCAAATTCGTAGCGGCTCAAGCTCGTTACGAGAGCCGCTACAAAAAAATTGTAACGGCCACAAAGCCGTTACAAAAAAAATGTAACACCCACTTTTGCAACAAAGCAGGCCGTTACAACCCGTTTTGTAATCGCCAGTTCTCGTTATCCTGCAATTTGGTGTAGTGATATATTCTGTAATTCTAATTTCTCAGAAGATTTGGTTCTCAAAAATGCTTTACAGGACTTTGATTTATCTATAATAGATGGTGAAAATGATAGAAGTATGGATGCTCCAGCTTCTCATAATCATATTTGTTCACCAGCTCAATATCCTTACATGAAAATCAATGTGGAGCATTAGGTCTGTAACTCTAGAGATTAGAGATTCTATATCTTCCTTTGATGATGTAAAGTTTGTGTCTGTTTCAAAGAGTGCAAACAATATGGCTCATCTCTTATGTCAATATGTTATGCATAATTCTGTAAATAGGTGGTGGGATTTTGATTCTCCACCTCTTTGTATCTCCAACCTCATTATTTGAGGTAGTTTAATAAAGTGGCCTCTTTAGAGACCTTTTCCCTTCAAAAGAAAAAAAAAAACGCCATGGTTTGTGGGGCCTATTATTGTATTGTGTCTCTGTGTGGTTTTAATTTTGTCTAAAAACTCAGTTCATTAAGATTTTTTGTCCCAAAATAAATCATTCATTGGAAAAAAATTAAAACCGCCGAGACACATTAGGGGATCCCACACCGGTGAATTTGCAGGGGGCATGGTTTGTAGGGCCTATTATTGTGTTTGTGCGGTTTTAATTTTGTCTAAAAACTCGGTTCATTAAGAATTTTTGCCCCAAAATCAATCTAACTAAACAAACAGTGACGTGTTTGGACCAATCACGGTGTTTAAGTTATAATGGTACCACCAGTTACGTGTTCCCAGGTGAGAAAACAATCAACAATACCAAAACTCCAAGTCTTCTTTCTTCTTCTCTTTATTCGAGTCTCTCCTTTCTCCGCAACCAAGAAAAACACAATACAATAAACTAAAAATATATGCAGCACGAATATTTTTAACCCGTCTTGAATCAAGTAGTTAGGTTTGATTTAATATATTGTAGATTGATCATCTCTTGTTATAAGTAATTAAGTTTCGTTTTTTAGGGAAATAAAAAGAGATTTTGAAATGAAAGAAAAACTTATGTCCATGAAAAAAAATCTTGTGAATTAGCTAGGTATCAGAATATGTTGGAAAACAAGGGTTGTGAAAGAAAAAGTATATGATAAAGAAAATATTTGAAAAAGTTCTTGTTTAGAAGCGAAAATTAAAATGAGGAAAAATTATGAAGATGTTTTGTTCAAAATATGTAAAGAGATTCTGATATTTTGCTAAATTTTTCTCTTTCAGCTGCTTAATATCCTTCAAGAAATAAAAAACTTGAGTGAGATGCAAATATCATTTTCATAATATTTAGGGTTATCTAAGATCATGCAGTTTATAAGCCTTAGGAAACCCTAACCTTGCAAGCCGAGTAGACTAACTGTAAAAGAACGGGGAGTGTATGTTAGAGATATTGTGGTGAAATATAAAATCATGTCAAGCGTTCCAATTCCTGAAAAGATTCTTAATGAAATAATGCAACCTATTCAGTTTCTAACTTTAACAATAAAATTTGATTTAGGTTTTGATTTTTGAAGTTGCCAGAGTGAAGATTACAATAAGTAGAAGAAACATGGTTGCGGGGAAGGATAGGATCAGTGTGTCGACATATCTACTTGTTTATCATATTTTTACATTCCTTTCCGATAAAATGTGTAGTTTCTACAAGTGCTTTGTCTAAAATATGGAAAGACTTGTGGATCTTTTGCTCCTGTTATTGAGATTCACCAATGGTGTCGCTCAGTATGTAGCTATTACTCAACACTCAGGCATGATGACACTTTAAGACTGGTGAATTTTATAGATAAAATGCTACTGATGCCTAATACAGCTGAATTTTCTATTGATATTATGCCTACTATTAAGAAATTTCATCTCGAGTATTGTTGTTATCATTCTGAGGAGGATAAACTCTTTGATAAAATAGAGTTTCACGATGGACATTGGTATACCTTGCAAGTTACCACTCAAATCAATTTCAATCTCTAGGTGCGTATGCAAACATTGGTACACTTTGCAAGTCTATTTTCAAGGTTAGTTAGGCCCATAGACCTTCAACAGAAATGGTGTGGATATTGATCAATTAACAATAATGAAGGTGTGTTGATGATATTGAATGTTTTAATGATGTTTGATGGATACATTCAAGAAGGGTACTAAGCTTTGAATGTGTCATGCGTTCAAATATAAGATGTTTTTGTATTTTGAGATTTGTAATACTCTAACAGTTAAGATGCACCAAGATTTGGTCTTTGAAAAAAGATGTGACTAACCCTAATATCCAGGAAAGTTAACATGTTTAAAATACATTTAAATAATATACCACGCGTTAAGTTTTAAACATATCACATGTTCAAATAACATATGTTTTTGTGCTTTGAGATTTTCATATGTATTATTAAAATATGCTTGGTTTATAGGAAAAACTCAAAAACATGTGAGGTGACAAATCCTCCTATTTAGGAAAGTTAACTTGTTTAAATTTGTGCGATTAAAAGCAAGAGTTAAAATACAACAATTTAGGACTAATGTTAGTGGTCAAATTAGTGGGTGAAGTGTTTTTTTTTACACGAGTCTTTAGTAATCCTATAAGAGCATCTCAATACCGGTTGCTAAAAATCTTATATGGAGGTATTATTTAGACTTTTATTTCTTCTCATTATCTTCTTAGCAGAATCATGAAAGAGTTTGGTATTTTTTCCCTCTAGCTTTACCATGTTGAACATTCTTCTTAGCTCTCTGATAGCTGAACCTCTAGAGTCATCAAACTTGTGCTTGGTGATCCATTCAAGTTGTTTATGTTTTCCACATGATTTGATTTAATGTTATCTTAGACAGCTTTGTTCCACAACGTTTGACTCTTGCTTTAACATCCTTCATCTTCTCATCTATTGTAAATGCAGAAGATCTAGAGTGCCTTTTCCTCAAACATTCAAAAATTATAGCTTTGTACTCCTGATGATCTAACCAAAGAACTTGAAAGGGATTTGACAAGAATTTCAGTTTGAGTTATTATTTAGGAGGATATAGTTATGGTCAAAGCCAATAGATGAAAGATTATAGATTGTAGAGTTTTGGGTATATGGTAAGCCAGCTATCAGAAGCAAGACCTCTGTACAGTCTTTACTTGGCTAGAAAGAAAACTAAGAAATTTGAAAAGAAACAAATAGAAGCACGAATCAACATTCTAAAGTATCGTAAACTCTCCTTGGTGATTTTACTTGGCTGGCATTGGGTACAGTTCTGTTCCCAAGATCTTCACTAGCTTGTGGGCAGAGCCGGGCCTGAGGGTGTGCAGGAGATGCGATGCATATGGCCCATCTCAGGCCAAGGCCTTTTTTCAAGCACAAATATTAAGCCCAGTCGTGACATATTTATGACTTATCTCTCATGTACATGTTCACTTCGGTCTTCTTTCTATTCTTATTTCTTCCTTCCTATCTAAAGTGAAAATTTTCTTAAAAATCCCCAATTTCACCTTAATTAGGTTTCAAGCCTGGCTTCCGAGTATTGTCTAGGCATAATGAAAATGCCTTGGACTTAGGCCGCTCCAAGCCTATCGCCATTCCCTTACTCTGATTACCAATGTAGCTTACTCTATTGGCCATGTCCAATTCCGCAGCTGGAACATATACCAACTCTACGTAGCTTGATAGGTAGTATGGTATTGTTCTTTATGCTTACGGTATAGTATAAATTTTGGTGTGGCATTAACAACAGTGTCTGGGTGGTGTAGTTGGTTATCACGTTTGCCTCACACGCAAAAGGTCCCCAGTTCGAACCTGGGCTTAGACACAAGCATTTTTTTATTATTTTTTTTCATTGCCCCAAAACTAGTGACGTGTTTGGCCCAATCACCGTCCTAGTGGTACCACCGGTTTATTACGTGTTCCCAGGTGAAAGAGAAAACAAACAAATACCAAAACTCCAAGTCTTCTTCTTTCTTCATCTTCTCGTATTCGTTCTCTTTATTCGAGTTTCTCTGCAACCAAGAAAACCAATAATACAAGCAAAAATATAAATATCATCATCTGATTTCTTGTTTCCATCAAGATTATTTTTACTATTTTTAGGAATTTTTATTTTCTCTGAAGAAGAAGAAGATACAGATTCAAGATGGATTGGGGTTCAGTAACAGCAGAAGATCTGATGGATGCGTTAAGAGAAGTAGATTGGTCATCACCACCTCGTCCTCTCACTGAATTCTTCTCTAGATTCACACTCCCCCGATCTTATACCAAATGGAATTCGCGTATCAAATGCAATCTCTACTAGTAAGTATTCTGATTTCGCCCTTTTTTTCATTCTATAAAACCCTAATTTTATTTTTTTAATTTTCATCAAAATTGATTTTCTAATTTTTATTTGAATTGTTAATATCTGCTGCAGCTACAGGACTAATTACTTCCTCATGATCATCTTCATTCTTGGTTAGCTACTGAATTACTCTTAATTTATTTTTTTTATCGTTTTTTTTCCTTCTTAAAATTGAGTTAGGGTTTTCATCAATGTTTTCTTTACTGCAGGGATGGGATTTCTTAGGAGACCACTTGCTATTGTTGCTGCTCTCACGACTGCCATTAGCATCGCTTTCCTCAATGATAGGTTGGTATCATCATTTTTTCTCCTAATTCTTCCATTCCTACATATAATTGACATGCTATTTCTGTTTATTGTCGACTGTGGTCTAGCTGTGTAATCAGAGTATGTGTTGTCCTATCTTGTGGTGTAATAGTGACACTAGTGTGGGTTTATTGATTGCAGCTTTGCAGTTACTTTTAATGAGAAGGTGACTAGAACTGTGAGACAGTTCTCTCCACATATGGCTGCAAAGATGAGGCCACCTATTACGTAAGTCATAATATACACTACGCATCATTTACCTTCTGTAGTGTGTGTAGTTTCATAACGTAATTGAGCTGTTTGTTAAGTTTGGAATGTTGTTGTGTGTTAATTGTAGTCCTGTTATTCGTGGGCGTCCATCGAAGAAAAGAGCTATTCATATTTGTGGAAGGCCTAGGTGGATGTTTGTGGCAGTGTTTGCTATGAGTAAGTTGAAAACTCTACTGAATTTCCTTTTGTTGTCAATTTCTTGTTGTAGAATTTTTGTTGGTTGATGTCTTTATATAACTAATTGAAATCTATTTCCCTTTGTCTCTGTAGTGAGTTTTTTCCTGTGGTTCACATCATGTAGTCTCTTAACTGTTTCGTGTGCACTGCTTATTGGCATCCTCGGTAAGTTGGAACTTAAGATATGCTTCAGTTTCTTATATTTTGATTCTTCTCTTCATTGAGTGTGTTTCCCACTTTTCCTGATTCCGAGGTATCTTTTGCAGCCACTGTTTTGCATGCAAGCTTTCGAACTCCTAACCTGAAGGCTCGCCTCAACACATTCCGCGAGGAGTTCCGTGCAGTTTGGCGCAATTATAGCGAGATGTAAATGGGTGGACCTAGTTTCAAAAATGTAAGTTGACCTCTCTTTGTGTCATAATGTGTAGGTTGATTCGCCAGTTGTTTCTGTGATGTGAGAAGGTAATTTCTTAGTTCAATACATGATTTTCACAACCCTGCAATTGTTTTGGTACCCTTCTAAGTTCGGTTCTCCTCTATGTTCGGTTACTGTTGGTAGTGGTTAGGCCTTCCTCGTCACTCTCTTGCGCTTCTTGTAGATTACAATTCATGCTCATAGTATCTTTGTACTTGAGTTTTAGAACAACGATGATCGTTGAATCATGTTAGGCAAGACATACTTACACATCTAACATGCTTTTTATCGTAAGACCCTGGACTCTGTTAATTGAGAAGTATATTTCTGAGATGACGTCAATATGTATGGTGTGTGCCTCTTCACCTTTGGAGTGAATTAGGAATCAGCAGAATCTTTAGCTGTGTAGGTAAACCAGTTATGGTGGATGAACACACTCTCAATAAGACTAGGTTGTCTTATGCTAGAGTGTGCACTGAAATTGAAATTGATAATAGCTATCCTTGTAGTGGTTTAATTTATTGTGATGGAGCTCCCAGCTGAATACCAATAGGACCCCCCTAAATGTGATAGTTACAGCACGTTTGGTCGCTATCTTTTCATTGTCCCAAGAAAGGGATTAACACTAAAACCTAATAGATCTTCTTAGAGAGAATCCGCTTGCAACAACGGGCATTTGAGTACTCTACGTTAAGAAGCTTCGACCATAGAAAATGCTGGTAAAGAAAAATTGGATGGTAAGAATATGGAGGTGGCTAGTGAAGACTTCTAAGTATAAGACTCCTCTATTTTCGGTTATTGTTGGTAGTGGTTAGGCCTCTCTCGTCATTCCCCTGCAATTTTGTGTCATTACAATTCATGGTCACAGTATGTTTGTTTGTATCTGAGTTTAAGAACGTTGATCGTTGAATGGTGTTAGACAAGGCTCTATTTACACATCTAACCTGTATTTTATCATATGACCCTGGACTCTTTTGATTGAGAAGAATATTTCTGAGATGAAGTGATTACCTGTATGGGTTTTGATCTAAGGTGTGTGCCCTTTCACCATTGGAACCAATTAGGTCTCAGCAAAATCCCTATCCGTATAGGTAAACTAGTTATGGTGGATGAACGCACTCTCGACATGACTAGGTTGTCTTATGCTAGAGTGTGGATTGAATTGAAATTGTTTTTACCTATCCTGTTAGTATACCCTAGTTGATTATGGTTTAATTTATTGAGACTAGTAAGGACACATGTGCGATGCACATGCTTGAATTTTACTCATCCAACAATACTAAATTTGGAAGTCATGAGATTTTTTTCCTAAAACAAAAATTTACTATTCTTATTTGTACTCGTTACGTAGATAATTGGAAGAGCTTTTCAGATATATAAATTTTACAAAAGTCCGGTATATATTTTGAAAGATATTAAGTTCTAAAATTTTTGATCTATTTTTAAAACAATGGTATTTATGTAAATATGTAAAAAATGGGGACAACTAAGTAATTTAGGGGGTCTCCTACCAAAAAGAGCTCTTTTCTTTATATTAGTATAAGAAAGATGGAGCTCCCTGTTGAATACCAATGGAAGCGCCCTAAATGTGTACATTTGGTCGTTTGCTTTTTCGTTGCCCCAAGAATAAGACTAAAACCCAATAGATCTTCCTAAAAAGAATCCACTTGCAACTCTCGGATAAGAAGCTTTGACCATGGAAAATGCTTGTAAAGAAAGATTGAATAGTAAGAATACGGAGGTGGCTAGTGAAGTTTTAAGTTCGGTTCTCCTCTATTTTCTGGTTATTGTTGGTAGTGGTTAAGCCTTTCTTCTCATCACTCCCATGCACTTGTTGTATCAGAATTTGTCTCGTACTTGAAACACGCATGTGTATTAGAGCTGCTTTAGTGGCTCCACTTGGTTTTTATTTGTTTGTTGGTACTATAAGACACCATACTGTCATCTTGGAGATGGACCAGTTAAAGTCATGGACAACTTTCGTCTTGCTTCAAGTCTATCTAGTGATAGCCTAATTACTCTTACAAGCTGTAGAACTTGTAAACTACGACACTTAAAATAGAAATAACTGTTCCGTCTCTCTTAAAAGAATTGGATAGCTCCATCTAACATCTGTGCAGTATTGTTTGTTCCAATGCATTTTTTTAATCGGAATTCTCCTCACACTTGCAATATCTAGAGCTGCTTCAGTGGCTACATGTGCCTGGTTTTTATTACTCATGTAGCTGGTACTAGTAGTGAAAGACGCAATATAGTAATGGAGGCCAAATAGAGTAATGGAGAACTTTCTTCTCATTGCAAGTATAGTTAGTTTCTCATTGCAAGTATAGTTAGTGATAGCTGAAGCTGCTTTGGAGTGTGGTAGGGAAGATTGTCAAAAACATTGTTACCTGGGTACTGGGTGCCAGTAGAGCTAATTACTCTCAGATGCTGCAGAACTTGCTAGTTACCTTGGTTATTATGGACACACTGGAAGTACATTCTTCAAAAATGGAATGTGGCGGCTCTATCTATTTGTAGGACTGTTCATCTTGATGCTTATATAGTCTAGATACTTCCACTACAGATAAAAATAGCATGGGTTATGAATGTAGATGGCTATATGTCCTTCGAAATGCTCGATCTCTAGTTCATATCTGCACCTGTTTCCAGTGTAGAGTATCATTGTTGAAATTTAAGTATAATTGTCACCTCCTGACGAGGACACTCGACTTCGTAATAAGTTTATTGACAGAATTTTATGTTTTAGCTCAGCAATTGAATCCAGATATTTGCATCTCGCCTTAATTGGAGCATTTGATTATATGTTTTGTTAATTTTCATCTTTCTTCTGTTGCTAAGTTTTCAAATTTCAATAACTGCAATTATCATGTATCCCTTTGCTGGTCCATGTTTTGCATATTTGCTGACGATATTTGTTGACATACTTCCTTTGTTTTATCTCGTCTTAGGGATGGAAGATCGAGCAGGGGGGACATAGACATAATTTTTAGAGGCCATATATGATTCCACTCCATGGGTGAAGCAGCTACATAAATGAGTTGAATGCAGCGGAGAAGGCTCATGCTAATTGCAGATAACATTTTGTCATCTTTCTGGGATGGGTTTACATATGTTCCGTACTGTATACATGGGGTGATGTATGTGTTTCCATTTATACATCCTCTTCATTAGTCTCCTATTTTACAAATTACACATTGCAATTTATTTGTTTTTCAAGTGGAGTTTAAACTTTGATGCAAACCCTGTATATGATAACTACCTTCCACAGATACTCCATGTCTGAAACTGAATTAGTTGTAGTGTTGAAGCTCTTAAATATACAAACCCCAAACTTTTGTGAATTTCTTAGATTTCATTCTCGAGACTGGAAAAGGCTTGATAGTGGTTGAATGAAAACATTGACTACTTCAGTGCCAGATATTTAGTTTAAACTGTTATGCATCCTGTTGATAATATTAGCAGTATAAACTGCACCTGCACAAGCTTACCTTTCCAGGCTCTAAGCTCAATTCACAGCGCTCTGGTTGCTATCGGAGTGGTGAAAGAGAAATGAAAGGAAAGATTTGTTGACAGGAATGTGGTGAAAGAGAAATGAAAGGAAAGATTTGTTGACAGGAATATTGAATCCAGGTAGTAAATTTTTTTGGAACATGGGGCTTAGGGAGGAATCAAATCATGTGCATTGTGAAAAAGAAGAAGAAGAAAGGCATTTTGCTGCCAGATCTTCTCAATAGCATCCAGAATGTAAGATTCTGACACTTAGATATCCAGTGTGCTGTTCTGAGCCAGTATATCATTATAAATCATTAGAATGAAAAACCAGCCTGTATCTGTGTTTGTCCAGTTTCTATCCATGTGCATTGGGCAACCATTCTCTCCTTTTTATATTCCCCTTCTTCACACAGTTCATAGGTTACAACATCTCTTCATCTCTCTAAAGGTCTGCTACCTATTACAGTTTCACTTAATCGTATACGTAACTCAAACAAAATTCACGTTCAGCAGAATTGATTAAAGAAATATACACCTGGTAGGAGGTCCCAATGTTACAGTTCGTATAACTAACTAGAACTGGATTAATGTTATGGAATCAGAGCAAAGCTTTACATTATCATCATCTTCATCTTCAGTTGCAGAAACGATAAGCAGTTACAGTGTTGTTGCTCAAGCTTGTAATACAGATCGCCATAATGATGATGGCATGGTACTTGAATTGGGCAGAGGCAGTGGCCTCTGCCTGTGTCCTGTTGCTTCTGGGAGGTCTAGTTTGCTGTTGCATCAGCGCAGGACCTAGCAGAAGTGGTGGTGGTGGTGGGGAAGGATGCGGTGGTGTTTAGTTTAGCATTTTTTTTTATTTTTTTTGTATGTATTTTCAGAGTTTTACAGGACAGTTTTTCCCTAGTAGATGTTTTTGATTCATCCTATTTTGTGAGAAATCAGAGAACCAAGTAGTAGCCAGTCAAGATCATGTTCTGTAAAGTGCTTAACTACTTTTATTCACAAATAGCACTCTGTAATCCTATATGCAAAGTACTAGTTTAATTGAATCACAATCTAACCCCATACTTTTTATGTTCATTGCAATCTTGATTAAAATAAACTAAATGCCGCTGTCAGTTGGTTCTCTAGATCAATATAAATATTTTAAAACTGATAATGGAGCTACATCTTAGAAGAAGAAGCCTACTTTAATAACTGTTTTATGTTCCAAAGCTACGGTCTCCTGCATCTCCAAATCCAGGAATTATAAACCTGCAAAATAGAAGACACCATCTCAAATGTGAGAAGGTAGAAGCCAAAGAAAGCTAATGATGCATTTACTCTTCAATACAATACAATTATTCAGTATGCCCAGTGAGAAAATTACCCTTTTTCATTTACAGTGGGGTCGATTGTCCCAGTGTACACATGAAGCCTGAAAATTTCATGAACAAGAACATTGTTTCAGTCTGCAAGGAAGAGAACTATAACAGAAATACAGTAACATATAAAACAAGTGACTAAATTTTACCCAGGGAAGTTCTCGCTTAGCTTCTGAAGAGCTGGGGGAGCAGCTAAGGCCGATATCTGCCATGAAAAGTACACATGGTCAGCAAGTAGGATTCAATAGGAGAGGGAACTTTTTGACATTTTAGAAATTATAGTCATGAACATCATTTTGATAGAAATCATTACCACTTTTATCTGCTTGAAATCAACTCCCCGGTCCCTCAACATTTCAAGTGCTGCAACAATTGTGCCACCTGATATTGGTTTCCCAGGCCAATGGGGAATTAAGCCACAATCAACATCACAAAATAAAGAGAGATCCTATTCTTATAATCAGGTCAGGCTACAGAAAAGAAAAGAAAAGAGTATTACCTGTTGCTAGCATTGGATCCACTACAAGCACACGAGATCCTTCAGGAAGTTTTTCAGGTAACCTTCACAAAAAATAGCAGCAAATGTGTGAGTGAGGCCTTCACTTAATCAAGTAGGGACAAGTGAAGCAAGGTATGCGTTCTTACTTGTTCAAATATACAGTTGGCAATAGGGTCTCCTCATCTCTGCTTATCCCTTTAAGAAGTAAGAACAAAAGAAATCAAGCACACTGAAGCACAAACTGTCATATTTATCAATTTACAATGCAGTGGATCAATAGGTTCAAGAAGTTAATGAACACAGAGTCACCAAACAATCTTTGTCCTCTAATTTAGTAGAAAGATTTATTGTCCATGGCAATCTGTGTCCTCTAATTGTAACAAATGAAATCACACTGAATAAATAAAAGGGATTTCTGAAATCCTGCAAACACCCCTCAACTTACCCAAATGATAAGTTTTAGTGGCAGGCAAGATGGATGAAGCATGCTCCACTAGAGCAAGACCAGCTCTTAAGATGGGTACAATCTGCAAGATAAAAGGGCATAAATAAGTCACTCCAAACTCCACAAGATAAGCTAGAAACAAACACTAGAGCATAAACCAACAAATCTAAAGCAGCCACTTACTAACCGTTACAGGTTCTCGCGGATCAATAAATTCAACAGAGGCAACACCCAATGGCGATTGAATCTCCCCCGTCACAGTAGGCTGCAACCAATGAAGACAGCGAATTTTTTTTTTTAAAACCACAAATAACATTGAATTGTTTCCATGAGCTTATATCCTGAATTAACACAAACAGAACTCACCAACCAATCCCTTGACGCTTCATAGATAAGTAACCTCCCCAACTCAGCCATTGCATTCTCTACATTGCAAAAAAATTCATAAGGATAACAGTCGAGGGCAAATCCTTAACTTATAACTCGAAATTGAACAATTCGAAGAATATCATCTGCCGAATAGATAATACAATGTGCCCATAATTGAAATTAGAAGCATCCGAGCTGAAAGGGGCAGGTGGAATTAAGACAATATAAAACTGGGGTTTTGGTTTTATCTTATCTTAATCTAAATTATTATCCACTAAACAATGTTCCCCTAATACAACAAAATTACTACTACTTAAATCTATTGAATAAAACAAGAGATAAGATTCAACAATTAAAAAATTCAGAAATTTGAACTTACTGAAGACAGGAGGAGGAGTCTGTTCATTCCTAAGAACAGAAACCCAATGTTTAATCAATGAATGTGGTGGAACAAACACCTGAAAATAAAAAAAAAAAAAAATCATAAAATTAGGATTTCTATTTCTCTGAATAATCAAAGGGGTTTCAATTTCAATTTCAATTTCATGGATAAAGGAAAACATACCAGCATTCTATCATCAGTAAGAGGTTTGTTGTTTACTGGTGTTTGAGCAGCTTTCACCACAAAATTTCTACAATTTCCATCAGAAGGAGAAAACCCCAATGAGCTGCTTGTAGTTGTTGTTGTAGACATCGAAGATTTCATAAACAAATTCTGAAACCAAAAAACAATATTTAATTAGGGTTTTTGTTACCAAAAAAAAATTACGGGGCTGGGTTTAGTATTTATAATATTACCAGTGGTGGTGGTGTTTTGGATAAGTTGAAATCCTTTATTGTTCTCGTGTTTATCGCCGTGAGTCGCGGGCTGGTAGTTGGAATCACACTGAAATTCGCCATCCCCAAATATGAATATGAAATGGCGCCGAGATTTGGAAAGATGAGATTTTTAGAAGCAGAACAAGAACGGAGAAGAAAGGGAGTTTTACTCAGATAGATGAAATCATCACGAGTGATGCTATCTGTTAAGAATTGCAACAAATTTGTTTGTGTAATTTGACACATGTTGTTGTCTAGGCATGTCGACGCAATGAAGGGACAATAATTGCGCAATGCTAGGCAATTTTCTTGGTGCATACATGAGAAACATGGACTTGGGCTTGGGTATTATTTGAGTGCAAATGCAAATGCAAAAAAAAAAAAAAAAGGTCGGTTCTCTCTCTGTGATGATACCAGTTACTTGAGTTCAAAACTCGTCAGCATCAAACTCTTTACCGATAAAAAGAATAAAAAACTCATAAAACGTGTTTTGTGGCAATATTTATTTTCTATGTCTACAAAAAGAATGCATCAATGAGTTTCTCCGGAAGAGATGAACGAGCTTCTCCTGAAGAGATGATAATGCTTTAGTAGGAAACTCATTATCTACATGGACATATTATTTCAAGAAGAGCCACATTGTTGGATAGGTCGTTTCTTTTTGAAATCGGATTTGCGTAATCGATGTCTCTGTTAGATCGGAAATTGGGTCAATTGTCCAAATATTTTTAAAACATGGTTCAAATGGACGAGTAAAAATTAATATGGGTGAAATGGACACCAAAAGAATAGCAAGAATGAAACTGGTATCATCCTGACTTAAACTTAAAAAATAGCGAGGATGAAACTGGATACATCATATGTAAATTAAAAATAAGAAAAAAT
This sequence comes from Papaver armeniacum, assembly GCA_023531295.1. Lineage (NCBI taxonomy): Eukaryota > Viridiplantae > Streptophyta > Magnoliopsida > Ranunculales > Papaveraceae > Papaver > Papaver armeniacum. The sequence continues at coordinate 24,925 of JAJJWW010002658.1, read as the reverse complement.
AATTTAAATAGGTAGGATGAAACCGTTTACATCCTGACTATCTTTACATTTTTGTCCATTTAAACAATATCAATTTTACATGTCTTTTTCACCCAGAAATTATTGATTTTGGTCTATTTAACCAATTTTGTGTTGTTAGATAGCTTTATTGGTCAAGAAAGCCACATTTTTGGCATATCTTCGCTTTTGATTCATTCTTTTTATCGTATTTCGAAAAGGCCATTATACAAATCCAGACACAATTTTTCATAATTATTAATCTCTACGAAAATCGTCAGAATAACATTGTTGATTTTTAGAAGCAGAAGAAGAATGGAGAAGAAAGGGAGATTAGATAGATGTAATCCCCGACTTACATCATCATGAATGATGCTATCTGTTAAAAATTGCTAAAAATTTGTGTAATTTGTTTGACACATGTTGTTGTCTAGGCATGTCGACTTAATGAAGGGACAATAATTGCGCAATGCTAGGCAATTTTTTTTGTGCATACAAGAGAAACATGGACTTGGGCTTGGGTATATTTTGGGTGCAAATGCAAAAAAAAAAATTAGGCCGGTTCTCTCTATGATGATACCAGTTACTTGAGTTCAAAACTCGGCAATACCAAATTCTTTACCGATAAAAAGAATAAAAAACTCATAAAACGTGTTTTGTGGCAATATTTATTTTTTATGTCTACAAAAAGAATGCATCAATGAGTTTCTCCGGAAGAGATGAACGAGCTTCTCCTGAAGAGATGATAATGCTTTAGTAGGAAACTCATTATCTACATGGACATATTATTTCAAGAAGAGCCACATTGTTGGATAGGTCGTTTCTTTTTGAAATTGGATTTGCATAATCCATGTCTTTGTTAGATAGCTTTATTGGTCAAGAAAGCCACATTTTTGGCATATCTTCGCTTTTGATTCGTTCTTGTTATAGTATTTCGAAAAGGCCATTATACGAATCCAGACACAATTTTTCATAATTATTAATCGCTACGAAAATCGTCAGAATAACATTGTTGACTGTATCTTCCCCATTTCAAGTTAGAACAAGTCAAATTGTTGCTCATTGAATAACTTACAATCTATAAAAAGATATTATCTCGAAAAAATAACTAATTGTTGCTCATTGAATAACTTACAGTCAAATTGTTGCTCATTGAATAACTTACCAGATTTGCAATGTCTCACTTTGCTTGTCATCATAACAATAAAAACTTATCTTTTAATCTCCTTAGTGTGTTGGACAAATGATAATACTGATAAGAATACATATTTTTTGAGTTTTGAATTTGTTATCGAATTAGATACAGTAGGCTTCTTGACTGAACCAGTTGTAATTGTTTAGCTTGTGGTAAAGATACGAGTTCAGATGGTTTAAAAAAATCTACACCAACAAGAAACACATTTATCAAATATTATCTTATTGCATTCACAATATGTATATTAAAATTAACTTAATTAACTACCAAGCGTATATCATGTTTGATAACTGCAAAAATATTGATGAAGTGTGACATACTTTGATATAAATGTAGAAGAATGATGTGAAATTCCGGTTGTTTCAATTTAAGATAACAACGCCACCAAGGTTTAACAGTAACTACTTAGAGCACCCATAATGGATTTTCTATCTCTACGATAAAGATTGTTTTTTTTTTTTATGTGCTATAAAATTTTGTCTCATTATGTTGATCTCTATCTTGATCTTCAAATTAACTTCTTTGATAAGTCTTGTCCCATCACACCAACTATACCAACACATCGGGGTCCATGAATTAGATAACTTATCAGAATTGTTGGAAGTGTTGGTATAGTTGGTTTGATGGGAAAAGACTAATAAAACATTCAAAATATATAATATTACACTAATAACTCGATCGAGTTATAAGATTTTCTTCTTTTCTCTTCTCTATTACCTTAGTCCTCACCAACAAGGCACATATCTTTGACTCATTGGTAATAACTTTTCTTTTATCATCATCTTATGCTCACCACCATATCTCAAAAAGACTATGTAAGAACTGATATAAAAATCTTCATTTTCATATCCAAATTTCTCTAGAGCCATTAGATTTCTAAAAACAGTTTCTGTGCAGTCATCTAATCTCAAACTTGGAATTTCCAAGATTTTTCCAGTAAATTTTACATCCAAAATACTTGCACTTTCTAAAACTTTTCAAAACTTAATGACAGACCATCTCAATTTGGTAGCAATTGGGACACTTTGTAGTTAATTGCAATTAACAATGGGTGGAGAAATAAAATCTCTAACCTTTGACCATGTCGACACGTTCTGATCAACTAATATATTGGGGACATTGACCCTCTGAGATTGTAAAAAAAAATATCCAATAAATTCTTCCATAAAATATTTTTCCCTACGACAACATCTTCCTTCAGTTGACTAACTATGGCTGCATTGAATAAATCATTGAATCATGCTTACAACATAAATAAATCAACTATGGGCGGATGCTCAAAGTATCTTCAAAAAAATTTAAAAATGAAGCGAATAACATATATTTTGTCTTTTAATTGTTGTTACACTTGTTTTAGGGTTCTCTACAATGTTTTTATTTTGGATTGCATTTGGTAAAGTAGTTTATCAAGCAAGAAAACGTTGGAGTACGGTTTAGTCGAATTTTATTTAGTGTTCCAACGGGCAGGTTGAACGTTTTGATATCACGTAATAACACCATTATTTGTGACTATCATCAAAAATATGGATATAGTCACCCCCACAAATTTTACATCAACATGTTGCCAAGTTCATAAGAACAACTACTTTGCTATGATATTTTCCATCTTGTTAGTAATTTATAATAGTACTTGGACATCTAGTAGAGTTACATAAATAATAAAACTTGGACTTCCATCTTGAAAGTTATAACTTTAATTCGTATTCCTACCAACTGTATATAGAGTTTATAAAATGAAAATAAAACTCGACCAATCAAGTACTCTATTGTGACACTAGTTTTTGGTTTTGATATAGGCTTTCTTCGGTCAATTTTTATTAAATTTGTTATTCTGGGTTTTAATTGTTAGGATATAAATGTTGTTTGTGTTCGTGTCAAACAATTGGGTTTTACATGTTTTTTTCTTCTTCTTCTTCATATCCCTTTAACGTATAGTTATATTAGTATTACAGAAATGAATTTTAAGAAAAAATCATGACAACTCGAGCAGATATTGATATCATCTTATTGCATTTGTAATATGCGCAGATTGATATTGATGATGAAGTTTGTTTTTTTCTTCTTCTTTTAAATAGACAAAGAAATCTAATCAAATCAAAGGGTTTTTTGATGTACTTTGAACATGTAATTTTTTAAGTTGATTGTATTTGATGCATCTCCATGATCAATTTCATGAATTATGTTGATCAGTTTCTGAAATTCCAGAAAATTGATTTTATTTTTTTGCACATTCTCTGTGACATACAATCACACATTTTTCATCCCTTGTGGACTCATCCCTTCGGTCGTCGTCCGATATCATTAAAACTAGTGGCCAGCAGTGTAAGATGATTGACTTACCTGACGTGGAGTCTGAAGATTCTAATGGTGAAAACGACATATATTGTCGGGGGATCAGACGGTCTACTATGTTAATTGTATTGGCTGAATAGGTGTTTCAGGAGGACCGACGTTTACTTCACAAGGATATTGACTTACGTGATCGCTAATAATAGAAATTTTTGGAAAATCCTATGTGAATGAGTATGGAGACTGAGAAGAAGAAAGTAAAATTGCTTTTATGAAAGGGAAAATATGGTCATTAATACCCCAATCTTAGTAAAAGATTTCCGTGTTTGATACTCCAATCTTGAGAGAGGGGAAAATAAAAATTAAGATAAAATTGCTAAATTTTTGCTTTAACAGATGAAGAAAAAAGACTAAGATAACAACATTAAATCATGCTTAGAACAGGAATAAATTAACAATATAATATCTTTAGTAAACTTTGAAAATGAAGCGACCATGGAAGATAAAAACTATGATTTATGCATGTCTCAAAATTTGTTACACTTTTTTTTGGGTTAACTTCATAATGTTTTTGTTTCAACTTGCATTTGATAAACTAGTTGAAAACAAGTTAGAGTATGATTGTTTTGGACAATTTTAATTACGAAGTAAAAGAGTCCCAGTCTCTGAATTTGTTTTGTTATGTTTTCTCCACATTCTCTAGATTTCCTAAATCAATTGACTGACAAAGATAACCTTCCAGGATTATTGCTGTGTACCCATCAGTTTCTTTGAGTAAGATATTGTGCCAATTCTTAGTGTACATAGTCCCTCTTAGTTGGTAGCTTTTGCTGCATGTATTTTACTTCAACCAAAGAGGAGACACAAACGACTCTTTTTAGGTCTTTTATTAATTACAGTCAAAGTTGTTTAGGTTATTGCTAAAGACTCATGCCATAGGAAGCACGAAAAAGAAGAAAATGAAGGAAGAAGAATATCTTGTAACTCAATTGAGTTAATGGTGGGGATTCTGAATGTTTTATTAGTATCCAAACTTCTATCCTTCCAATAAGTTATCTAGTTCATAAACCTCGATATGTTGGTGCAGATGAGACGAAAATTAAAGAAGCTAATTGAAAGATAAAGATAGAGATCCCCATAATGTGATAAAACATTATAATATATACTTTTACAAGAAAATCATTATCTATTATATATAGAGACAGAAAGCCACCGCAAGTGCTCTAAGTAGTTATTTTCAAACTTTAGTGATGTTGGCATTTCAAATTGATACGACCGGAGTTTTATATCATTCTTATACATTTATATCATAGTATATCACATTTCTATATATATAGTGTAATCATAATACATGAGATATATTTTCATAATTAATTAAGTTATATTGTGAATTGTAGTGACCCATCCCTCCATCGATATTGTCCCAACTTAGCCACTGAGGTTATCCGACAATGTGGGGTTTTCCACGGGCATCACTGCGGTTATCCTGCAACAACTTCCCGGGAGGCCACCCATCCATGGATTGCTCCTGCCCGAGCACGCTTAACTGCAGAGTTTTCCACCAACTCTGAAGCCAATTTTGCTGAAAAGGCCTCGGTATAATGTAGACGTTCCTTGCCTTTTGTGAGACCAGTATCTGGCATAACACCCCAGCATACTCTCCCACCCGAGCACAAGTGAATTCCGTCCCTAGTTGTATCCCAACTAACACCTATATAGTTACCACTTACCTACTGCGGTTATCCATCAGTGTGAGATTTTTAACTAAAGCACTATCATGCGCTCATCCAAAGCAAAGAGCTTTCCGAGAGGTCACCCAACCTGTGACTATTCCCAGCCGAGCAAGCTTAACTGAGAAGTTTTTCCCCATAACTCAATCAAGTGAACCGATTAGGCCTCGGTGTTAGGAAAGGAAAAACCATTACTTATATTCCATTCGACAAACCACTTCCGAATATCGGGGTATTATAACACTACCACCTTAAATTGGAGCCGTCCTCGGCTCTGAAATACATTCACAAGCCCAGATATCTGAGGTTCCCTTCCCATCATGAGAAGCACTCGGAGCAACCCGGTTCAGCGTACCTTCCCACCCTCGGCAGGTGAACCGTCATCAGTTCTGATACCATTTGTAATGACCCGTCCCTTCACCGATATATTCCCCACTTAGGCACTGAGGTTATTCGACAATGTGGGGTTTTCAACGAGCATCGCTGCAGCTATCCTGCAACAACTTCCTGGGAGGTCACCCATCCCTGTATTGCTCCCGCCTGAGAACACTTAACTGCAGATTTTTCTGCCAACTCTGGAGTCAATTGTGCTGAAAATGCCTCGGTATAATGTAGACGTTCGTTGCCTCTTGTGAGACCAATATCTGGCACAATATCCTAGCATACTCTCCTACCCGAGCACAAGAAAACCGTCCCTAGTTGTATCCCAACTGACACCGATATTGTTCCCACTTACCCATTGCGGTACTACCGCGGTCATCCAGCAGCATCTTCCCGAGAGGTCACCAATCCTATGACTACTCCCGGCCGAGCACGCTTAACTGAGAAGTTTTTCCCCACAACTTATTAGGAAATGAAGAACCGTTACTTATATTCCATTCAGCCAACCACTGTCGAATATCGGGGTATTATATGAATGCAATAAGATATTATTTGATACCTTTGAGTTTCTTGTCGGTGCAAATCTCTTCAAAACCAACTGAATTCAGATACTTAACATAATTACAGTTACATACTTGTTCAAATATCGAGCATCCTAATAAATCTAATTTCGATAATAGTTTGAATCCTTAAAAATAGTTGTCCATATCACTATCATCCTTTTATAAATTTAAAAAATAATTAATTTCTTACTAACCATCATCTTTGTTTAATGCATTAAGAAAGTCAAAAGATTATGACGAGTAAAGTGAAACATGCAATTGTTCAGGTTTGTTTCCACTGTTAGTATCTCCCCCCTCTTTAATGCCAGCAAGGAAAGTCCGAAATCGTTAACCATTTTTTGTTCACCGTCTCTGATTTGAACGCCCGCACATTTAATCCCAGCCATCAAACCCAATCTCCCCCTTTTAATCTCACACGTTAAAGAATCTATCTATTTCCTCTCCTCTCGGATATGAGAAACAACAGCAACAACAATGAATATAAGCTCCTCCCAAATTTTTCCTCTCCGATCCGATATGAGAAACACAAATTCAAATCTAGGTTCTTTTGGAGAACAATTCGATTAAAAATCGTTAACCAATTTTCGTTCACCATAGCTTATTCAATGTCCGCACATCGAATCTCAGCCGTTAAACAACATTGAATTCAGCCGTCACACATTCATCCAATTCTATTACTACACAACAAAATACACACAGATTTGTCTTTTCTACCTGACCACCAAACTTTATGATTTCTTATCTCCAACCAAATCGAATTTCAATTGATTTGATCTTCTCCCCTGAACTCTTTATACGGAAACAACAATTGAATTTTGATGTCTTTGCGAGTGCCAAAAATTGAAGGCAGGAGAGAAAAAACTAGGGTTGGCCAATGTGCAACGCACCTGCAATCTACTTGTCGAAGGTAATGCCGACAATAGCTCCGCTGCGCTCTTGTGAAATATGTTATATACTCCTGTCCAAAATTTGAATCTTACCCTTCCAGGTAAATGGTTATCGTTCTTGTTCATTCTTGTCAAATAGCTGGATCCATGAACTATCATTCGATTAAAAAAACTTTACACGTTCTATACAAAATAGCTCTTACAATAAGAGAATGAAGAATTTAAGTACTTATTCAACTTGCAACCTAAACTATCACCAGAGGCGACCGCAATTTGATAAGTTTGGTCGAGAAGGTTCAATCACGTTTATCGTAACTACACGTTGGTCATGATAAATTATTGTCTAAGTTGATTTTCCCTTTGTAGGTGCAAATAATCCATAGATCTAAGTGGAACCATCCTGGCTAAGGGCGCACCAAGTGAAACGAGTACTAGAAGCACTGAATCACCTCATTAGGCCTGGGCACGAGGAAAGAGGAACGGAGACAGCTCGAGAAGTCGACATAAAGGAGAAAATCTTTGATGTGATGCTCATCGAATTTGAGGACAATTAATGTACTGACAGGGTTGGTGAGGAGATAAGAGAAGATCGGCCAAAGCGAGACTCGGCCAAGAACCTGAAGGGCGATGCCGATCGCCTCCACCAAACGAACGACATCGGGCGATGACACCACTTGGCTAGATGGCTCTGGTTCCGTGAAAAGCAGATCGACCGAAGCACCAAAGAAGTCGCCCGATAAGAACATCCAGGAAGCTATACCAGGCTCAACACTGTAATATTGATGTATCACCACCTACAACTATAAATAGAGATCATGTAGGAAGGTAGAGAGGAGGTTATTTTGGAAAGGAAAAGAGAGGTGAGAGTAGCATTGAGCATTTGGTGAGCATTGTTGTGTGTATTGGATCCTTGTATTCTTGCGTGAAATAATAAGATCATCCCTTAACCCCCGTGGACGTAGGTAATCATACCGAACCACGTAAATCTTGTGTTCTTTTGTGTCTTTGCTTATTTACTTCTTAGCATAGGTCTTTTGGATGTAGTATTAGGATTTTCTACATCTACATTCTGGCGCCGACTAAGGGGACCGTATAACATCTTCGGATACCTTGAAATCGGTTACCAAAAGAGAAACATCCAAGCTCCTAAGTCACCTGGTGTGCTAGTTGAAGCTAAGAGAGAAACTTTTTTGGTTAAAAGTGTTGGTGGATAGATCGTGTGATTTTTTTTTATATTTGATTTCCTAGCAAAACCCTATCGAGTTTGATGAAAGTCCGCTTCGTGTTCTTGTCTTTTGTTTGAGTAAAGTCGTCAAGATTGAATCGTTGGTTAGGTCATTTGCGTAAGGCATCTAAGCGAGTTATTGGAAGATCGGTAAGCTTCCAGAAATAACATCTTTCGATGTTGGTAGAAGCTAGAAGGAAATTCCACCTCGCTGGCAAGTCGACTATTGGTTCAATCTCGTCAAGAGAGATTCAATGCTCCTATACACATCTATTGATGATAGTCGATGCTAAGTGAAAGACTCTGACGGTCGAAACGCATAGGTTTCTAGATTTACCGTTTAAAGATTACCTTTGTGATTAAGAGCTAGAGCTCGCTATATTTGTCATCACTTATTTAGTCCTTGAAAAGCTCACGGAGTTTTAGTTTAGAAAACTCATTTAATTCTTTTCACCGAATCGATTTCGTCAAGTTAAGTGTTTAGGGTTGAGATGAGCTACCTGATCAAAGGTCGCCTCGTCGTCGACATGAGCTAACCGTTATAACACCTCAAAGCTCCCGAAAGGATCATCTTTGATGATCCGTAGAAGCTAGAGGGAAACGTTATTTCGCCGCTTAAAACTTCTCATTAAATATAACAAATTACAATAATGGTGGAAGTAAAATTAACTCGAAGTCATTGAGTTTAGTTTTTTCTGGAAACTACTACTGAAGGACTGGGGTGAGTGCGTTGTTAAACAAGCCTCATCTTGATCCTGCGTTAAAAGCCTTACAAAGATCGGTGAGAAAACCATAGAAATCCTACGGACAAACCGCCTCCGGGATTCCTACGACTGTGTAGGAAGATCATCAAGACAAATGCTGTTGAGGGTTGTCATTATTGTCAACTGTAGCCAAGAAAGAAATCCTCCAATTTAACGTACGGATGATTGATGACTTCTGGCACTAGGAATGTTAGGAAAAATAATGATTAATACATAGGGAAAGTACTGAAAGCAATGTGTCGAGACAGCTTTTCAAAGACCGTCCTTTACGGTCAAAACAACTGGACTGCTGAGATCAACACACTAGCATAAATGGAAGTGTACTGTAAAAACTTTTCCCACCTAATGCAGCAGAACTGCTGTACTTCATCCTTGACCTTTTTGAAAGCAGTTCGGAGTAAGTGTTGTCTATTTTGCTGACGTAGGTACGAACGGGCGGGCGAGCCAAGGAACAAGGGAAGTATCGAAGGTAATGGCGAGTACCTCCAGGAAAAGAAGAATCCTAAGGAACCGAGCGACAGCGGGATCTAGTGTACAAGAAGGACTCACGGATTCCCGACACGAAGATCATCGGCCAAATAACCAGGACGAGACTCAGGCAATATCCAAAGGCATGACTACTGTCGACGAGGAGGTCGATCTAGGCCGAGACGATGATCTCTCGCCTGGGAGGCTGAGGATTAACCCGAGACAGATGAGACAAGGGAATGAGGACGACATGATAGACGGAAGAACTGCATCGGATACTGAGGAAGAAGAGGAAGTGCAGACGATACAAGAGGAACGAGGGAGAGAAAGACAACCGACAGAGTACCAGCGCGAACTAGAAAGAGAAGGTGAGAGGCTTAGGCGAGTACATTTAGCAAGGGGCGACCACAATCGAGACATCCCCCCAGCAGCGGCAGATCATCCCGTAGCTCCAATCGTTCCCCAAGTTGTTCTCTCGACAAGGCCTCCAACTGCACCCCCCAATGTAACAGGGAACCAAGTAAATGGCCACTCCAGCCATGAAAGCACCAACCCAATGTTACTCGCTATACTGGCAAGCCAAAGAAGGCAAGAATACCTTATGAGAGAGCTGCAAAGGAGAAACCTAGCTTTAGAACATGAAAACTACCAACTCCGTAACAGGAGAGCGCGGTCGAGAGGATCCTCGAGCCGAGGCGCTTCTAGCAATCACACTCCATCGAGAAACACCCCACCCCCATCCCCAATCCGAGAACGCATACCCGACCCTAATCGACCAAGAGGAGGGTATGGGCCAGCCGAGGATTCTTCGACTGAGGAAGAAGCAACCAATGAGGATACGGATGCGATAACCAAACAAAATATCAAAAAACTAGAACAGATGGTCAAAAAACTGACCGGAAACAACGAGGACGATAAGCTGGCAGAAGTAATCAGTGAAGCCCAGAAGACACCGTTTACCAAAGAATTAGATCGGACTCCATTCCCGCCCAAGTGTACGTTGCCGATCTTCCCATCTAGGTTTGACGGCACGGGTGACGCGGGGGAGCATATCAAAATGTACGTTATGTCCTTGTTACAGCGGAAGAATCATGATGTGGTCATGTGCAAATTCTTCCCGGCAAGTTTGGAGGGCGAGGCAAAGAGTTGGTTCTACACCCTGCCCGATGAATCCGTTGGAAGCTATGCGAGTCTGGTGGAAACCTTCCTGAGACTTACATGCATAACAACATAGCTCAGCCTGTGGTCAATAAGTCGTTCACACTTGCACGAAGATTCGTGGAACCGCCGCGCTCTCTAACTACGTATGGAGAAAGTTATGTACGGACATTGGAAAGGTGCCAGTCGACCAACATATATTCGGTTTCGAGAATTCATTAGGGAAGTCGGATCCCATTTGGGTAGCAATGTACACTGAGAAGCCCAAAACATTAAGAGAGATTCGGAAGATGCAAGAGCACTACATCGCCTTGGAGGAGATTCAAGAAGGAGCACAAGATAGAGGAATACAAGTGACAAGCGCCACTGTAGAGGCAACCCCACGAGAAGCCCCGAAACGATTTGAGAAGAGGTCGAGCGCGCAGCATCATGGGGAGAACAATAAAGTTTGGCTCGAGAAAGGAAAGAAGCCACGTCACGAACCTAGATCTTACACTCCACTAAATGCACCATTAGAAGAGATATTCAAAGAAGTCGAAAAGAGGAATGATATCCGATATCCTAAGACTCGGGGAATTCAATTCGACGAAACAAGAAACCACCCAAGAGTTTTGCCATTACCACCGATTTCGAGGCCATTCAACTAATGATTGTAGGGAGGTAAAAGACATCGTCCAACACCTAATCCGAGATGGGTATTTACGGCATTTCGTCAAGACATCGCCTACACCTGCTCAGCCCGACGTCCCAGTTCAACAAATAAGAATCAATCGGGGCACCCAATTCGCCTGAAACACCATATCACACTCGGCAACTCAAGGGTACGATTTGGGAACTGGTATCACCTCGAGAATTCATAAAAGGGATCGATCGGGCAAAGAAATCCTCAGTGTGGCCAAGACACTGCCAATGGAACCATGGATGATGCAGCCGATCACCTTCTCGGCGGAAGACGTCCCATTGAATGGACAAGCACATGGGGATCCCTTAGTAATAACTCTGTTGATCGAGGAATGGGGCGTCCGCAGGATATTAATGGACAACGGCAGCTCAGTCGAAGTCCTGTTCTATGACACTTTCAAGAGGATGGAATTGTCCGATGACATCCTGATCCTGTCAACCTATCGAATCTACGGCTTCAACGGTACGGTGACAGTACCAAAGGGAGAAGTCACCCTCAGGGTCTCGGACGGGGAGGGATTCCTCGACACACTCACCACCTTTTGTGTGGTCGATGTTGTGTCACCATACGAAGCGATTCCAGGTCGGCCAGGCTTGCATGGGATTAAGGGAGTCGCCTCGGCCTATCATCAAAGATTACGGTTCCCATCTTATCGAGGAGTAGTAAAGGTACTAGGCGACCCCCAGGCGGCGAGGCAGTGCGTGCAGATAGACGTCCAACAGAATGAAGAGAGGCGGTCGAGGAAACGACAAGAAAAGAACAAGTCTAAGGAAATAAAGGCGGGAGAGGAGTTAGAGAGGGTAATGTCACAAGCCATCGCTACCTATGAAGCTGGCGAGAAAGAGACCTTATAGCAATCACAGGAGACGGTAACAATCGGCGAACCAAAGCAAAATTTCTCGGCCTTAGAACCTACCCGAAAAGTCAATCTGGGTACCGAGGAAGAGCCAAAATTAGTAAGAATAGGGTCTCTCTTGACAGACGAAAAATCTCAGCAGCTGATGACTCTTCTGAAGGAGCACATGGATATATTTGCTTGGAAAATGCACAATATGGAAGGAATTGACCCGGAAGTCTGCTCGCACCACCTACGGATAAACCCCAAGTTCAAACCTATCCGACAAAAGATGAGAAGGATTGCACCCGAGTTGCAACCGGCGGTGGAGGCCTAGTTAAAGAAGTTACACGTGGCAGGAATCATTCGAAAAACCCAATACCCGCAATGGATATCTAATATGGTGATAGTCCCCAAAAGGAATGGAGGTGTTCGAGTCTGCATCGACTATAATGACTTAAACAAAGCATGCCCAAAGGATAGCTTCCCCCTCCCCAGCATCGATCAGTTAGTAGAATCCATAGTCGGGTATAAGGCGATAACGCTCATGGACGGGTACTCGGGGTATAATCAAATACCCCTGGCCCCCGAAGATCAAGAGCATACATCCTTATTCACACCAAGAGGGTTATATTGCTACACCAAAATGCCATTTGGATTAAGAAATGCAGGCGCCACCTACCAAAGGTTGGTGGAAGACATGTTTGAAGATAAAATACACAACACCATTGAGGTATATGTGGACGATATGTTGGTCAAGAGCAAGGTGGCCACCAACCACATCGACGACCTCCGAGGAATATTCCAAACCATGAGAAAATACAGGATGAGAGTAAATCCGGCCAAGTGCACTTTTTGGGTCACCTCGAGCAAGTTTCTAGGATACATAATCACCGACAAAGGAATCGAAGCCGACCCGGATAAAATCAGAGCCGTCGTGGAGATGCCATCGCCTGTAACAGTCAAAGACGTGCAACGATTGAATGGGAACTTGGCGGCCTTATGGCGATTCATCTCTCGGTCGTCTGACAAGTGCAAGGACTTCTTCGGGACATTAAGGAAAGGAGAGAAGTTTAAATGGACCGAGGAGTGTGAAGAAGCATTTCAAAAGATCAAGCAACATCTCGCAAGTCTTCCGGTATTACAAAGACCCGATCCCGAGTACATACTAACACTATATCTTAGGGCAACCGGTCACGCCATCAGTGCCGTACTAGTCAAGAACGTGGGAGGGGAGGAAAAGCTGGTGTATTTCATAAGCAAGACCATAATCCAGCAGAAAGGAACTATACCAGGATCAAGCAACTAATATTAGCATTGGTGTTTGCAACACAGAAGCTTCGGACGTACTTCCAAACCCACAAGATCCGGGTGCTTACAAAGTCCTCCATAGAGTCAGTACTCGACAATGCAGCCAGGTCGGGACGGATCTCTAAGTGGAGTGCACAAATAAAGCAGTTTGACATTTTTATGAGATGAGAACAATGTAAAAGCACGAGCGGGGCCGACTTTTCTCGCGAGACTTCCCCCTCAAATAACGAAGATGAAGTAGAAGACATACTCGGAATGGAGGAAGACCGAGAGGACCCGTCCGACCTGCTCGAGACATGCAACCCGACACGATGGGAGGTTTTCGTGGATGGGTCATCCAATAAAGACGAATCGGGTTTAGGTTTGGTCTTCACGACGCCAAAGGGCAAAAAGATGGTCCACTCCTTTAGGCTTGAATTTAAAGCGACTAACAATGTCACGGAATACGAAGCGGTAATACATGCTTTGCGCTTGATAGTGGAGATGGGAATCCAAGAGGTGCGGCTTACGAGCGACTCCCAACTAGTTGTCCGACAAATCAGCGGGCAATACGCCATACACGACCCTTTACTACAGAAATACTGGGAGCTCTCCCAATTCTATATTGGATGTATACCGAGCATCAAGTTCCCGAGATATCCGTAGGAAGGACAACTGCCATTCGGACGCCCTGGCATACATTGATTCCATGTTGACAGATTCAAGCGTCGAAGGCATCAGAGTTATGAGAGTCTTAATGCCTTCGGTACCTGAGACCGTGGATATCGGCGCACATATCGCGGCCACCACTACTGATCAATATTAGGCCGATGATTGGAGGAAACCGATTCACGAATATCTCGAAACAGGAAAGTTGCCCAAGGGGCGACCCGAGATCAACAAAATCAAAAGCAAAGCAGCTGCGTACGAACTTCGAGACGGCACCCTATACAGAAAGTCATACCCGACCATTACTAAGGTGCCCGAGTAAAGAAGAAGGGCATACAATCCTCAACGACCGCACTATGGGGCAGCGGAAACCACAAAACAGTCTTAGCCTAGCGGCACGAGATAATACCATGGGATACTTTTGGCCGTACATGAACGAAGACGCGAGGCATATGGCCCTCGCCTCACATGATTTAATGCCAAAAATTTGGAAAAAGATACATGCACCGGCAGTAACATTAAACTCGTTATCGGTCCTTGGCCTTTCGCTAAATGGGGGATCGATATCGTGGGACCATTGCACGTCGGCCTGGGGCGGGAAGTACCTAATTGTAGCCACCGACTACTTTACTAAATGGGTTGAGGCCGCTCCATTGAGACACATACGGGATAAAGATGTTTTTCGATTCATCTGGTAACACATCATATGTCGCTTTGGAGTACCGGCAGCAATCGTCTCTGACAACGGGAAACAGTTACAGGGAAAGAACATCGACTTTCTATTCAACACCTACAATATTCGAAAGAGCAAGTATACACCCCTGTACCCCCAAAGCAATGGACAGGCCGAGATCACGAACAAGACCATCGCAGATAACATGAAGAAGAAGCTTTACGGGGAGTATGGAGAATGGTGCGAAGAACTTTATAACGTTTTGTGGGCATATAGGACAACTCGTAGAGAGGCAACCAGATTATTGCCTTTCATGTTAACATATGGGACCGAAGCCATCCTTCCCACGTAAGCAATGATACCTACAACAAGGACCGAGGCATGGAGGCGAAACATCTCAGCAGACCTTATCCTAGCTAAACTCGATGATCTAGAAGAAACAAGAGAGATGGCCCTGCAGAAAATGGAAAATTACCAACGAAGAATCCAACGAGAATACAACAAACGGGTTCGACCCAGAGAATTTCAACCAGGGCAGTTGGTACTAAAGCATCTACCCAGTTATGAACGTGATAAAAAAGGCGGGAAGTTAGCACCACGATGGGGAGGACCCTACACCATTGTTGAGAAGGTTGGTGAAGGGGCGTACAAGATACTAAAACCGGACGGAACACCTGATCCACGACCGTGGAATGCTACACGACTAAAACTATATCACCCATGAAATCAGGTATGATATCTTGTCATTTTATTTCTGTGAAAGGCCACGTGGGGTTGGAAATATGACAAGTGCGTCTGAATGGTCGTTTCGAACCCGGGGCGATGGCATTGTGCAAGTACCGGGACGACTTATACTAAGACGGACTATTCGAACTCGGGGCGATGGCAGTGTGCAAGTGCCGAGGTAGTCTTAGGGCCCTGGCGGTTGGAAACCAGTGGCCGATTGTCGAGGCATGAGTATTCGACAATCGAGCAGTCAACATCGCTCCCCTCGCAAGTGGCCGAAATCACTTGCCCAAGAAAGTTAATCGTTAACTTCTTGGGATATCGATCCCATAGAAATTAGGAAATACCAACTACCCTTCCACTAGATCTCGAAAGACGGTAATGAGATACCTCAATCGGGACATGGCATTGGGCCCGATGATCCTCCTTGTTGAGTTTGTTCGACAGAAACGACACTTATGATTAACCTATCTACTCATATTTATGCAGGCATACGTAGCTTAGTCGCAAAAATAAACAACACATCGTCGGCATAACATAAATAAAAACAGTAATATGCATAATAGTGTCGGATAACAAGAAAAATAACCAAATCGGCGACGCAGCACCCCATTAAAAAGTTTACGAGAAATTAAAGGTGTTCGAGCGGATTACAACCCATGGAAAAGGGTAAGATAGCGACGCAAACTGCAAAATACAAGCTTACTCTTTAGAGGAACTGCCCCGGAATCGCCTTCTTAGCAAAGCAAGATCGGCTCGCTTCTTATCAAGCACCGCCTTTACACCGCTTTGACCTTCGCAACAAGCTCATCATTAAACTTCGCCTTTTCAGCAGTAAGATCCCGTGTAAGCTGCATCGACGCCGATTCGGCAGTGGCTACCCGCTCGATTAATTGAGACTCCCTCCCCTTCAATCGGGCATTCTCCTCTTCCAACGATGCCACCTTCCTCTGCTCGGCTGCCAAAACAATAAAAGCGGTCAGTTACACAATAACAACACTAAGACAATGACAAGGAAAACACAATACAAGGCACACCACCTTCCAATAAATGGGTGACTACCCTAACGGTCTCTTCAGACTCAGAAAAGCTACACTCGAGAGAAGATATCTTTGAAGAAAGTTCCAGATATCGTTGTTCATTAAACTCATTAGAGGGACAGTATTTCTTATGGTCACTCCATTCTCTTCTCTGGAATGGGCTATCTCGCAAACCCGTAATTGAGCACGAACCCACCCAACTCCTCGAAACTTCCTTGGACTTTCGGAGCTTCTCAAGGATTCTTGGCTACACTTCTCAAAGCCATTCTTCTCCCCAAGATCCGGAGACGATCTGCGTGCAGGTCTCGAACCTGAAGCCTTAGCCGACCACATTGACTCTCTAAGTTGTCGACCAATAGTGTTTTGTCGGCGGCAATACCTTGGAACTGAGCTAAGCTTGCCCTAAGATTGTCAATCTCTTCGGGGACATATTCAAAAGTCTCATAGCGATGCAATTTGGATTGAAGATCCTCAATCTCGGTCTCTAGGCGATCGATCTTGTCGTCCTATTAACTATCCTCTCATAAATTCGAAACATGATCCCGTTCTATGTTCATTTCCCTTATCAAAAAACGATACCTCGTGGCGGCGTCGGCCTCTGCACTAGAAGATTCGGCTAGGCAGGTAGTACTAAACTCAGGATGTTGGCACTACAGAATCAATCATAAACAGTCAAAGTTTAAGTAGATACCTGGTCTCGGCCAATTGCTTCTCCAAACCCCAGAGATCGCTCGCGTTCTCGCCGCAACAAGAGACGAAGACCCTCCTTCTCGGCGACCTCCTCTGCGTTGAAGGGAAGCATTCAACAACGAGCGATTGATATCCTACAAACACCATTTGTCGTTAGCGTTGTCCCATGGGGCGAAGGCATAACTTGAATAACACAACTTACCAACCAGACGAAAGTGCTTTTCAAGCCAAGATCATACAACGACAACCCGGATCTTCTCTTCATCCGAAAGAGAGAAAATTCGGGAGAAATGAGGGCCCCAAGAGAGTTGCACATAGGACCCGAGACAGTAAAAGAAGTATTGTTGCCTGAGTTAGGAACCACAGGAGAAAGAGGCTCCAACAACTCGCCCCCAATGACAATTTTTTCTTCACCAAGAATAACCACATTGTCCCCACCACCAGATTTCTCATCCTCATCACCATCAGCATCATCCTCCTCATCAAAAAGACCATCTTCGTCATCACCGTCAGACTCGAGATACACAATGCCATCGGCAAGACAATCCCTTTATCAGCTAACTCCCGGGGCACAGTTTTCTCCGGGGCAGGAATATCATCCTTTGTTTCCTTGCCTTTCCCTTTGGGATTTCCACCTACAAGGGAAGACGAAACATCAAAAGATTTCTGAGGCGACTTCCTCATGAAATGAGACAAAGGCAGCCGATCATCAGGATCCTCACCATCCCTCGCCGAAGCGCCACCAGCCTTGTCAACTCTTAGCTTCTGCGCATGAGACGATGTCAGAACCATGCAAGGCAACAAATAGGGGCACATACATGTACGTCAAATAAAAAAAAAGTATATTTGTTACCTTCCCTGCTTCCTCCTCGGCTCCTGCAACTGTATCTCTTTTCCGAGGAACAAGAGGCTCAGTAGGAACGCCCTGTGACTTAGTCTGTAAAACACAAAAATTAAAACATCACCCCACGAGTCGCCCGAGCCAATCGGTTACGCAACAAAAAAAAAAAAAAACCAGGGAAATACACTCACCCGATCAATATTGACCACCCAGAAAGGATAAAACTCGACTGGAGGAGGAAATTTGCCACTCAGAAGCCTACCAGAAATAACCAAAGGAACTCGGTCCCATGTCGCGTCGCTGGTATGGCGGGCATGTCGGTTAGAGCTTTTCCCTTCCGGATCTTCGTCCAACAAAAGCTTCTTGACGCCCTCAGGAAGAGTCTTATGGCGGTGAGGGATAGCAGCGAAACCGGCAAGATCACCGTTGGTAGCAGTCCCGCTTCGATAATTATCGGCAAAACTGGTAGGAGTATATTCGGTCGCCTGGGTAGGATCGAAGGTGGACCAGTTGGTAGGAGAACACTCGCCTCGACTGCGCCTCTCCCACTCGGATAAAATACGAAAGGTATTGCCATTCTACTGAGCCAAGGCACGGGAAGGGCGAATCTTAGAAAGAGCCTCGTACCAAAACGGGCGGCTGGGATCGTACAAAGGAAAACGCAGCCCGAGCTCTAGTTGACCCCTGGTGATAATGGTCGCCTCGGTAGAGTGTGGAAACTGTAGAACATCATCCTTCTTAAAAACGCCTTTCTGGCCCGACAAGAGCCTGACGTCATAGCCATGAAGATCGAACTCATCTTTCAGTTGCCGGACGTACTGTTCATCCGACAAATCTCTGGCAGTTCTCTTGTCACCCCTACATGAAAACGAAGAAGGATTATCAGAAAAGATGGAATCCAGGGCACGATAATCATGCCTAGAAGGGCTCTCCATAACAAACAGAGAATCAAGCGGTACACCATCCTCATCAGAAAACACTTAGCTCACGCACCTTTTCTCCACCATGGAAGGAGTTGAAGACGCCATGAAAGTTGATAGACGGGAGAAGTAGAAGTACCACCGGAATCGGAAACCACAGCGGCAACGGAGACTGAGAAGACCCAGGACAGGGAAGGAAGATGGAAGTAAATCTATGGAAAAGACAACTAATGATGAGAAGCAGAGAAAAACGGAGAGAGGGGAGAAAAAATGGCTAAGGAAAAGTAAAGGGAGAATGAGGTTTAAGAACCAGGTTTATAAACCTCACCTGTGGTAACCGACGAGGAAGGTAAACCGGTTGCAGCGCATGAAGAAAGTGGGGAACAGCATGGCGAAAAACCCGGCATGGCCGAGGACGTGGGAAGACGAAGCGGTTTCTTCCCCACGTATCGATCACACGAGTGGAAGAAGGGGCATAAATGTAGGTGCAAATAATCCACAGAGCTAGGTGGAACCATCCTGGCTAAGGGCGCACCAAGTGAAACGAGTACTAGAAGCACTGAATCACCTCATCAGGCCGGGCACGAGGAAAGAGGCAGGAGACAAATCGAGAAGTCGACATAAAGGAGAAAAGCTTTGATGTGATGCTCATCGAATTTGAGGACAATTAATGTACTGACAGGGTTGGTGAGGAGATAAGAGGAGCTCGGCGAAAGCGAGACTCGGCCAAGAACCTGAAGGGCGATGCCGATCGCCTCCACCAAACGAACGACATCGGGCGATGACACCACTCGGCTAGATGGCTCGGTTCGTGAAAAAGCAAAGATCGACCGAAGCACCAGCAAGTCGCCCGATAAGAACATCCAGGAAGCTATACCAGGCTCAACACTGTAATATTGATGTATCACCACCTACAACTATAAATAGAGATCATGTAGGAAGGTAGAGAGGAGGTTATTTTGGAAAGGAAAAGAGAGGTGAGAGTAGCATTGAGCATTTGGTGAGCATTATTGTGTGTATTGGATCCTTGTATTCTTGCGTGAAATAATAAGATCATCCCTTAACCCCCGTGGACGTAGGTAATCATACCGAGCCACGTAAATCTTGTGTTCTTTTGTGTCTTTGCTTATTTACTTCTTAGCATAGGTCTTTTGGATGTAGTAGTAGGATTTTCTACATCTACACCCTTCAAATCTTACCATTAACTTTTATAAATAATATATACTCATTTGATTTTTATAATTTTTTTTTATTTATTAATTGATGCGTTGTTGTTTGTTTTTTTCGGAATTTTAGGTGAATTTCTAAACACTTTGTTCTTCGACGTTTTTTTACCTGAATATCTAGGTAAAGATTGACCTACCCAAATTGGTGACTCCATAGCTAATAAGTCGATAAGGGGAAAGTGCCCTCCTAGTCGAAAACATATTAGATCGGTACGTTCGGACCGGGAATCGGCAGAAACTTTGATACATGGGCTTTACTAACTTAACCCAAATTTGGTTGTTCATTTCTCAAGGCCCAATAAGGTTGAATTGTCAGTCTCTTATAACCGGCACGCATAAATCAAGAATTTTCTATCTCCTCACCTCATATCATATCATTTCTAGCCCTCCGTAAAATTTTGGAAGGGTGGTTTAGTAATTAGTTTAGTTTTATTTACTTACTTTCCAAGTTATGTTCTCCATAAATATGTTATTTTGTTCTAGGGTTTGGATCATCAAAAAGAAATGTAATCGTAGTTTTAATCTTGTTAGGTTGATGGCTAATCCCCAATCATATGATCTCTATCAGTATCGGTCTCGGTTCCTAGCATGATCTTTTATTAGGTTTCTCATTTGCTTTCTGGTAAGTTAGGTTTTATAAATGCCTCTACTTTTCTCTTTTTATCCTTCACAGAGCTAATAAAACCCAACTTACCGGAAATCAAATCAGTACCAGAAAATTAATTAATACTGAGATCGGATCCATTTCCTTCCACATTAATCAGATCTATTATCTCAGCAGGTAAGGAAAACATCTTTTACTATCTCTGATTTTGTGAACCCAAATTGTTTTATTAATCTTGATAGATATGTGAATATTATAGCTTGTATGGTATTTTTTTTTTCTCTCTAGATTTTACGCTTTGGTTGTTTGTTTAGTTGATTTCATGGAGTTTTAAAGCATGGTTTGAGTATTTTTATTTTTATTTTCATTTTAGCTTTTGTTTGTATATCTATATTGAGTTCTTCTTGTTTGGGTTATCCTTAATCTAGCTAGAAGAGGAGTTCAGTTATCCTCACAACAGTGTGTTTTGTGTAGACTAGAGGATGAGACGATCCTCCATGCCCTCATTCATTGCAAGTTCTCTACTGGTGTGGGGCTATTTCTGAATTTCTGTGGTATTCACTTTGCGATGCCGGGAATGACGGAAGGATGCATTAAAGCGTGGAAGAAAAGATCACCAAATGACATGCATAACTCTATATCATATGAACCACAGCAGCTTCTATACAGGAATCAATTGCATATCTTCTCTCGGTCAATCTAATCTAGCATTTTCGATTCTCATGTACCACCTAGATTATGTAAGGACGATGGAGCATTTGAAGGAATCTGTACTGTCAACTTATTCCAACAAATGATTTAACAACTCCGACAGATCACAAGAATATACACATTCAGCTCATCTCATCCTTCTTATCTATATACCATTGACATTTTTAACATAAAAAAATTGTTTAAATTATTTAATCATCCAATGGGCTGAAGGAAATTTCGCTGTTTGTCTCTATAGTCTTTCGTCAACTATATGCTTTGGCTTCTAAATTTGACAAACTACATGGATCCACATTAATCCACTGTTTTGAAAAGTCTCTGTTCTGTTTAATAATCTCCGGAACGTGCATAGTAGGTACGGTTGGCCCGCCCGATGGTCGACATTTGACTGAATTATTACATCTAATATATACACTCTGTGATCAATATAAACAGGAAACTTGAGCTTGGGAAACTTGGGGATATACCCCAAAATTGATTGTCATCTTGGTGATATGTCCCAGGATTTCAGTTTTCGGGTATATGCTCAGCCGTCCAAAATGCCACAGATGCACAAGTAGACTCATAGAGTGGATAAAAACAAAAGGGTAATTATCAAACTTTGTACATATCACTAGTAGACCAGGTCATGAAGCAGGAAACCTAGTATCTGCACTTCGACCAGCTCCGTTCGAACAATCATCCAAAATCGTTAAGTAGTCAACATTCGCTCACACTTGGGATCACATATGCAAATTAAAAGACAAATATAATATAATACTAACACATTTACAAGATTAAGGAACATATTCAGACAGAAAAAACCTCGAGAAAACTAGAAAGCAAGTTCAAACACATTTACGATAAATTAACTATTTAACGGTTCCTTGACAGAAACCATTATTTTGGGGCATATTCCCAGAATCTGGAATCCTGAGGCATATCTCCAAGATGACAGTCGATTTTGGGGCATATCACCAAGTTTCCATTAATTCTTCTCCTGGTTGAGTTGCTCTTGTAAATATGTTACTTCACTATTCAACCTAGTTACTTCATAATTCAACTTATCTTTAAGACTGGAAATTTCTGCCACTAACTCTGAAATCTTTTTCTCATCCGCTTGTTTCTCAGCCAATTTCATTTGAAATGGATTAATAATACCAGGCAGACTATAAAAAATCGAGTCATCTTCCTCTACTCTTGACCAGGTACCTAGAGTACAATCACTATGGTTGATCCAGTAAATCACCAAACCTTGACAATTTACATGCTTAGTACCACCGCCATCTTCGTTTAACCAAGATTTGAGAGCTTCATAATCGCTCTCTTGGTTATCGCCCAAAGAAAGATGTCTAGAGAAATCTAAAACTGATGAAATTTTGAAATCTTGCGAGAAAAGAGGACGTTATACTTTTTCTCTATCCTGTATACGTGAAACCTATGTTTCGGACCCTTACATCTTAAAAACAACTTAGGATTTGTATACCATGACATAGTTACTGAGATATCCTAGCTTCAACAAAAGAAAACTCAAGCTTTATTATCGTGAAAGAAAAGAGTACTACTGATGAGGAGATATGAGAATTTCCTTATTAGCAAGAGATCAAATATTATGTAGATTTAGAGTTGATGGATCAACGAAGATATATATATATAGCTCAACAAGCAAAAAAATAATTATACGTTTATCCAGATGTCAACTACACTTTTGCAAATGGACAACTTGATATATATTGTGCAGTTGGCTTTGTCTATATTCTGATCAACACGACTTCCAGGGAGGTATATGCTGGGTAGCTTGGTCAGAAGTCTAAACTTACAACTCTGTCCTAAATGGTTCCCACAAATGATTTAACAGCTCCGACAGATCACAAGAATATACACATTCAGCTCATCTCATTCATCTTATCTATGCATCATTGACATTTGAACATTAAAAAAAAAAAAATCAACTGTCCAAATTATTTAATCATCCAATGGGGTGAGGGAAATTTCGCTGTTTGTCCCGATAGCCATTAGTCAACTATATGCTTTGGCGTGTAAATCTGACAAACTACATGTATCCACATTGATCCACTGTCCTAAAAAGTCTTTGTTCTGATTAATAATCTCCACAACGTGCATAGTGGGTACGGTTGGCTCGCCCGGTGGTCGACATTTGACTGAATATATTTCTGTATATTTTTTTTGAAGGACTTTGACAAGATGAAGCCATATATAATTAGCACACCAAATCCGGGGTTATATACACAGATCAAAAACAGAAAGAGAGATTAAGATCGATAGAGACGCATAATAATGGCTCCAAGGAATAACTCTGCGAAGACTTCTTCACAGGGAGGAAAAGAAACTCTCCGACATTTTAGTCATCCTCATGTTCTTGTCAAGGAAGCTTTAGATCAAGAGGTTTACACAAGCAACAGATTTGGATGTGATGGCTGCGGCATGGATGGTACCGGTGTTAGATACCATTGCAAGCCATGCGGTTTCGATCTCCATGTGGATTGCGGTACATGTCCTCAGCAGCTCACCAATTTTATCCACCCCGACCATCCATTGGAAAGGATATGGGAAGGACCAGAGAGTTATGGATGGCGTCCTTGCAATGTCTGTGGTGATGAAGTCAAAAGTCTCTTCTACAAATGCTCATCCGGTGATGCTGAAAAAAGTTACGATGATGAGGGACATTACTTCTTCCTCCACCCTTCATGTGCAAAACTTCCACCTCAACTAATTCTCAACCTTCAATCGGTTCCGTTTATTCCTGATGATACCTGGTGTGCAATCTGTAGGAACCTTGTTTCACCCTCTTCTTGGAGTTATAGATCTGATTCATATGGTCTCGTTATCCATCCTCAGTGTGTTACTCTTCCGAAGGAGAATGTTCATCAGTCTTCTGGTACTCGTTCTTCGGCTCTATCACAAGTGGAACAAGCTGAAGCGGATGCAGAGGCTTTGGCTGCTGCTATGTACGCTGCTAAAATGTCTGCAAAAACAAATAAATTTATTCTAAAAAATCTCATTTAGATGACGCACCAGAAGATGGAACTTCTTTCTGTGTTGGATTGTCTTCCATTATGGGGTTGGATCATTTCGGTCTGCGGCACTTAAAATTCAAGTAGTGTTTGGATCTATAACTTCAGTGAGCATCTAATGTTTCAGTTCTGATGTATTCGATTTACTTTACAGGAATAAAATATTGTGTCTCATTTTGCTCAAAACTTTCTTTATATTAATTTAAGTCATAAATGGACAAATCATGGCCATTTTTTTTTAAGCATAATCAATTAATCATGGCTCGATAAGGACCATTTTTTTTTTTGGGCTTAATTTAGTCAAGATTTCTGTATGCTAACAACCCCTTATGAAAATTATCAAAATC